>JAFEMH010001886.1:0-406762 GCA_022495995.1 Adenophora triphylla var. japonica | reverse complement strand
CTCCAAAGACGGATGCCGCAGCCTGTGGACCGGCAAAGTGGATGAGATTGAGAGGTACCAGTGGAGGTATAGCCGCGGAGGAGTATTCTCTTTTGACATGGACACCCCTTACGCTCGTGTTTGTGGAGTGCCGCCCGAGGACGCCACGTAAGCCGACGAAGCTGGGCGGTCACCTCGGGGTGTGATACGGGGAGGATGAGCCTACCGACTCCGCCTATCCCTCCCGCACACCTCTCATACGTCGTACACGGAGTACCGAGGAGGATGAGGATTCCCGTCTCGACACGAGGGAGCCCCCAAAGCATACCCCGCCACCCGATAGCACCGTAAGTATACTCTAGGGTCTTATTCCCTTTTAGCTTTCGATTTTCTCGCTTTTTTTGCAATTTTCTCGAGATTTTTCCGAGATTTTTCGAGATTTTCTTTTTTTCTCGTGTTCCACTCGCACCTATGATAAGCCGGTCGTGCGGTAACAGGGCCGGAAAGACGTGTGGCCGATCCTTGGTCAAGAAGCCGGCTCGCGCTACTAAAGCGTCAACAAGCTGTGCAGGAGCTCGTGCGCAAAAGGAGGCATGTCTGGGCGCAAGATCCTCTTCCTCGGCCTCGGAGTATTCATCCAAAGGCCATGCCTCGTGGGCGAGGTCCTAATGCCGATATCTTGAGCAAACCGGCGGAGTACGAGCACGACAACATCCCTCTTTCCGACGCGAGCGACTGTGAGGACGTGATGAGAGAGCCTAGCATCTATGAGCCGAGCAAAGGATGAGGAGGAAGAAGAATCCTGAGGCCTAGGAGGTCTCTAGAGTAGATTTGGAACGAAAACAAACAATGAACACTTTTTATGCACAACTTGTTTATTTTTTGCTTTATTTGGGCGCCGATGGGGCGAAGACATCAGATTTATGTTTTATTTACTTTTCTAATTTATGCTTTTTCAATTTGCATATTATCCGAGCCTGGGGCGATTTTTTGCTTGGAATTGGGGCTCGAAACTGGGCCAAAATGATTTATAATGGTATATAAATGCTTGAATGGCTTCGGATATGTTTTGTACATGTGTTTTGGTTGAAAAAGTGGGGTGAAAACTCCTTGGGCAGCAACTTTGGTTGCCGCAGAATTTTTTTCTCGCAGAGGGCTAATGTAGCCGCGCGGATAGGTCTCTGGGCAAATGAAGCCGTGCGGCCTGCGCGCCCGTCTCGAACCGGTTATTTTCCTCGAATAAAAGCAAGGCTTGGCCATTTCATTTCATTTTCACTCTAGACTTGTCCCAATTGTTCCATAGCACATTTTGGACCTAAAAGCACCATCTTTGATCACTTTTGCGATGGAGAGGCCCGTTAGGACTACAAAGGGGGAAGAGAGACCATTTTCTCGTCCGGTCTTCAATCTTGGGCGAGACATAACTTCCAAAATCACAAGGGCCGCTTGATTCTTCCTTCAAGATCAAGTCTTTATGGCATTTGAGGGATCTCCCGCCCGATTGGGACCTCGTTGAGAGCCGCAAAGCAAAGTTCCGGGACGTCCGGAGACATGTTTATCGCTTTTCTTACAACGAAATCGTCCCAACGCACGAAGACTTCGTGAGCCTTGATTGGGGGTCCCGAGACCGAGGCTATATCTATTCCGCCGACGGAGACGTGCCGTGGCGGTAAAGCTTGCATCTTTTCTCGCATTCCTCCGGGAGAGGCCGAGGAGATGATGGTAGCTTCTGACAGATTGACCTTTCCGAGATCCCGTGTGTTTGGATCTCCGCCTATGGCCGCTACCATGGTGGCTATGGACGCATTTATCCTTTCGCGTCTTTTCGTTCTGCGTTTACCGCCGAGTCCGTGGGGATTTGTCACTGTGGTCTCTCGGGACATGGTCGAGATCGCAGTGGCTGGGAAGGATATCGCCCCACCGGTTTTGGGGGAGACTTTGCATGGGATCGACAGATGGCTCTGGGAGCACCATTTCATGAGGTCCGGGAGTCCGGCTATGTTGACTTTGTGGCCAGCAGGAGAGGCTCTGGGCTTCGCTCCTGGGGCTTTGCCGACTCGCCCTTGGGTGATTTCTGAGAGGTGCACCTAGGCAGCAGAACAGGTAGCCGGAGCCGATGATGGCTAGGCTATCCACTTCGACATCCGTTGGTGGATACCACACTCGGGAGGTTGCGTACTGTGAGAGGATATTTCGTGGAGTCTTATGTCATGAGGGTTCCAGGATTCTCGCTCGGTCATCCTTCTACATACCCCGCTTGGTATCCAGTGCTTTGGGGCTTTACAGAGCCTTGAGTGACTCGGGAGGACATCCGGACTACGGAGGTGGATGTCTCTAGACATGAGGGACCCAAACAAACCTTCACTTTTTTCTCGAGGGCTTGACATACACCGCTTCCCACCCAGGGCTATCTTTAGGAGCAGTGAAGAGCACGATCTTGACCACCGTCTACTGACCGGTACGAGAGGGAGACGGAGCGACCAGGTTATCTTGGAGGATAGACGCCGAGTTTTATCGGGGGATGACCACGACTCGAGTAGGACTCGAGGAGACCGAGGCTAAGGCGAGTTGCCATAACCAATCGTGTGACTTGGTCGTGACATGGAGGCTCCTGTGACAAGAGGTTGTCCGAGGTTGCTCATTCGACCGAGTCTCAGAGGGAGGAGATACTGACTCGTGCTCGTATAGAGAGAGCGCTTATCGACACGGGGTCGGGTAGAGGCTCCAGCGAGGATACCGCAGGTCGGGATGAGGGATACCGACATTATTGAGAAGAAAAGGAAGAAGACTCGACGAGGCCGAGGAAAAGGGAAGAAGACTCGAAGAAGACTCAAATAATGACGACCGACAAGTCTTTTCTCAAGATCCTCTTATTGCCATTTGCAAACACATTAGTTTATTTAGGCATTTTATTGTATTTTAGATCTTTTTAGCAAGGTGTTAGCAAGAGTCAAGAGGTAGACCGTGCTTGAACTCATCAAGAAATTTTTGACTTGTAATGAACAAGAAATATTATTTTAGAAATTAATCAAGACATGTTTCATGGAAATTCAAATGTCTTATTACTTGGGACCCGTTTTATGAAAACCGAAATACCCTTTTATTTATTGCTAAGGACGCACTTTATGGAAGCTTTATTGCCCTTTTTTATTGTTTAGACCGAACCATATATGGCCGCCACGTTCCCTTTTACAAGAAAGGCTAAGGGGCTCAGTCTTCGTAGTTCATTCTCGTGAACTAACAAAACTAAGTCTCTTTTTTTTTCGTGTGCAACCTCGTTTTTTGCCTAGACCGCCCTTTTGGGTTTTTCAAATTTAGCCGGGTATTACTCTTTTTGCACTAAGATTTTTTTCTTTTTTTTTTTTTTTTTTTTTTTTTTTCGTGCAACCCCGTTTTTTGCCTAGACCGCCCTTTTGGGGTTTTTCAAATTTAGCCGGGTATTACTCTTTTTGCACTAAGATTTTTTTTTTTTTTTTTTTTTTTTTTTTTTTATTAGACATAGTATCTTCTGAGTTTATCACCGTTGACCGGGTGGACAAAGGGATTGCCATCCAAGTCCGCAAGCTTCATTGCTCCTCCCGATAATATCTTCTCGCACTACATAAGGGCCGATCCAAACGGGTTCCCATTTTCCTGTGGGGGTTGTCTCGGTAGGGGGCTTTACTTTCAAAGACTAAGTCACCCTCTTTGATGTTTCCGGCCTCGACTTTCTTATCAAACGCCCGCCATTCGCCTCGGTAGGCTCGGTGTGCTCCATGGCTTTGAGCCTTCTCTCATCGAGGTGGCTAATTCATCATGCCGGCCGCGCAACCATTCTACTTCGTTGACACCGCTTTTCCAGAGGACCCTTAATGACGGGATTTCCAACTCCACCGGTAACACCGCTTCCATCCCGTAGTTAGGGCAAAAGGAGTTTCTCCCGTGGCCGTTTCCGACAGACGTTCAGAGCCCCGCAGTGCTAGGTGCAGCTTTTCGGGCCAATCACGACCACGGGTGGCCATCTTCCTGATGATCCGCTCGAGTGTCTTATTAGCAGCCTTCCACAGCTCCATTGGTCTCGAGGTCTCAGACGGGGACGACTTGTGGCGAGTAACTCGAATTCTCGACAAATAGCCTATCGCAGCCTTCCTTCGAAGTGTGACCCATTATCGAAATGATCTCGCTGGGCACCCCATATCTCGCACATTATGTTTTCTTTGATGAACCGGGCCACTTTTCTCGAAGTGAGGACCTCAGTAGACTTGGCCTCTACCCACTCGGGTGAAGTAGTCGATGGCTACCAACACGAACTCGTGCCCATTGCTTCCCGTCGGGCTATTTTCCCTATCACGTCAATGCCCCAAGTTGCAAACGGCCAAGGAGTCGTCATGCAAGACAGTCATGAGGTGGGAGATGGTTGAGGTTGGCAAAACCGCCGGCACTTGTCGCAGTTCGGACGCTGCTGACGCACCTGTCTCCATGGAGATCCAAGAGGTAACCCATTCTCGAGGATCACTTGCATCGTGGCTCGGCATTCATGCGAGGACCGCAAGGACCATTGTGACTTTGGCCATCAACTCTCTCGGCTCTTTCTTGAGTGACACATAAGAGGAGTGGTCCTTGATAGCGTTTCTTGTACAAATGTTGCCTCCTAGGATGACATAATGGGAGGCCAACCTTTTCGTGGCTCGCAAGCTTTTGGCTCGACACCTTCTTTGGTCTACCTTCTTCGTCTCTCGAAAGCCGACTCTCCGTCTTTGAGGAATTGGTAAACTGATTGTACTCAAGGTTCCTTTATAGGCTCGGGTCCTGTGTCCACTTCCCCACAAACGTAAGGCCGGGGCTTCTCTTCTACCCACTCAAGGGCTTTATGGCTTTTCCCTGGGGATCTCTACCAATGAGGCTAGAGTGAGCTAGGGCATCTCGCGAACTGTTTCTTTTCCTCGCAAGTAGTGGAAAGTCACTTCTCCGAACCGTCCAAATAACTCCTCCATACGGGCATGATACCGTTGCAGATTAGGGTCCACAGCCTTCCACTTGTTGGAGACTTGGTTGATGATCGTGGCCGAGTCTCCGTAAACTTCGAGCTCCTTGACATTTCTTTTCTAAGGCGCCTCCAAACCAAAGAATGCAGCTTCATACTGGCGACATTGTTCGTGGCAGAAAGTTCAACTTGAGGGCTATGGGGGTATGCTCATCTTTCGGATCGACCAATAGCATTCCTACACCATTTCCTCTTTTGTTAGCGGCTCCGTCAAAGAACAATTGCCATCTATTCTCGTGCTCAACCGCAAAGATCCCTTCATCTCGGGAATTGGGGTTCGTGCCCTCTCGTCTTCACATCGGGAAGTTCGCCAGTGATCTCGACAATGCTTCGACCCTTGATGGCCTTTCCGGTCACATAGTTGATGTCGTATTCTCGCCAAGAAGAAGGACCACTTCGCTAAACGCATCGAGAGGGAAGGCTTGTCAAAGATGTACTTGATGGGGTCCATTTTCGAGACCAAATTCACAGGGTGGGCTTCGCATATAATGCTTCAATTTGCCGACTACCTGCACACTGGGCCCCGCACAGTGTCTTTTCACATGCCGAGTAATTGAGCTCACTCCCCGTAGCTTCCTACCGACAAAGTAAATGGCATTTTCTACCCGAGAGTCTTTCTTTTCCCGAGCAAGCATAGCCCCAACCGCCGTGTTCGTGACAAGAGATAGAGCGTAAGAGGCTTCGTTTCCATGTGGGGGTATAGTACCGGGGGATGTACTAAGTATGCCTTGATCCGGTCAAAGGCATCTTGGCATTCTTCGGTCCATTCTCGTGTCCACATTCTTCTTCATGAGCTTGAAGATGGGCTCGCACATAGTGGTCAACCGATTGACGAAACGGCCGATGTATCGCAATTTACCCATGAAGCTCTTGACTTCGTCCTGGGTTTGAGGTGGCCTCATATCCATGATGGCTTTGATCTTTCTGGGGTCAACTTCTATACCTCGCTCCGTGACCATATACCCAAGCACTTTTCCCCTTGTCACTCCGAAGGTGCATTCAAGTGTGGTTTAGTCTCATGGAATGTTGTCTCAACCTCTCAAAGAATTTTCGTAGGTCAACAAAGTGCCGCCCACCCTCTCCTTTGGAGCGGATTATCATATCATCTACGTAGACCTCAATCTCCTTGTGGATCATGTCATGAAAAAGCGCGGCCGCCGCTCTTTCGTAAGTAGCCCCGCATTCTTGAGCCCGAATGGCATTACCGTATAATGTAGGTTCCCCACGGTGTGGTGAAGGCCGTCTTTTCTTGGTCTTCCTCGGCCATCTTTGATCCGGTTGTAGCCTCGCAAAACCATCAACGAAGGATTTGACTTCGTAGTTGGCGCTGGAGTCCACCAGATGTCTATGTTTAAGGCGTGAGGGTAGTCGTCTTGGGCCGGCCTTGTTCAGATCTCTAAATCCACACAAAGAGCCGCACCTTCCCATCGGCCTGGTTACGGTCACGATGTTGGACAACCATGTCGGGTATTCAATGACTTTGATGAACCCTACCCGCAATAGCTTCTCGATTTCTTCGACCCGTAGAGACCATTCCGGCTTGATCTTTCTCAATTTCGCTTTACCGGCTTAGCATCTCGGTGCTAGAGGGATTCTCGTGTTCTACTATCGAACCGCCTAGCCCCGCATGTCCTTGTATGACCATGCAAACACGTCGACGTATTCTCTCGAGCGTTTCGATCAATCTGCCCCTTTCAACCCCCGGAAGAAGCTTCCAATCTGTGTCTCTTTAGGTTCTTCAATAGTACCCAAGTTCACACTTATCAAAACCTCCTCAGCCTTGGGCCCGGTTTTCTCTTTTTCCGAAACCCGCTTAAAGATTTCTTTAATGTATTGTTCGTTTAGTGTGTTTGCAGATCTTGTTCAAATGATTCATTATTAACTGTTGGTTAAGTTTTTGAGTTAATTTATCATTTGTTAAGTCAAGTGGCAATAAGAGGATAATCGTAAAGATTTGTCATTTCATTCAAAATAAGGGGAAAGATGACATCGATTACATTTTCATAATCCTCGGGCGTGAGGCCTTCGGATGACTTCCGAGGACCGACCTCAAGATTCCCGACTCAACCGAATAGACAACACCGACTCGGACCCTACGCTACTTATTGACTTCGAGGGGACTTGACAAGGGTTGGACCGGAGATCTCACTCCCTTCTTGCCGTTGCCCGGGAGTAGCAAGATCTTGCCGCGTTGTCATTTGATTGTGCATTCGCGGATCATTATTGCCTTTGTCGACACCAATTCCATAGGAAGTACTTACCGATCCGGCAGAATCTCCTTTCGAACTTAACTTCATCCATTTGTACTCCGGGGCAAGAGGACCAGGTTGTGCTTTCAAAGATTCGAGATACAAACTTTCTTCATCCCAAAAGTCTTCTCGGCTTGTTCACTCTTCTCTACCTTTTCCCAAACAGGGGTTGGGAATGATCCTCGGGAGTAGTAAGAGCCATTACAAACACATTATGCTCGTCATGGGTAATGAAGGGTTCGAGAGACTTTCATTAACATGGCTTGTTTTACTTCAAACTCAAGAAATGCTCCTTCATAAGTGAGCCTTTCTTACGTAATCTTGACCATGGTTACTGGTTCGATGTCGTAGAAAAGAGGCCGAGCTCGACAACATTAACGAAATCGGTTCCGACTATGGGTCCAAGCTGTCCCTCCATGGCGGCGGCATTAATCGATCTTTCCATTTCCCCGTAATTCGGCATAAGGAATATTGAACTTCAGGATATCTATGACCCCTGGATTTCCAAAACCATTTCCATTTGTTCCTCCGAACTCGATCATGTTGACTTGATTGTTAGTAGGAAGAGGATTCTTGACCACATTGGGACCCCGAGGTGGTTCTAACTTGCCTTCTTCAACTAGGCGAGAGATCGTGAGCTTCGGGTAGGTGCAATCATTAGTGTTATGGCCATGATAATTGTGAAAGCGACGGTGTTTGGTCTCGTCCATTCGTCTCTTGGGGTTCCTGGGTTTCCGGTTTTCCAAAGGTCGATGAGTCGTGGGGCTACCAAACCGTCGAAGACCTTTTCTAGTGGCATTCCGAAATCTTGAAGATAGAAAGGGAGCTTGACTTTGCGGCCAGCCTTGGCTCGCATTACGTCCCGCTTTCTCATTCTCGAATGTAATTAACAGCGCAATCACTTCTTTTCCTTTCACGGTGGCAATTTGGGGCATTTGACACCGGTGCTTTGTAGCGATAAGAAGCTGGCATTCTTGCTGTGGCGAGGGCCATATCAAGGCATTCTCAAACTTGGTGCCGGCATTTACCACCGTTGCCCGAAGGTCGGGATAGTAGTAATTGCCAAGTGTTGAACTCTTAGTTGAGGTTTCAAGCAAGATTGGAAGATCTCCATCTGTTCCTCTTCATTGAGTGGGGTCATCATTTATTTGAGCTTCCAATTCCATCTCTTGTAGAATTCACTTTTGGCTCATACGAACGTTGTAGGGTACCACATGGGGTAGGTCATTCCGCTGGTTTCCCAATTCAAATTGGCCTTATACTTTTCTAGGAACGCTTCCTTGATCTCGGTCCCAAGTAGCTCGGGCCTCACGGTTTCACATGCGGGAACCACCTAAGAGTGAACCTTTTGATGATGATCGAAATGATCGGCCATTTGTTGCTTTGTGTACAATCTTTGGCTCTCATGGCAAGAATGTAGCTTCTGATGTGAGTCCGGGGACAATCAGTGCCGTTGAACTTTTCAATTTCTCGGCATTCGGAATTTTGGAGGGAGAGGGACAACTTTCTTTGGGATCGGTGATCCGGTATCTTTGTCCTCTTGGTGTCTATTTCCCAAACTTCTCTTGCATGGACCTAACTTGTTCCATTAGCCAAGCCATGTCGGAGTCGGGAAATGGTTTAGGATTGCTCGATCTCTGAGAAGGCTTATCCGATTTGGGGTGGAAGGACAAGAGGGGTGGCACAGCCGGTAGCCGGTAGTACCAAGGCTTGGGGATCTTTGGAGAGGAAGTAAGTGTAAACTTGACCGGAGTCCCGTGTTCCCATGAGACTGCCTCGGAGGCATAGAATTAGGCTCATAATTTCCGAAGTAGGAAAAAGGATACGGAACCTCCTGGGGTCTGTGGGCAAAGTTGGAGGTGGAAGATCTGTGGCGGGACATGAATCAGAAGGATCATTGAGCTGATTTTGAGGCCTAGTGGAATGCAGGGATGGCCCATGCCGAGGAGAGGAGTGAATCCCATGGGGTAATGCGAGAGGCTGCGTAGCAAGGATAGCTGAGGCGTTTGCTTTACGTTGATAGGGAACAAAGCTGGGTCTCATTTGAGGAGGTGAGGTGTCGGGACCTGATGGCTTGAGATGTTGGGAAAGGGCGAAGAGGGGTAATCCTGGATAAGGGATCGTATGAGGATGGAGGAGGGCATTGGTTATAGGTTGATGGAGCCGAGATGGCCGCTCGGAGGCTCATCTTCTATCATCACCAAGGAACCGTTGGGCTCGACCACTATTTGAACTCCATGACGACGAAGCGCTTCAATGAGCGTGGCTTGCTTTGTTCCTCATGGGCCTTACGACTATTTTTCCCGGGGCTAAGGTTAGCTCTTCTTCCCTAGTCATCTCGGTTACCCAAAACCAAAGATCGTTCTCTGTCACAAATCGGTCATTCGACTCTCGAACCGAGGATTACGGCGAACCGTTCGAGGATTCTCGCGCTAACAAGTCGGCCGACCCGGTGTTCTCACCCACTTCTTTCGTCTGCGGGAAAGGGATAGGAAAGGTTTAGACTCGGGGTAGGTGTTTGGAGTTTGAAGGCCTGTGCAATTATGCAAATTAGAATCTTCAAGTTTACTTAAAACAGTTGTCTTTTATTAATATCTATTTGGTTGGAAAAGTGGGTTACGCCCTTCTTTTTTCACAACTACTCTAGATCCTGGATCAGTGGGTTCCGTCACTACGTCTATAAGCCCCTCGTATTCCACCTGTATTTCGACCTCCCAGGGTGGACAGCCCCGGGCGAGGGTCCTATAGGGCACGCGGATCCCACCGACCGAGAGTAAAGAACGCTCCTATCGGGTCTAGCGGGTCATAGGATTTTTCAACGCACGAGCGATGCGGGTTATAGTCAAGGCAATACCGGGAAAGTCTCGTCTCTCTGCCTTGACGGATCTTTGGCAGAGTTTCGCTTGAGCGAATGACGGTTTCTGACTTTCGGTAATGTCCGAGAGAATAATAGGCATGGGTCGGGCGGTAAAAAGCCGGATGACACAGTGTCACATTGAACTTCGTTGCATACGCAGTGCGTGAGTCGAAATCGAAGTCAATGCCGGTTAAGATCTTGCCAATTTTTCCTTGTCGGAATTTTGGCAGAGCTTCGCTTGAGCGAAAGATCTTTTGATTTTTTTTGGCAAAGACTTGGTCTTGACTCTTACGCATTCCATGCGGGTCAAGGTCAATAGTCAATGTCGGAGTCAAGATCCCACCGATTTTTCCTTGTCGGAATTTCGGCAGAATTTCGCTTGAGCGAAAATCTTAGCTTCCGTTATGAGCTAAGGCTTGACCTTTACGTGGATATGCAAGCTGGGCTATATGACACGGACTAGACCAAAACCAACCAAAAGTCACGGTTTTTGAAACGTGTGACACGGACTGTGCATTGGTCGACACCGGCCGCCATGGGGGAGGTTGGGATGATTCCGTGCGCGCAGGGAGCATCGTAAGGCCGTCCGTGGCTGCACTCGGAACCACCCTCGAGTTTGAAGGACGTGCGTGCAAAAGTGTACAGTGATATATCAGTGCGCGTAGTGTGCGGTCTCCTAAAAATGTTCCTTTTGAGTTAAAACGAGATTTTCATAAATGTGTTTTAAAGGAATGATTTTCGGGACGGGGAAAATGCAACACATAAGCACGTAAATTTTTCTCGGGAGCCCCGCCGAGTCATGGAGCCGAGTAGCCCCAAGCCGCTAGGACTGCCAGATTAACCCCGATTTTTCCTGGTGGAATTGCACCGAGGTCGCCCTGGTCGGGAATCCAAGGAGGATTGAGGCTGGATTTAATCGCATGGGATCAATTTTCCAGGTTCCACTCCTTTGCTATTTTTCGGGTTATTTCCCGTTCAAAGTATGCACAGATTCCAAGATGCAAATGATGCAATGCATGGTAAAGAAAGCAAGCATGATTAATGAAATCGGCGATGGGAGTCTAACCCGCTCAAAGGGAAAAGCTTTATTTTTTTTTCAAAATTGTTTTTTTTTTTTTCGAAAAGGGATAATGGTACGTGGATTGTTAAACCACCGGTTATCCCAACTCCCACGTCAGGGAGTGTACAGGAAGGGTAAGTGGTTTCCACCTATATACCGAGTATCGCTTTTTGTTTTGAAAATAAAAGCTTTTCTCCTTTGGAACTTCCCCAGCGGAGTCGCCAAACTGTGAATGTGGTGCCCAAATTTTGTGTTGGATTCACGCGAGTTTGAAGACATCCGAGTTATTTGAAAAACGGAGTCGCCACGCCATTTTGATTACCTCAAAACTTTGAAAAAAAGGTTGTTTTATGGGTTCGGAGGTTAAGTTACCCCTTGGGAAGAACGTTTGGCGTTCACCCAAAGTGCCTTGCCGGAACAAGTCTCCCGAGATTTCATTAATCGTGCTTGCTTGCGTGCTTTCTTGTGTGCATGTGTTTGAAAATAAGGGGGGAATGTCCCAAGTTGTCTTCCGGACGTACAAACCATTTGTTGGTTGTCGCTCGGGATTCCTTGGAATTTTATGTATTCGGGATTATGATCCCGTCCTCATCTTATGACTTGTGATCATCGCATTTTAAACCTCGGGACCCTCGGGACTTGCGTGATCGAGAGAATGACTCTCTTTTGGTCAAAGATGAGGTTCTTTAGAAAAGGAGGGTCCTTAGCCCATCAATCCTACGCTTTAAGACGGTCGAGCTCGTATAGAGGCTTCATACTCTTTCTTAAGCGATAATCGGAGATATAGGGTTCAAGGTGTCCCTTTCTAAAGAAATCGTGAACCTTTAATGGAAGGAACGATGCAAAGATGAGAACTTTTACACCGGTCCGTTCCAAGGTTGGGGAAAGGGGGAATGCATGATGAAAAATGACTCTTTAATGAAAAGATGACATTTTTATGTTTGCAAATGATGCTTTTTGATTTAAAGAAAGGATCTTTATTGCAAATGATGCATAAAGATAGGATTTTTATGCAAATGATGCATTGAAAAAGGGGTTTTGATGCAAAGGATGCGTTTTTATTGAAAAAAGATTTGATCTTTATATGCAAATGATGCATAAAAATGACATTTTTATTGGAAAATAGGGGTTTTAGGTGCAAAGGATGCACCTTTATGAAAAAGACTACATTTTTATGACAAATGAGGTCTTAATGCATGCAAAGGGGAAGGGGAATGATAAAGAAATGATCTTTATGAATAAATGCCAAGTCCCAAGCAAGATATATGAATGCAATGAGCAAGTATATCAATTAAAATGCAAGGTTAGGGCGTGCGAGGTTACCAATCGTTTCCTTCGCTTCTTCGGACGGAGCTAGGAGGAGAGGTTCGTCTTGGGTCTTCAAGGAGGAGGGAGATGGCTTCTTGAGCTTCTTCTTTGCCTTCTTGAGCCTTCAAGGGTGTTCTTCACGTCTGATTGTGTTTGTGAGTGTATTGTATCTCTATTGTGTGTCTTGTTCCTTTTGAAATGGGTAGAGGAGGCCTCTATTTATAGGTAATCTGGATAAGGCTAATGAAGCCGTGCGGGCACTTGGAGTCCTTTGCAAATGAGGCCGTGCGGTCTTATCCTGAATGACTCAGCATTCTAGAACCATGCAAGGTGGCATTATTCTAGAATGCTCTTCCTAATTAAGAAAAACGTGTTTCTTAATTAGGAAGGATTCCCTTCAGCCCTAATTTAATTAAAAACAGTTCCGGAATGCTCCCGGAACGCTGGGAAGGTCTGGGAATTCTTAGGAAAACTTACCGAAAATGTCGGGAAAATTAACCGGAAGGCATGAGCCAGATTTGGGTACTTACAATAGGTTCCCTTAGTGCTAGTGCCCAGTGTTTTAGTCATGTATTTTCTCAAGATTTGAAGACTTGAAGACCTGAGAACTTCCTTCTGCAATGTGAGTTACTCCTTGAAAGCTGCCTTACCGATTGAGGTGACTCACCGGTCAACCTGTTTTACCGGTTGAGTTACCGGACCGACCTCACCGGTCATGCCCTCTTTACCGGTTGAGGCTTACTCCTCAAGCTTCCCTGTTAGCAGCTTGCCGATGCATTAATTGCTCCCAACTACCCAGCCATCAACTTTAGCTAAAGTTGGTAAAGCAAGCATGCTGACAAGACATCTCTGCAACAAATCAGTACCTTCTTTGAGAATGTCAAGTAACCAGTACTCACAGCGCCCCAACTATCTAAGGAAATCCTCTCTATCCAATCTCAGGCATTTAATGCAAGGATCTTCCCATTTAATGCACTTGCCGGTCAAGTCATCATTACAACCTCTTCAAAGACAACGGCTCCTTTTCAAAGTTCTCTATTAATAGTTTCCGAGCATTGAAGAAGGTTGGTGCATTTATAATTCTTGAGAGTGAGTTGCTTTGAACTACCAACTGCACATTCTCTAGTTCAAAGCATTCAAAGCAAGTCCCTTTATTCACTAGACATCTCTGTTAGGACTTATACACTGGCACCTCAATCAATGCAGTAGTGTTCCTCTATTAGACTACTTATGGAACACATTGATTGACTCACACACATGACACCACTAGAGAAATCGGCTCGGCTTGTGAGCACATCTCTAGAAAACACCGGGTCTTTATTGTAGCACGACCCATTAGTGATCACCTCTAGATTGGCGACCTTTCAATCATTGGCTTGCAACTTGTAATAGGTAGAATCCATTAATATAGTAGTGCACCTTCACAAATCCAAGTTCGACCAAACTTGGTAGAGGGCGTACTTGATTATTTAACACCGTGAACCTCTTCAAACAATGTGTCATTTATTGCTTTGTTTGTTTTCGTTGTGTAGTTGTAATCGGTTGATAATCTCTCAACTGGTCACAACCTATTGACTTCACTTCTTTGTTCATTTTGTTTGTCTTACTTGGAAATAATTTTTGTCTTGACTTGCATGAGATTTTGATTTACCGGTTTGCTTTTCTTATAAGCGAAAACTTAATTTCAGTGCAAAATCATTTACGGTGATCTAGAGTTTTTCAAGAAGTCTTAGCAAAAGTTTTGAACAGGCTATTCACCCCCTCTAGCTTTGATTCCTACCATTTGGGACCTAACAATTGGTATCGAGCTTACAATTTTCGAAAATCATTTTTCCAAGCTTAACCGCTTGAATTGCCAATTCCAAAATGGCGGGAAAAATCATGCAAACATACAACTTGACATCCGTTCCCATGTTGAACGATAACGAATTTCCGGTATGGAAAAACGAGAATCATGCGGTACTTGGACTCAATAGACGATAGGTTAACCACTTTGTAGTCGAGAGATGGTCCCATGACACCCTGAAAATCAATCTTGCAACTGACTAGAGCACCCAAAACTCCTCTCATGGATCATGCGAGATAGAGAGTACGAACAAGATTTTGAAGTTTATGAAACTTATGTGCCAAAACCGCGAGAAGAATGGACTGAGGATGACAAACTTTGTGATTCCTTGGACCGAAAAGCCTTGCACATCATAACCTCAGGACTTGATGACGGCTGTACAAACAAGTACAATGCTATGAGACCGCTCAACAAGTTTGGCAAAGTTTACTCGAGATATTTTGAAGGAGATCAAGTGGCCAAGGACAATGAGACTCTAAAAAGCGTTGCTGAGTTTGAGTCCTTCAAGAAGAATCCAAATGAGACAATGAAGGAAACGTACGACCGATTCTGCGAGGTGAGTAACTCTTGTGCATCTTTAGGTAGAGTCTATACCATGAAAGACCTAAACATGAGATTCCTCAATTCTCTTGGAGACTTGTGGCATGTGAAGGTCGCTATTTTGAAAGAATGCCGTGACTTGAACGTTACTCATATCCAGAACATTGTGTCTACTTTGTTCTTATATGAGGAAGAGCTCAAGAGTGAGTGGAGTGCAAAAACAATTTAAAAATTTATCTCTGCCCGGCTCGGTGAGATCTTCCCGGTTCTTTTATGCTTACCGGCCAAACTACTACCATTGACTCTCCTCAATATCTCGGCCTCAACCAACTCAAGCCAATACCTCATCTAGCACACCTCTTGAGGTAGAGGATGAATTTCTTTGCATTTGCTAGAAATTACAAAAGTTTAAGGATTTTAAGAAATCCCACAAAGAAATCATTCCAACCCAAATCCTCATCATTCCATAGATCGGGAACTATCAAAGAAAAGGCCAAACCTCAACCTCAACCGACGGTAAAAATGCCCAAGGTGAGCTTGTGTGTTACATTTGTAGAAAACCCGGCCATTTTGCCTCCAAATGCCCTCAACCGAAATATGAATTTACGAGGAAGAAACCGTTCAAGAAATTTCCTAGATCTAAGAGTTTAGTTGCGGAGGATGCAACGAAAAAGGCTTTACTGTTTGGTTTGAGACCGACTACGAGAATGAGGAAGGCGACTATCTTGACTCGAGATGAAGATGCGATGTCGGTTTTGTTGCTATGGATGGAACCTATGATAAACCCATCTCCCTACAAACTCCTATCTTTAGACACCCCAACTCCAATGAACAATCATCCTATGTTGACCGGACTCCACCTATGAGATCTCCCTTGACATACTTTGATGATCCCATTCCTATTCCAAAGGTAGATGCGGGAAATCCATATAATTTCAAAATTCAAAACATAGGTGGATCCCTTTATGGTCAGTCTAAAACCATGCCCACTCTCGGACCGGCGATGCAACCAATTCAACCGACCTATCAAGCTCGAAGCCTTACCGATCGCCTCTTATCAACCGATGCTTGAGAACCGACCGATTCACTTAAAGCCTCTAACCGAGCCTAACCACGAACCGATATCATCACTACCAAATTTTGATCCCAATTTTGAACCATCATCCTCTTCCCCTCGGCCTACCGTTGACCCTATGCCCAATATGTCAAAGTACGAAATGGCAGAGGTGATGAATGAGCTCTTCTCCGATTTTGAAAAATTAAATGAAGCTCACAAAATTATGGTGATAATTTCAAAATGATCTCTACTTGAAAATGACTCTTTGAAAATTTGAAATAAAAGATTTGAAAGAAAGCAAGCTAGAGTACGATTCGGTTAAAAAGGATAATCAAGAACTTCATTTGAGAGACTAAACATTTCTGTTTGTCAAATTGCTTGATCTTGTGTCAAGAAATAATTCTCTTTCTAAAACTATTGACACATTCACAAAATCCCGAGTACGCTATGGAGACTATCATACAAGATCGAGATATCTCTAATCGAGATGTTACAAGCTAGAATAAGTTTTACCTCCGGCGGTAAGGAAAAAGACAGCAAATGACAAATCGGCTACCAAGTCTGTCTCTCGAGAACTTGATGGGTAAATTTGATGATGCTCAATCCAAATTGATTAAGAGAGAGTTAACTAAACCTTTCAAAGTTGTTTCACACACCTATCCCGAGGGAGGGAGCAGGATGAAAGCTTATTTGGGCAAAAACAAATCCCAATGGACCGAGGTAGGCGATCTGAGCTAGGACAATATGTTCCACTCGGTGATGGTAGCAGCAAAGGTGGAATTAAAATTGCTAACCGGGTTGCGGGTAAGGAAATCTCAGCCGGTAAGGAAGCCATCACCGGTAAGGGACCAGCCGGTCGGACAATTGTCATAGGTCAACCAGCCGGTGAGGGCTCCCAACCGGTAATAGACCTTCCAAACCAATGCAACCGGTCAACAAAGCTAAATCCATTACCTTCGTCCCCAAAGGATGCATTTACTGCTCAATCGGTGAACTCTTACGAAGCAAAGGCTATATTGAACATCCAATCATCTAAGCCCCCTCGGCCCGTCGTCTAACAAATGTGTAAATTGTGGTTTTATTGGTCACAAGGCTTATGAATGCCTCTTGAAGCACCTATCTGGACCCTTTGAGTCTAAAAGCTCGAGGTGGTGGCAGGTATGGGCCAAAGAGGAACTAACTCTTTGGACCCAAAAGAATAAGGGGGACCATAAGCTTCTTGTTTCATTTCGGGAATGCTTAATGGCCTCAACCGATGCGGTAAGGATGTTTGGATTATGGACAGTGGATGCTCTAGGCATATGATGGACATGCTTGATCTCCTCACCGATCTGGAAGAAGCATCTGGTCCTCCGGTTGTCTTTGGTGACAACGCAAAGGGTAAAATTATCGGTCGTGGATCCATCAAAAGAGGTACGGTTGTTGTACGGAAGGTATCTTTGGTGGATGGTGCAGAAACATAACCTTCTCTCCATATCACAATGCAGTGATAAAGGTATGCATTGTGTTTTCAATTCTTCCAATTGCTATGTGAAAGACATTGCTACGGGTGAAACACTTCTCACTTTGGATATAGAAAAGGTAACGTATATGCTATTGATTTAAACAATGTTTCGAATATTACTAATGTTTGTTTTGTAGCTAAGAACATCAGTGAGAACTCCTGGCTATGGCATAAGAGACTTAGTCACTTGAATTTCAAATATCTATCCAAGCTAGCAAATAAAAATCTAGTTGTTGGCTTACCTCAAGTGTCTGCTAATCATGATAGGAAATGCAGAGCTTGCCAGCTAGGAAAACAGCAGAAAGAATCTTTCCACGACAAGCCACTGCATGTCCACTTCTAGATGCCTCCGGTTGCTACATATGGATCTGTTTGGCCCCACAACTACGCCGGTTTAGGGGGTAGCTGAGATATGCTTTGGTTGTTGTAGACGACTTCTCAAGATATACACAGGTAGAGATGTTTGCTTCAAAAGATGATACATATGAAGTAGCCACCGGATTATTCCGTCTGCAAACCCAAAAGAGTGTGACATCATCGGTATGAGATCGAGACAATGGAACCGAATTTAAAAATAATGGAATCGCTCGATCTTGTGATGATCACGGAATAGATCATAATTTCTCATTCTTTGGAACACCGCAACAAAATGGTGTAGTTGAGAGAAAGAACGGGACCTTGATCGAAATTTGGAAAAACAATGATATCAGAAGCTAGACTTCCCAAGTACTTTTGGGCTGAAGCTATCCATACAGCCTGCTTCACCCAGAACCGATCATTAATCAACAAATTTCACAACAAGACCCCTTATGAGCTATGGCGTGGCAGAATTCCCAATATTGGTTTCTTCAAGATCTTCGGATGCAAATGCTATGTACTTTACAACGGTAAGAGCGCCGAGGTAAATTTGATGAAAAAGGCGATGAAGGTATCTTTGTGGGATACGCCAAGCACGATAAGGCATTTAGAGTTTTTAATAAACGGTTGTTGAAAATTGTTGAATCTGTTCATGTTACTTTTGATGAATTTGATTTGCTAGAGTACGATAAGGCTCCAAATAGTCTTGATAATTACGGTGTGTTTGAGACGGTACCGGCAATCAAAATTCCAATCATTCCACCGGTTCTAATGCAAATCAATCTCGATTCGGCCTTCGGCCTCAAGTGGTGTAACTTGTAGAGACTTAGTTGATGACTCCTTCTTTCCCCAATCGGTTAGGCAATCCAATAGACAACCCCACCTAACCGGTTTAATACCAACTAGTCCTAATATCAACTTTCCTAATTCACCTCCTGAAGATGAATCAATTTCAAACAATTTACCGTTTCCTTCCCCACTTACCGCTCACCAGTCACCATCACCCTCACCTAACCGATCTCCTCAACCGGTCACATCTCCTTTTACCGGTCATACTCCTCCATTAGAAACCTTAAGGCAAGAACACATTAGGCAAGACCTCCCTAGGGACGTGAGATTAGTTAGAGATCATCCATTAGAAAATGTGATAGGTGATGTCTTTGGTCCCAGAATGACTAGAGGCCAATTAAGAAGTATGGAGGATCAACATGGACTATTTTCCTCTGCTATGGTCTTAAATATTGAACCAAAGAAGGCGAGGAAGCACTAGATGACCCAGTTTGGGTAGAAGCTATGCAAGAAGAGCTTAACCGAGTTTGATAGATGTAAAGTTTGGGAGTTAGTGCCTAGACCTAGTGATCAAGCTGTGATTGGAACGAAATGGGTTTATAGGAATAAATTGGATGAGGCTGGAAAAATTATAAGGAACAAGGCTAGACTAGTGGCGAAAGGATATAGGCGGGAAGAAGGCATAGACTATGATGAGACTTTTGCTCCCGTAGCTAGATTAGAAGCCATTAGATTATTCCTTGCCTATCTTTGCCTACAAAGAGTTCAAGCTATATCAAATGGATGTGAAAAGTGCCTTTCTCAATGGGGAACTTCAAGAACTTGTTTATGTAGATCAACCTCCTGGTTTTGAAGATTCCAAGAAGCCTAATCACGTATACAAATTGAATAAAGCTTTGTATGGCCTCAAGCAAGCACCTCGAGCATGGTATGAAACTCTCTCCAAATTCCTACTTAGTGAGAAGTTTGAACGAGGTAAAATCGACACCACCTTATTTATTGCTAAGCATAATGGTCATTCATTGTTAGTTCAAATATATGTTGATGACATTATTTTTGGATCTACTAACGAGAAATTATGCAAGAGATTTGAGAAACTTATGCGAGCAAATTTGAGATGAGCATGATGGGTGAGCTTACATTTTCCTTGGACTTCAAGTCAAGCAAACCCAAGAAGGTATTTTTATCAATCAAGCCAAATACACTAATGATCTAATCAAGAAATTTGGTCTTGACTCTGCTCATCCTCAAAGCACTCCCATGGCCACCAATGTACACCTTGACAAAGACGAATCCGGCAAGAAAGTAGATATGACACTCTACCGAGGGTATGATAGGCTCTCTACTTTACTTAACCGCTAGTAGGCCGAGATATCATGTTTGCCGTATGTGTATGTGCTAGATTTCAAAGTGACCCTAGAGAATCTCATTTGCAAATTTGTTAAAAGAATTATAAGATATCTTGTGGGAGCTGCTAACTTAGGTTTGTGGTATCCAAAAGATTCTTCATTTACACTTATTGGATATTCGGATGCCGATTTTGCGGCTTGTAGGGTCACCGGGAAAAGTACTAGTGGAACTTGTCAATTTAAGGGTAACCGTTTGGTTTCTGGTCGTGCAAGAAACAAGCATCAATTTCCACTTCTACGGCTGAAGGCGAGTATATAGGCTATTTGGGAGTTCTTTGTTCTCAAATCCTATGGATGAAGCAACAACTAGTGGACTATGAAATCCCTCAAGAAGTGTGTCCTATCTATTGTGATAACACCTCAGCTATCTCCGTCTCCAACAATCCTGTGATGCATTCAAAGACCAAACACATAGACATCAAATACCACTTCCTCAAGGATCATGTTGAAAAGGGTAACATTGTTCTTTTAAAAGTCCATACTGATTATCAATTAGCTGATATCTTAACAAAACCATTGGACATTAAAAGATTTGAATTCCTTAGAGGAGAACTAGGCATGATTGATATTCGATAAATATTATATGTGCTAACTTTGCTATCTGTGTAAGCTATCAACAAGATCAAGGTGATTTCTCTCATTTACCGATGCGTAGCAAGTGCTCGTTTACCGGCATCCCTTACCGGTAAAGCAAGAATCCTTTACCGGTCCTCTTACCGACATACTTAATCGGTAACTGGTGATTGCTAACCGATGGTCTCCAACCTGTGAAAGATCTCTCTTACCGAGCAATACCTGACCGGTCAGCCACCTTGCCGATTGCCCTCTTACCGACGAACTACGGCCGGATCGAAATTTGCAATCCGTATTTAACCGGATCGTTTGTCATCATTGCCTATCATGTCACATCAATCCCTTCGTCGCTGCAGTCTGCACTTACCGTACCTATCCTTACCTGTTCCCCATGCTCCTATACAAAAGAAGTAGATCAATTTTAAATAATTGATCAAAAAGGTAATCTCTGTATCATTCATATTTATCAAAAAGGTTATCTTTTTGTCCTTTATTATATTTTGATATAACTGCTGCACACACGTTCATATTTTCATGACACATCTTTAATTTCGTGAAACAAAACTGTCAATCAATGTGCACGACAGTTAAAAATCTTTAAGCTTCTTTTGTTTTAACCAACACAACTCTTCATCTTCCCGCTCTTTTGTCCCCTATATAAGGATTTCAAAATATCATTTAAAGTTTCTGGATTCTCTCTCTCTCTCTCTAACGAACTAAGGCAACCGGCAAAAACTCATTCTTACTTCATCTTCTCCATTCGTTTCTCTTCAATCAAGTTCTCTGGTATGTCCATTGAACTTTAAGATCTGAACGAACGAAGACCATATTTTCTTAGGATCCTTCTCTAACTTATATTGTTTGATTAATTTTTGATTCACAGATGGCTCCCAAGAAAGACATTTATGGAGGTTACATTCTCCCCAGCTTCTTCGACTCCGATGAAGGTCGTGCCATTGAAGCCCTGTTCATTGCCGCCGGAGTTATCCCTTTCGTGATGCCTGAAGGGAATGAAGATATCTATTATGAGATGGTCAATGAATTGTTTGACAATGGTGTGGTGGATGAGAATGAGAATATTATTTCAGCTATTCTTTGGTGTTCTGTTACTTTTAGCCCGGCTACTATTGCTTTGCTTGCCTTCCCAATCTCTCTTCCTCTGGTTCATCTTCTATCTCCATGAAAGATATGATTGATGCCTGGTCAAAGGTTCGTGGATCGACCCCTTCGTTAGGTGAAGCAAACAAGAAGGCTGGTTTTGATGCCGTGTATTATCTTTGTTGCCGATATCGTGGACCGATGCTTCATTTGCGGTGCGGCTCTCATCATTGTATCACCATGATACAATGGGAAGCAATACTGCTATCATAATTGGTGGAGAATTCAGCGGGTGTGCCTTCCTTTACCGTATTGTCTTGATTGCCTTCAAGAAATATCGAGGAAAAGGAGAAACCATCTACCAAGCCAAATAAAGCCAAACCACAATCACTATTTGATGATAAGCCGTGCCCTTAGATCCATCCCAGCTGTTCTTCAAGCTTCTGAGAATCAACCCAAATATCCCCAATCCTTCTGCAAGGCCTTTGACAAGTTTGATATAATTAGAGCTATCAAAGAATCTACCGGTAAGCCAATCGGTAATCCATCTGAACCCTCCACCGGTAAATCAACCGGTAAGTCTGCTGAACCAGTCGGTAAACCAACCGGCAAACCAGCTCAAAAGAAGAAACTCTCTAGCCGGCCAAAGGTTGCTCAATTTGCCGGTGCTCCTCCTGCTCCCAAACCTTCTTTGCCGGTAAAGAGAAAATTACTTGAATCTTCTGATGATGATGATGATAAGCCTATCTCTATCATTCTTTCCCCTACCAGAAAGCAAAAAGCCACGACGGAAAATCAGCTCCTCCCCCTTCCAAAAGATCTAAACCTATTCCAAAATCTTCCCAACAAATTGCCAAAGAAAATGCTGAGAGAAGAAGGAGAATTGAAACAGACTTGGGAACCTTCATACCTTTCATTCCCAAAAGACTTTTTGATCACAACTTCCTTACTGACAAAATCCCATTTACCGGTCAATCATCAACCCGACCGGTAAGCCATTGCAAACCGATCAGAAACCCAACCTTTCACATTTACCA
Organism: Adenophora triphylla var. japonica; assembly: GCA_022495995.1. Lineage (NCBI taxonomy): Eukaryota > Viridiplantae > Streptophyta > Magnoliopsida > Asterales > Campanulaceae > Adenophora > Adenophora triphylla. The sequence continues at coordinate 384,076 of JAFEMH010001886.1, read as the reverse complement.
TTACAATCCCTGGTTAGTCAATCCTACCTTTGAACCATCTCCCACTTGGGTATATCCTATTGAGCACTTGCCTCCTTTCCTTCGAAGGCTTCTGCAATTCCATGAGATCAATAAGGACTCAGTCCCAGTCGGTGACATATCTGATTATGTGGACTTTGACAACATCCATGAAGATAAAGGTCTCTATTATACCAAGCCATGTTTGTTAAGTGACTATGATATCTCTTTGTCCAGAGAGAGTCTACTCAAGATTTACAATCGGTATTTCGAGTTGCTGCCTCCTATGTGGAATGCCATCTACTTGGCTCAGGACAGGCTCCGGCAAGACATGATGATTCAGGCAGTGTGGATTGATTTTGCCATTCTTTACAATGCTCAGGATACCCTCAAGGAATCTGATCCCTATCAGCTTGGAAGATATGAGTTACCGGGAGATGATCTTCCCTCCTTTGATCCTGAAATTGTCAACTTAGGCCCTCGAAGATGGCAATTTGTGAAGAATGTAATGGATGTGGTGCAAAATCTGGTGGACTTGAACAGAGACTTTCAGAGTATGGGTGATATTTCTCTTTCTGCCTTCTTCAACTCTATTCAGTCAAACAAAAACAAATGGGCTACTATTCCTGATGAAGAAATAGAAGAAATGTTCAAGGACATTAGTGGCTCTGATGATCAAGCCATTGATAGGGCAGAGCAGTCAGTCACAAGATCTAGCTCTACTGACTCCGGTTATTCAGATGCCGATGACCAAGGTGTTGCTGAGATTGATCAGTCTAAGAAGATTAGTGCTGATTTTACCACTCCTTTACCGATGCAACATGTGGGAGGAGGTAATACTGAGACATCTCCAGTTACCGTTCTTGCTGCAGGAGGAGGAGAATTTATTAGCTCAAGTCCTTTACTGGTTATTCAACCGATGCCTCTTACCGGTGAGATACTCCAACCGGTTAGAGAAGATTTCTGAGCCCCTTACCGATACTACTCATTTACCGGTTAGCAAGCCCCTTGCCGTTGCTTCATCTGAACCAGTTAATGCAAGTATTGATGATATCCTTCTCCAGCAAGCCTTGGCAGCTAGCTTATTTTCTGAGCAAACTGAAAAGCTCAAGGAAAGCCAAAGAGCAACCATTGAGGAGTTAGCTACTCAGAAAGCCATTCAAGCATCTCTTCTACCGGCTAATCAATCGGTAAGCCAGGTGATTCCTCCTTCCTCTTCCAGAGCCAATTCACCGGTTCAGGAGGAGATTGACCCTGTTTTTGATGAAGATTCCCTCTCCGATTTCTATGAAGAAGAAGATGATGATTTTGATGAAAATGACCCTACAATTCCTCCGGTTTATGATGATCCTGGTATGCGTCAGAAAGATTTGATGTCAACCTTGAACTACTATACCTCCAAGGCCTCTATTCCTCGATCTGCCGATGGATTCCCTTTATTTGAAGTTCATGAGAAAATCTTTAGCAAGTCAGTAACTGAGCCTACTCCAATGCCTCCATCCATTGCCGATCGGCTTCAGAGGCAAAGGAGAGAAGATAGAATGACCACCTTCATTGATGTGGTCGAAGTTATGAAAATTGGTGCTGCTCCTGAAGATACTCCTCCTAGATATACCAAAACTCATGGGCCCGGTGAGACAAGTCGCCGGCATCAGAAAATAAAGGTTTTGAAACTGAAGAAGCGTCCTGTTCCTCCCAAAGGCAAGGAAATCATGCCTGGAAAGGATGAACAACAATTGATTACCGATTTCCCTTCTCCAAAGCTAAACAAGAAATACCCAAACACTCTTGGACAACACAACCGGTTTATCGAAATTCATGGCCGAGTTGCTACCTTTGCTCCTAGACCGGTTGAAAACACTCTTTCAACTGATAATCTCTTCATCCGATATCTCTCTCTCAATGGCCGTATAACTCATTTTTTGGAAATGAGAATTCTGAATTGGTCGTTTGAAGTAACCAAAATGGTTGGGCTTATGCCAAACGTTTCTAGGCGTTCTATCTTAAGAAATGGCCAGCCTCAACCTTTGAGCAACATGAGAGAAGCCTCATTACTGCCTTGCACTTAGAGTGATTCATGTTCTAAGGCATCGGCAAGCCATCTTACCGTTAGCCCCTACTGGTGAGCTCTTGGAACTTTCTTTTCTTTGAGATGATGAGTTTGGAACCCTTTGAACCTCTTGCTCTGCTTCTCCTTTACCGATTTCTCCCTCTTGACTCTCCCATGGAATTAATGGATGAGGAGATTAAGATCTCTCATACCGGTGAAGTTTCTCGACGTTGAGACTCCAGCAACCCCTCTTACCGATAGCCAAGTTGCCGATCCATTGCCTCCAGTTACCGATGCTCCTTTACCGGCCGGCCAACCGGTCTCTCGTCTGCTCCTTTGCCCGACCACTCCTGCCGGTGACTTCAATAGGCCAATCCTCGCTCAAGATTTAGTAGATCTTCATAATGCCTTGCTTTATGGCTTTGTGGATGTTAATGCTGAGTTGGCCCGTTCTTTTATTAAGTCAATCGGAAGGAGGATGATAGAAGATTTGATTTATTAAAGGCTGGTATTGCTCTCTCTCTTGGAAATTTCATGTCCGATATAAACGCTAGAGACAACGCCATCGAGAGATCTTGATTACAACTTGATGAAGTTGACAAACCAACAAAATCCTTTGTGAGCAACAAATTTCCGGCAAAGCTATTACGGACCGATCCATTGAAGAACTCAAAGCGGTCAGTGAAGCCCTTACCGGTTGTCAAGAGAAGAACCGTGAGCTTGAGATGGAGTTAGCCAAAGTGAAAGCTAAAAATGAAGTGCTCTTGGCAGTTAGAGAAGAAAGGAAGAAAAGGAAAAAGGATGAGAAAGAAAAGAAGAAAGCTAAGAAATCATCCAAGAAGTCTAAAGCCTCAGATCCTCCTTCAGATGCTGCTGCTCCTTAGCCGATCAAGATCCAAGCCTCTTAGGTGCGGCTCACGAGAATGTAACCGATGATGTTTTTGTCCTTCTTTCCCTCATTCACCGGTCTACAACATAATGAGAATCTCTTATCCTTAAACTTTGTGTTTTGTTTGAATTTCCTTTACTTTTAACTATTTTGAATGTTTCAAATGCTACTAACAGTCTCATTTTGCAGGTCTCATTCAAAATATTTTCTTAATCTTATTTTAAAGTCTCCTTTAAGCTTTAACTTTGGTTGTAAGCTTACTAAGGTAGCATCAAGTTGTCATTTGACTTAGGGAATGATATACCTAATAGATAAATTTCTTATCATTCTTTTACTAAGTCAAAAAGATGCTAGCCTAGGGTGATTGGACTTAAGCAATTAGGAGGAGATTGTTAGTCAAATATATGTTTAGATTTAGAATTGCTTAATCCCAATCACAACAAGCATTAATGAGGACCCCTAATTTAATTAGATCAAATAGAATTTTTCTATGTACTATAGGTTCCCTTAGTGCTAGTGCCCAGTGTTTTAGTCATGTATTTTCTCAAGATTTGAAGACTTGAAGACCTGAGAACTTCCTTCTGCAATGTGAGTTACTCCTTGGAAGCTGCCTTACCGATTGAGGTGACTCACCGGTCAACCTGTCTTACCGGTTGAGTTGCCGGACCGACCTCACCGGTCATGCCCTCTTTACCGGTTGAGGCTTACTCCTCAAGCTTCCCTGTTAGCAGCTTCCCGATGCATTAATTGCTTCCAACTACCCAGCCATCAACTTTAGCTAAAGTTGGTAAAGCAAGCATGCTGACAAGACATCTCTGCAACAAATCAGTACCTTCTTTGAGAATGTCAAGTAACCAGTACTCACAGTGCCCCAACTATCTAAGGAAATCCTCTCTATCCAATCTCAGACATTTAATGCAAGGATCTTCCCATTTAATGCCTGCCAGTCCAAGTCATCATTACAACCTCTTCAAAGACAACGGCTCCTTTTCAAAGTTCTCTATAAATAGTTTCCCCGGAGCATTGAAGAAGGTAGGTGCATTTATAATTCTTGAGAGTGAGTTGCTTTGAACTACCAACCTGCACATTCTCTAGTTCAAAGCATTCAAAGCAAGTCCCTTTATTCACTAGACATCTCTGTTAGGACTTATACACTGGCACCTCAATCAATTGCAGCCAGTGTTCCTCTATTAGACTACTTATGGAACACATTGATTGACTCACACACAACACCCTAGAGAAATCAGCTCAGCTTGTGAGCACATCTCTAGAAAACACCAGGTCTTTATTGTAGCACGACCCATTAGTGGTCACCTCTAGATTGGCAGCCTTTCAATCATTGGCTTGCAACTTGTAATAGGTAGAATCCATTAATATAGTAGTGCACCTTCACAAATCCAAGTTCTGACCAAACTTGGTAGAGGACGTAGCAGTTATTTAACACTGTGAACCTCTTCAAACAATGTGTCATTTATTGCTTTGTTTGTTTTTACGTTGTGTAGTTGTAATCGGTTGATAATCTCTCATTGGTCACAACCTATTGACTTCACTTACTGTTCATTTTGTTAGTCTTACTTGGAAATAATTTTTGTCTTGACTTGCATGAGATTTTGATTTACCGGTTTGCTTTTCTTATAAACTGAAAACTTAATTTCCGCTGTGCAAAATCATTTACCGGTGATCTAGAGTTTTTCAAGAAGTCTTAGCAAAAAGTTTTGAACCAGGCTATTCACCCCCCCTCTAGCCTGATTCCTACCATTTGGGACCTAACACATTCATGACACTAACATCCCTAGAGATCATCCGGTTCCTATAGGTCTACTAGCTTAACAAACAATTCTATTAAAGATTTTTCTAGAATCAGTAACCCAGTTCAATTTGAGTGCCTAACTATTAGCTTCAACAAATTCAATTGACTCAGTATTGTAAATGACATCTCTCATTAATTCATTGCAATTTATCAAACTTAGAACTACTTAATGAAAAGTAATCCAACAACATTTAAGACTCCAATTATATACAAATATGCAATGTATGTGTCAATCAATAATTCAACACTAGAACCGACAATGGTAGAGCAACATTTTCTTGTGATTTGCGAGTCATTCTAATATTTTTGTGTTTGTTTTTTCACAGGATCGAAAAATTAAAAAAGAAGTAAATGAAGAAAAATGACAGTCCTTATATTATAGTTGCTGATAAATAATCAAACGATTGAAATTAAATAAAAAAATCGTTTAATAATAGACATAGAATAGAATGGGAACAGCTATGGTCCTGTATAAAGTCAAAAATATAAATTCAATAGAAATTTATTTTTGATTTGTATTATAATATAGATTTAGCATTCATTGTCCCTAGACACATGAGTAAATTTTGGACTGATTGTGAAGATTGGGGATGAATTTTGGGCGAAACATAAAAAAATAATAAATATAGCTCCGTCTCAAATCGACAATTTATTATTTATTTAAATAATATTTTAAAAAAATAATATTTAATGCAAAAATTATTAATATTCAGGTTATTTACTTCTAAACAACTATTTTTATAATAAAATATGAAAATAAAAATTACTTAAAAAATAGCTACAAAGTTATTTAAACTCTTTCGTCCAACTACAAACTACACATTTTCTGTATATGTATATGACATCCCACTACAAACTACACTTTTTAAATTGGAAATATTTTATTACGTTTATGCTAATTAGACTCACATGTTATACTTATAAAAATAATTTAATTATTTTTCTTTATCCCACTTTCTTTTTTTACCTCAATTTTCATTATTACAATATTTATTTTACTAAAAAAAAAATTCTTAATTGTTATGTAAATAGTAAGTGTGTAGTTTATAGTGAAATTGATGGCTACTGTTCTAACAATTTTTTTTTAATTTATGTGCAAATAGAAGTGTATAATTTGTAATATGACGGACTAACGAAGTTAGTATGATTCATTTTAAACAACTATTTTTAGAAGATTTTAGAGTGTAATTAAAAATAATGAAATGGTAAGTGCACAAAGTGATTGGACATACTAGTAGGCTCGTGTGCTGCGGGTCCCACATTCACCGCTGGACTGGAATTGGTAAAAAGTGCCAGCTCAATAGTTGGACCAGTTATTTTTATTTTTAGTGTCTTACTGTACACATGGTGTGCCTCGATTCGGCCACTCTTTCTGGTCTCGCTCCTTTGACTACTTTCCTCTCTCTTGTGCTTTTAACCAAAGCCGACTTTGACACGTGGCAGTGGGGAGCGTGCGGTCTGGCCCTCTCCCCTCCATCCCGGTCTTCGCCTCTAACTCTTTCCTTTGACTAGTTTAATGAAAGTTTAAAATTCAAATTTAAGTATTTTAAGGGTATGATTCAAAATGGAAACCCTAAACTATCTGAGGTTAACTAATTAACCCTCATATTTTTTTAAAATAAAATAATAATTTGTTTTTTATTAAAAAATGACTTAAAATATTACAAGCTATCCTTCGCCTCGTCTTCTTTGGATGAGCATTTATTTCAGTTTTTTGGTATGACCAAGACGGTTCCCAGACCCCTTAAAATTAAACTTGTTGTTTGGACTCCTCATATTGTGGGACTGATCAAGACAAATTCGGATTATGCTTTTGCGTGGCAATCCGGGGTTTGCCTTGGGTGTAAGTGTTATTCGTGACCATGAGGGTTCTTTTGTTTATGGTTATTCACGTTTCTATGGTCAAGGGACAAATATGATTGCAGAGGTAAGGGCAGCCTTATACGGATTAATCTAGGCCTATTCGATTGGATATCACAATCTTTGGTTGGAAGTAGATTCGGAAGTTCTTGATACTATATTCAGGTCATATTTAGATTTATGGAGGTGATAGAGGTAGTGTCTCATATTTATCGAACATGTAATAAGGTTGCGGACATCCTTGCAAATCACGCATCATATATTCAATCAGATTTTGAGTTCCACTCCTTGATTTCTTGCCCACGTATTTGTCATAATCAGATTTATTTTGATAAGATCCCTCACCCACGTGTTCGGGTCTAGTTTTTCTTGCAATTGTCTTTAAGTAGCTACTCTTATGTTTTTTAGTCAAATGGTATCCTTTTCACTATATCGGTGGTAAGATTTTATGTTCCCCGCCTGGTTTTGAAATTTTCTTTTATATTAATAAAATCTTTGAAGTACCATCTTCTTTCGCCAATTTTTTTTTCTTTTTATTTTAAATTGAGCTCTCATATAGAAAGGGACACCATAAACCGCATAAGCTAGAACTCTTTAAATAATCAATCCCCATAAGTTATAGCGGGAGGACGAAAATGTGAAAACCTCCAAGATTTGCATTATAGATTTAAGAGTACGAATTTCTTGCATCATTTTTATGTAATTTCAAATTATAAGTAACTAGGGTTAACATTTAATATCATCAATAATAACAATAGTTGTATCATTACTGATACATAAAAATAATACATAAAAGTGTGATGCATGAAAATTCTGTGTAAAACTCTTTAAGAAGATGATTATAAAAATCTATTTTAACTTGCAGGGTCTTGAGACGATGGATTCGACTTACCTAAAAATGGTCATGTTTCATTGGAAACCATCAATTTTGAACTTTGCAAATAGCCAAACAAAAGCTACCAATTATGCAGGGATTCAATACGCCTTGCTCAATAGATTAGGGTGCTAGGTTGACTACACAATATAGTTAAGGGTTTTGTTTTTCATTTCAAAAGCATAGTAGTTCTAAAAGCATAAAGACTAATTAAAGAAGAGTTAGTGCCAACTAGGAAGTAGAGATTTGACTAATACTTTTATTTTGGCAGAGTGCAGTTTAAAAGCGGTTACCACTTAATGCACGCTCTTTATTGTTACTTCTTCAAATAGTTGTGTACATCATGTACTTCCTTGGCTTATTTTAACTTTCTTTCTTTCTTTTTTTTTTTATCTTTTTTTTTATTTCGAAAATCTATAGTATAAATAAGATCGATCCTTGCTATAGTACAATGAACAGTTTCAAGTGTCAAAATTCCCATTTTGCCCTCACTAAGTTGTCCCTTTCCCATTTTGCCATTAACAAAATATTTTTTTTTTTAAACAAAAAAAAAATTATTTTTTTTAAAAAAATACGTGTCCTTGGACACGAGCTTTTACTAGAGCTTTTACTAGTAGATTATAATTTAAGGTAATTAAATTATAAAATTACAAGCAAATAACTATTTAATTCGTCAACCATATTTAATAAATTTGTTGTGTTAGGCATTTCAATAAATAATACTCCCTTCGTTCCATAATAAGATTTTTATTTTTCTTTTTTATCTTTCATAATAATAAGGTTTGTAGTTGCTTTATTAATTAAACTGAAGAATGCGACTCACTTGTTATTCTCATCACAACAAAAATTTTCTATCCACTTTCTTTCTACTACTTTTCTTTTCAAACTCACAATATTTGCTTTTTTTTTTTTTTTTTTTTTTTTTTTTAATTTAAGCGTAAAATCAAACTAAAAACCTTAATTCGTACGAAGTGAGTAATAGACTAAAGTACTACTTCTTCTGTATCAAAATAAATATTATTATTATTTTTAATAAAGAGCAAAATATGGATATTTAAAGATTTTATCCCACCCATAATTGATTCCATTCGGCTAAGCCGATTAATGATAAATTTTACATCAAAATGTCATAATATTCTGATAATAAATTAAATTATTAATTAATAAAAACCTATACTAAAAAATACGATTACTAGCCATTCTTGTGATTGTTACTATATATCAAGAAGTTTCAAGCACGTAAAGTAAGCGTCCTCAAATCTAGAAAATTGGTTACGATTGTTGTCAACCCAAAATATAACTTCATAATATGGCAAAAAATGTAAACTATTTTCATCTTTGAATGGATAATAATATGTTCAAACAAAGAGAAAGAGATGTGCATTAAATACAAAACATTTGTGATAGTAAATTAAGACAAAGGGGTATGTTGAGGCAAAAGGGTCATCGGAGGGGAGGTTGTTGGAGTTATTGAGATGGGTAGTTGTAACTTGAAACAACCAAGCGCTTTTAATTAATTTTCGTCACTTTTTTTTTTTTTTTTTTATTAATTTTACCTATTTTTTTCACTACTCACGTACACACACACACGCACGCACAAAGCGCGCAGGAGATAAATCCTGGGAGAGAAAGCCTTCCTCTAACTTCTGGGGATCGAACCCACGACCTCCAGGGTTGAAAGCTCATGAAATTTACCAGTTGCGCCAAATCCCCATGTGCTAATTTTCGTCACTTTATTTATATGGTGGGAGGAAATCAAATGGTTTTATATAAAAGGAGTAGTCAAAGAGGAGATGTGGTTGTTGGTCAAACTAAAGTAGTATAATTCTACCCATATGTATATTCTTAATTTGATATCCTCCAGTTCCACATGGATGTCCTCCGCCAACTCACTCTTTTTATGAACATTGGCCCATAATAAATATAAATGGGGATTACAATACTTTATTCAAAATTAGCTGGGAAAGAAATATTTTGGTTATAATTTATGTAGAATAACTAATTTGTTTCACTTTTTTTTTTATACAAATATAGTTGTAATTTTAATAAAAATGTTATTCATGTACGTAATAATAAGCTTTTTTTCTTTTTTTCTTTTTTTTTTTTAAAGGCGACAATCTTAGAAAAAAAAAGCTATTATTTTCAAACAATTAGAAAAAGGGCAAATTATCGCTAAATTCTTTATCCTAACTGAATTGACCAATTAGGATATTGAAATTTGAAATTTAATCAACTAGTACAACGTCAAAAACAAAATTTCACATATTTCTTCGCTTCCCAAACTACCCCTTATATCCTAAAAGGCTAAAACTAAAAACCCTCATCATCATCAGCGACCCTTCCCCCCCTCTGGCACTGCACCAACTCTACCTTCTTCATCCCCGGTCGAGTTCCATCGTCTCTTACACACATTCTCACAACACCGTCCCATATCTACTCATCACATCTTCAGATCCGACCGAAATCTAAATTTCAACGAGATTGGCTGAAATCTTATACAATTTCTACAACCATGACTCGAACAAGGAGTTTGCTCAACATTTTTTCAAGTTTACGTAGAGCTTTGCACTTTTGGAATTTCATTGGAATGAATAACTCGAGCCACTCCCAGGAGAACTCTCAAGTAGAATGCACTCGAGTCAACAAAATAAGAAAGTGATGGCACGGTGAACAATCACTCAAATAAAAAATGCCATTGTAGAAAAGTTTTGTACCCAGGGATAATTGTGTTACTTGTTTTTGGTGGGTTACCGATAGAGTTGTCAATTCGAAAATACGGAACGGGACGAAATTATGTTGTCTCACAACGGGAACGGGACGGGACTAAAATACTCCGTCCCATTTCGTCCCATTTGCGCGACGCGAGACCCCGCAGGACAATGCGGGACCCGTGTAGAATTTACCATAATCAGATTTTGGCAAGGGAACTGGCTGGAAGTCCTCGATTCTCCATATTTCCATCCCACTACAAGGTGTTAAGTAAAAATCCGAAATGAAAGTGAAATTGAGATGTCCAGCATTTAACAAAACTACCACACATGAAAATCTAACAGTTTTATTTATACATGCAGTAAAATAACAATTTCCAAGTGTAACGATAAACTGAAGCGTTTAGCAATTAACATGACTACCACCCATGAATGAAAAAAGCATTCTGATTCACAATTAACAAGACTATCACAACACAGTGGTAAAGCCACCTTAACCTATTTTACTCCTAATTTTTGAAAAATGTCATTTCACTACCTTCAAGTTTTAATAGGTACACTAAAAATGATATATTTTTCAATCTTGACCCCCTTTAAAAATAAAAACTGACTTTGCCACTGTCACCACAAATGAATACCAAAAGCAAACAGAACATATTTTTTCCTATAGGTAGGAGAAAAACCAAAACAGAGACAAACTGCAACGTCCATCATCCATCATATAATAAACAACACTGCACCTAATGGGCCTTGGCCTTGTGGTATTATGGTGGCTTTTCGAAGGGGAGGTCACCGGTTCGATTCTCCCCAAGGAAAATCATTGTGATTAAATTCCTACCTTGGATTTCAGGGTCCTTAGGAGCCCCCCGGGACACATCCGTGCAGTTAAGGAAGCAACACTGCTGGGCTTACAACCTCAGTGTGGGGAGTTCAAATCTTGGCAGGAGCACTGGAGCAGCCATTTGGTGTTGTGAGAGTGATGTAATTGCCTCGGCAGGAGCTGCTGGAGCAGCTATTTGGTGTTGTAAGAGTGTGAATGCCTTGTAGGAGGGCTCCCTTGGGACCATGAGCATAGAGGGTGCTGCCACCCTGACTGCATAGGGCATATCCCGCGATTTACCTCCGCCAGCATATTGAAGGGTCGATACCTGATGGTCCAGGAGTGATCCGACGAAGCTGGGGAACCTGGGTAATCAAAAAAAAATAAAAAAAAAAATAAACAACACTGCTATGTTTGAACATAGAAAACAAATTAAGTCAGCATTTACTTAACACTTAACTTCGCGGGACGGGACGGGATGGACGGGACCGCACTATGTTGTCCCGCGACGGGAACGGGACGAAACGGGACGGGACTAAAATATTCCGTCCCATCCCGTCCAATTTGTATGGCGGGACGGGACATCCCGACGGGACCGTCCCAACTTGATGGCTCTAGTTATTGATGTCATTCCTCCATCTAATTAGAAGATGGAGAAGGAAAGACTGGGCGTTTGGTTCGCGGTAATTGACCATTTTGGGGCGGAATGGAATGGTCAATTCCGTTGACTTCATTCCTTAGCCCCGTTTGGTTCGTTGGAATGAAAATTTTTCCATTCCCTACGGAATGAAATTTCATTCCTTGGAATGGATTTTCATTCCTTCCAATTTTGGAAGGAATGATGAATTCCTTTGGCAATGAATTTTTTTTTTTTTTGACCAAAATATCCCCAAACCTAAACCACCCCTACCCCCTACCCACCCCCACCCAGCCCCTACCCTACCCCCCACCCCCACGATTTTTTTCCCTACCTACCCCCCCATTCAACCCTGCCCTACCCCCACCCCCACAAAATTTTTTCCCCTACCTACCCCTCCCCCCCCATCCAGCCCTGCCCTACTCCCCACCCCCACAAAATTTTTTTTTCCCTACCTACCCCCTCCCCCATTCATCCTCGCCCTACCCCCACCCCCACCCCACCCCCCACCCCCACAATTTTTTTTTCCCTACCTACCCCTCCCCCCATTCCCCCACCCCCCACCCCCACGATTTTTTTCCCTACCTACCCCTCCCCCATCCAACCTCGCTCACCCCCCACCCCTCACCCCACCCCACCCCACCCCCACGAAATTTTTTCCCCCGTCTACCCCCCTCCCCCATCCAGCCCGCCCTACCACCCCCCACCCTCTCCCACGAAAAAATATATTTTTTACTCATTTTGCATACCCCTACCTACCCCACTCACCCACCCCCCAAATTTTTTTTTTTTTTTAAAAAAAAAGGGTAAATTGGACATTTTATTTTATTTGCTTTCATTCCATTCCTATAATTTGTATTTTTAAACCAAACATGATTTGTCAAGAAATTGAATGACAATTTCATTCCATTTCGTGCCAACCAAACGGGGGGTTTGACCAGTTTTTTTCCATTCCAATTCCCTAAGAAATTCAATTCCTTAAGAAATTCAATTCCATTGACCATTCCATTCCTTCACTTTTTTTTCCACCAAACCAAACGGCCCCTAAAGCAAAATGTTTCACCTAACGGAGAATAGACAACGTCTTAGAGACTAAAATTGCAAAACTAGAGGTAATAAAAGATTAAAAACAAATATGAAATTAAAAAAATGTCAAATAATCTCATAAAATTGCAAAAGTGGAGGCCATAAAAGACTAAAACCAAATGTGAATTTAACTAAAAACAGTTGTAAATTTAACAACTATGCCAAATAATCTCATAAATAGCAAAATTAAAGGTTATAAAATAGTAAAAACAACTGTTAACTTAACTTAAAACATCTGTTTGCTTAACAAATATGTCAAATAAAATAGTAAAAAAAAAGGCTATAAAATACTAAAAACAACTGTAAGCTTAAATAAAAACAAATGTGAACTTAACAAATATGTCAAAAAAATCTCATAAAATTGCAAAAATAGAGGTTATAAAGGACTAAAACAATTTTTAACTTAACTAAAAACAACTGTTAACTTGACAAATATGCCAAAGAATCTCCTATAATTGCAAAAAATAGAAACAATAAAAACTAAAAACACAATTTGTAAACTTAACTAAAAACAACTGTGAATTAAGTAAATGGTAGTCATTTTTATGCTGAAATTATAAATTTAGTTGAAATAACTGTTTACTTATCTTAATTGTTTTTTAACCAATTGTGAAAAATAATTGTGAACTTCTCAAATTTGCTCCATATTATATGTTGATGCACTAGTTTGATTCGTTTTGACAATACTAACAAAACGATGTCTTGTTTTTTTTTTCTTGAGACTTATGGATCTTAAATTGTTTCATTTTAAAGTTTTGACGGAAAAAAATAAGGGACGAGACAGAGTGTGACAGTTGGCCCCTTAAGGACGCGCGTTTCTTTCTATAAAGAGAGGACCTGTTGGTCGATTACGAAAATATGTATTATATGTGGTCGTTTTTGTTAGAGCGGGTGACAATTTGATAATTGTCCATTAGAAAAAAAGTATTTTTAAATCGTAGAATCACATTTTTTTGATTAACTGATATTTTTTTTTATAACGCGCAATCACCCGACCCACTTTCAATTTGATAATTGTCCATTAGAAAAACTTTTTTTAGATCTTTATTTTTTATATATTGGAAAAAAAAACTGATTTCTTATGAGATCAACTCCTAAAAAATGTGTGCGCTAGAATATGTGCGCAAAAACATGTAGGATTTCAATATTTTGAGAACTATTGAATGTAAAGTAGCGAAGGCCCACACTTGGGCAACCTACAAAAGGCCCAATAGAAACCCAGCCCAAGCCCACTCCCCTCTCTTCCTTTCAGCGGATGATCAAATTAGGGGCTATTTACGCCCTAATTACGATCTCCCTGGTTCGTTTCTCCGCAGCTGACTTCGCCCTTCCTCCTGCGATTTCGGTGCTGCCGCTGCTGATCGTTTGGCTCGATAAGGATTCTTCAATCCTTATCTCTTCAATTGTTATCGTCTTCAGCCTATAAATACCGTCCCCCTCTTCCTTTTCAAGGTACGGTTCTCTATCAGCAATCTCTCTATCTCTCTCTCAAACTCTCTCTTCTTCATCCTTGCCTTGTGCGATTCTGTGAGTTGGGTTATTTGTGAAGGGATACACTGGTGTGTGTTTGAGCTGTGTGAGATTATACTCTGTGAGAGGGGTTTCGGGTTTGGGCTTGTTGGTAGGCTTGGCCATCGACGAAAATTGAAACCTTGGAACGGATTGTTGGTTGGACTGAACAATTATACTTTGTGTATAATTGTTGTATGTGGGATCTGAGCCGAATCAAAGCTTATGCTATTACTCAGATTAACTCTGTTTCTGTGGTATTTTCTCGTTATTATTGTTGTTGAACATTGGCTACTTTTGTTGTTTCTTCCTAACATTTTTTTGCAGCTTTACTCCTATTCGGTTCATTACTCCGATGACATTACAGTGGTATCAGAGCCTCGGTTCTATGAGCCTAGGAAGTTTCTTCTGCGAGCTACCTTCAATTCAAAATGCAATTTTAGTTTGGTATTTGTGTTAGCATATACTTGCTGTTATTTACTCCAGTCGATAATTCTCTGCCTGCTAGAAATTATTTGCTTGCTTTGTGTTGACTATGTGCTTAAATCTGTGATTTTCATAAACGTTAATTGTATTTTGATAATGCCTACCTCGAATTACAATTTGGAACCGTTTAACGGAAAATCTGATTTTTCTATATGGCAACAAAAGATGAAAGGAATTTTGATTAAAGAAAAAACTTATAAAGCAATAACTTTAAAGTTTCCAAAAGATGCTTCTGAAGAAGATATGCTTGAATGGGATGAATGTGCTTACTCGTCTATTATCTTGAACTTGTCTGAAGCTATTATTCGGAAATGTGGTAAACAAGCGCATGCTAGAGATCTTTGGACTAAATTGGAATCAATTTATTTTGATAAAAACTTTCCTAATAAAACCTATCTTTTAGAAAAGTTTTTTAGTTTCAAGTTAGATTTAAACAAAGATATTGAGGACAACATTGATGAGTTTACCAAATTAATTCAAGATATAAAACAAACGGGTGATGAACACATTGATAACTACACTTCAATTGTCCTTTTAAATGCTATACCCGATTCATACTCTGATGTTAAATCTGCTATCAAATATGGTAGAGACCAAGTTAAACTTGATACGGTGATTAACGGTTTAAAGAGTTAGATTTAAAGGCCAATAAAGGGAAGTCTAGTAGTACAAGTGAAGTTAATATGGTTAGAGGTAGAACCAAACAGAGGCACAATGAAAAACCTCATCAAAATCAAAATCAAAATTCGGACAAAAAGAATGGGAGAAGTCCAAGTAGGTCGAACTCCAAACAAAGGCATAGAACTTGTTACAATTGTGGGGAAGTAGGACACTTTAGGAAAGATTGTCCCAATCCTAAGAAAAATCAAAAACACAACCAACTTGACTGCAACTTAGCTTTGAGTAGTGATGCTTCCGCTGATGTGTTTATGGTGATTGATTCATGTGATAATGTTGTGAATTCTGTGCATTCTGCATGTGCTAGTGAATGGCTTATAGATTCTGATTGCACATATCATATGACACCATTGAAAACTCTTTTCTCTACTTACCAAGAAGTTAATGTTGGCTCCGCTCCTTTAGCAAATGAGAAAAAGTGTCAAATAATTGGTATTGGTAATATTGACTTGAAATGTAATTCTGGTTATGTTTTAACTTTGAAAAATGTGAGACATGTGCCCGAATTGTGTAGTAACTTGATTTCTTGTGCTTCTTTGGAGGATGATGGTTTGGAAGGAAAATGGGGAAAGGGTGTTATGAAAATACTAAAAGGATCTTTAGTGATTGCTAAATGTGAAAAAGATCAAAATTTGTATTTTTGCTCAGCTTTGCCTATGTCTTGTTCTGATATTTGTGCTAATATTGTTAAAGAGGATAAAACAAGTTTATGGCATAAGAGGCTAGGACACATAAGTAATAAAGGCTTAGAAATTTTGCATAAAACAGGAGTTTTAAAGGAAAATGTTTCTGTTGTGCCTTTTTGTGATACTTGTGTGAAGAGTAAACATCATAAGGTGAGTTTTCCTCCCCCTTCCCTTGGTAAGCATTCAAGTAAAAAATTACTTGACTACCTACATGCTGATGTATGGGGGCCCGCTATTGTGCCCACTCAAGGTGGAAACCGGTATTTCTTATCTATTATCGATGACTTTTCACGAAAAGTCTGGATTTTCTTAATGAAACATAAATCTGATTCGTTTGAAAAGTTTTAAATTGGAATTTTTTTACTGAAAATCAAACTGGTAAGAAAATCAAAATGCTCAGGACTGATAATGGATTAGAATTTTGTAATCATGAATTTGATGAATTTTGTGATTTGAATGGTATCGGTAGGCACAAAACTGTGCCTTATAACCCTCAACAAAATGGCGTTGCCGACCGTATGAATAGAACTCTTTTGGAAAGAGTTAGGGCTATGCTTGAGACCTCGGGTCTCTCCAAACGATTTTGGGGAGAGGCAGTGATGACTGCCGCCTATATCATCAATAGGTCCCCTTCTGTGCCATTGCATGGTAGATGCCCCCAAGCAGTATTTACGGGAAGAGATATTGATATCTCGCACATGAGAGTTTTCGGTTGTGCTGCTTATGCCTATCAAAAACATGACAAACTTGAACCTAGAGCTGTTAGGTGCGTTTTCTTGGGGTACCCGGAGGGTGTGAAAGGGTATAGACTTTGGTTAAAAGAGGAACATGGTTTTAAAGTCATAATTAGTAGGGATGTTGTTTTTAATGAAACTGAATTTCCATGCTTTATTCCTGCTGAAAATGTTCCCCCTCCCCCGGCTCCAATTATGGTGGAGCACCCTTATGTGATTGTTACTAATGTGCTCACTGAAAATGTGCAAGTTGATCATGAAAATGAGCATGTTGAAATTGAACAAAATGAAGATGTTGAAAATGAACAAGAAAATTTTCAAGAGATAGAAAATTTAAATGATTACCAATTAGCTAGGGATTGCCCTAGACGTGAGGTAAGGAGACCATCAAGACTTGATGATTTTCACATGACATCTTTTGTGTTCAATATGTTTGATTCTCTTGATAACTGTGATGAACCGACAACTTATAAAGATGCTTTAAATTCTGCTCATTCTGCTAAGTGGTTAAAAGCTATGAAAGATGAAATGAACTCTTTGCATGTTAACAACACATGGACATTCGTCCCTAAACCTGAAAAATGTTCTCTTGTTGATTGCAAATGGTTGTTTAAGGTTAAGTCTGAGAATGAGACTGTTCGATTTAAAGCACGGTTAGTTGCTAAAGGGTTTACTAAAAAAGAGGGGGTAGATTACACAGAAATCTTTGCCCCGATTGTCAAGTTTACTACGGTAAGGGTTATGCTTGCTTTAGTTGCTCAGTTTAATTGGGAATTAAAACAAATGGATGTGAAAACGGCATTTTTACATGGTGATTTGGATGAAAAAATTTTCATGCGTCAACATGAAGGTTTTGTTGATAAGATTAATTCCGATTATGTGTGTTTATTGAAAAAATCTTTATATGGCTTGAAACAATCCCCTAGAATGTGGAACAAGAAGTTTGATACGTGCATGTTGTCTTTACAATTCACTCGTAGTTCGTATGATCATTGTTTGTATTTTAAAGGCAACTCTTCTACTCCTGTGTTCCTATTGATTTACGTTGATGATATGCTTATAATCAGTTCATGCTGTAAATCAATTCAAGATGTGCAAAATTGTCTGTGTGAAACTTTTGACATGAAAGATTTGGGGGATGCTAAAAAGATTTTGGGAATGAACATTGTTAGGGATAGAAAGAACTCCACTATTTTTCTTAATCAGATTTCTTATGTGCAAAAGATTTTGATAAATTTAGAATGGAGAATGCTAAATCTGCAATTGTGCCTTTAGCAGGTCATTTTATCCTTAGTAAGAACCAGTCTCCCCAAACTAATTTTGATAGAAAAAAAATGGAGAATGTGACTTATTCTAATGCAATTGGGTCGATAATGTATCTTATGGTTAGCACTAGACCTGATATAGCTTATGCGATAAGCTGCTTGAGTAGATACATGTCCAAGCCCCATTGGGAAGCTGTCAAATGGCTGCTTAGATATCTTGGTTATTCTGTGAATTATGGCTTGAAATTCTCTAAATGCAATGAAGGTGTTAAACTGAAAGGTTATGTTGATTCTAACTATTCAAATGATAGAGATAGTAGGAAATCTACTACTTCGTATGTGTTCACTTTGTGTGGTTCATGTGTTAGTTGGAAATCTCAATTACAATCCATTGTTGCATTGTCTACTACCGAGTCGGAATATGTTGCAATAACTGAAGCTTTTAAAGAAGCGACTTGGTTGAAAGGATTAATTACTGAAATTGGTTTTTTGAAAGATAAAGTTGTTGTTTATTCTGATAGTCAGTTCGGAATTCAACTTTGCAAAAACCATGTTTTTCATGATAGGACTAAGCATATTGATGTTCGTTTTCATTACTTGCGAGACTTGATTGAAAAAGGTTTTATCTTGAAAAAATTCCAACTCAGTATAATCCTGCTGATATGGGAACAAAATGCTTGCCTGTGTTAAAACTTCAATCGTGTTTAAAAACTTTGAATTTTGACACCAATGACTAATGGTGTGAGTGTTTTGTTGGGTCCCTGTTTCCTTTCTTTGTGATTGGAAAGTGAGTTTCTCCCTTTACTGTTATCTTTGTGATTTCAGCTTCCCGTTCTTGTTTCCTACTTAGTGTTGGAACAAGTTCGGGATAGGCTATGATGTACCCCTCTCAATCCGTAAGTTCCTCGTGATTAACCGATACTTGTTTCAAGGTGGAGATTGTAAAGTAGCGAAGGCCCACACTTGGGCAACCTACAAAAGGCCCAATAGAAACCCAGCCCAAGCCCACTCCCCTCTCTTCCTTTCAACGGCTGATCAAATTAGGGTCGTTACGCCCTAATTACGATCTCCCCGGTTCGTTTCTCGATGGTGACTTCGCCCTTCCTCCGCGATTTCGGTGCCGCGCCGCTGATCGTTTGGCTCGATAAGGATTCTTCAATCCTTATCTCTTCAATTGTTATCTTCTTCAGCCTATAAATACCGTCCCCCTCTTCCTCTTTAAGGTACGGTTCTCTATCAGCAATCTCTCTATCTCTCTCTCAAACTCTCTCTTCTTCATCCTTGCTCTGTGCGATTCTGTGAGTAGGGTTATCTGTGAAGGGATACACTGGTGTGTGTTTGAGCCGTGTGAGATTATACTCTGTGAGAGGGGTTTCGGGTTTGGGCTTGTTGGTAGGCTTGACCATCGACGAAAATTGAAACCTTGGAACGGATTGTTGGTTGGACTGAGCAATTATACTTTGTGTATAATTGTTGTATATGGGATCTGAGCCGAATCAAAGCTTATGCTATTACTCAGATTAACTCTGTTTCTGTGGTATTTTCTTGTTATTATTATTGTTGAACATTGGCTATTTTCATTGTTTCTTTCTAACGTTGTTTTGCAGCTTTACTCCTATTCCAGTTTTACTCCTATTCCTATTCGGTTCATTACTCCGGTGACATTACATTGAAAGCATGCACAAGCAGAAAAAACACAGAGATTGTATAAGTACAAAAGTATATCCCTGGAGAGTTCAGACAACCAGACTCTTAATTCCAAAATTAAGAGTGCTAATTTCCTCAATAATCAAATCAAGTGCAGCACGATCTTTAAGTAAATCCGTATGCGAAACTCCTTCAACTTTAATCAATTTCAAGCTTTGATTTTTCACATTACCCCATTCTTCTTCAAGTGCAACCAAGCTAACCATATTAATTGTCCCATCTCCATCCCCATACACAATCTCCGGCTGCTTATCATATCCTTCCTCCCCATAAATCAAAGTCTCCGGCGTCTTCACCCCGCTCCCTACTATACACGTTATCCCCACTTTCGGCGCCTCCAATTTCTCAACCAAAGGCAAAATGCGCGACTTATATGGGCCCACCCCTTCCGAGAACCCAATATCTTCAAGAAATTCCACAATATTATGCGCTGAATATGTCGCTTTTGGGGTGACCACTAATATCTTTTCATGAGCAAATGTTTTGGGACACGGCATTAGCCATAAATTACTTTCTGAACTTCTTTGTTCATGTCTTACTAGTAATGGTTCCACTAGGGGTATCCCTAATAAGGAGTACCCCGAAGCGAAAGTGACCATTCCTTGAACTGCTCCGCCCCACGGGGTGGACAATGTGATGACGTGTTTTATGTATTTTTGGCGCCACGAGGGCGGGTTTCGGTTAAGGAGGTGGAGGATGAATAGGCCTCCTAGACTGTGGGAGAGGAGGATTACTGGCTTTCTTTCATTGGAAATGCTGGCTTTTTCTATGAGGTCTTTTAGGTCTTGGAGGTATTTTGAGCCAACTTTAGCGGGGTGGCCCTCCGGTGCTAGCCCGTAGCGGAAATCGTAGGGTGCTCCGAAGAGGGTTTCGCCGTCGACGTAGCCGAGTTGTTCTAGGGTGTTTACTAGCGGTGCCATATATTCTGTTATGTGCCTGTGAAAATCAACAAAACTCGATTTAATATGATGGAGAATAGAAATGCCATTTTATTTGTTTATTCTTTGATGTCAATTGATTTTCTACTTCGTAAGGAAACCTTTTCTATTCATGTTAGAAGCCCATAGTTTGGGCTTGCCTTGAGGCCCGTTAGAATTTGGGCCGAAAAGCCTGTGACTCAGGCCCACACATCCAAATGACTAAATATCCGACCTAAATAAATCTTGTGACATTAGGAGAAAATTCACATATATTTACTAGAAGTTACAAAAATATCTTATAAAATTTTGGTTACAAACACGATTTTCATTGAAGATTATATTTGTAGAGTTCACTGCTCATTAATTAAATATTCAATCTTGCATTGCTAACTGTATTTATAATCAAGATTTTGTAAAATGTTTTTGTAACCTTAGCATTGCTCTTGCTCTATACTCTGTCTATATAAATTTGGAAATGCTTCACTGTAGTGTAGCGGGTGCTAGGATATATTCACATTTCTTTTCGAATAATTGATGATATAAATTTATCTCATCTCTTATAACATATGCTACCTATCATATACTTTAACTCGATATAATATAAATGATGTAATAAAATCTTAGTTGACTACTGTAGCGTGTAACAATAATATTGTCGTTGCAACAACAGTTCTAGTAGTACAAAAGGGGGGGGGGGGCAGGTGTTTCTTGCAGATTTTTTGTTACAAAAATGGTAATACTTGAGCTACCAAAGCGAGCCGGATAGAATTACAAGGGCGACAAAGCTTTTCCAACAAAGTTTTAACACTGTTTCAATGAAGTTTTAACATTGCTGGATTCTCAGAACTCGAATTCGGTACCTCTGGTTAATCTAAAACGCTCTCTTAGCCGATGATCTAGGTGCTTGTTGGTGGGGTTACGTGAAAAGGGCAATTAATTTAACATTAGTTCAGCAATAGAAAAAGAGATTGGAGCTTACTTGAGTTTGGGATCAAGGTAAAAAAGTGACCGAGTAGAACCAAACTGAGAAACTCGAGTCTCAACACCAGGGGCATTTTGGTAATCATCCAACTCAGGGTCATAGTAAAGTGTCATCCTCTCAGCAAAACACCGAGTGAAAGGAGCTAAAAAAACAGTACGGTCGAACCATAACCTGAACCAACCTTCCTTCTCTTTCCAAACCGGATACCAGTTGCACACCAAGCTTGTAGGCTTGTACTCTGCCGTTAACCGAGCTTCCAACTGGTTTCCGCCGGAGCCCGGAACCAATATAACCGGATGAAGGTTGTTGCTGCTTGCCTGAACAGAGAATAACATTGTTATGCATGTTAATGCCATGGCCAAATATTTCATTCCGGCCATAACTCTTGTTTTTCATGCCCAAAATGAGAGACAAGTTAATATTAATACTCCCTCCGTCCCAATAAGTGCTTCACCCTTTTGGGTGGGCACGCAAATTATGGAAATGGGAGGGAAAAAAAAATGTTGTGAGTGTAATTTGAAAATAGGAGAGAGAATTAGTGGAGGGAATAGTAAATTATAATGGTGTTGTGAGTATTAAAATAATGTAGGAGAGAGAATGAGTGGAGAAAATAGTAAAGATTCTTCAAAAAAAAGGTGAAGAGCTTCAACTGACGCCCTTTTAATTAGTGAAGCTTTTATTGGGACGGAGGGAGTATTAATTTTGACTTTTGGCTAGAATGTGGAGTTGGTTTTGTTGTGTAAAATGAAATGTGTGGTGAAGAAATATGGATGGGGACAATGAGATTGGACTAAAAAAAGTAATGGACCTACTTTTTTTTTGAAAGTTTTGATGATGTGACGAAAAGATGGGGGCTTATACTTTAAACTATGAGTGAGCCCATACTGCAATTTTGAAGTTGGGAAATTTGGGTCAAAATTAATTTGGGAATAGGAGTGCTCCTATAAATCTACCAGTAAAAGCTCGTATTTGAAGACACGTTTTTTTTTTTTAATTTAATTTTTTTTAAGGGCAAAATGAAAAAGGAACAACTTAGTGAGGGTAAAATGAGAAATTTGGCCATTGAAACTGTTCATTATACTGTAGATAGTGGAGGTGTGATTTATACTATAGATATTATAGTATACTCTCTCTGTCCCGCTACAAACCGCACACTTTCTATTTTGGACGTCCTATTACAAATTGCACACTTTCTAAAATGGCAAAAAATCTTTACTATTCCCTCCACTCATTCTCTCTCCTACATTATTTTAATACTCACAACACCATTATAATTTATTATTCTCTCCACTCATTCTCTCTCCTATTTTACTTTTACACTCACAACATTTATATCATTATTTTTTTTTCTTAATTCCCGCGCAAACAGTAACAGTGCGGTTACTAGCGGGACGGAGGGAGTATTAAAGTAGGTGAAAACGAACATGAGTGTGACACCTCATCAAAAAATGGGAGTATCTTTCATTCTAGGAAGCCACATCATCCTAGCTATTGATGTGCCAAGGCTATTCAAATTCGACTATTAGTTAAGTATATTAGACAATAATATGATGTATAATATTAGATACTCTTATATAGGAGTATATAATAGAAGTATAGATATTAGGTATGGTATTAGGTACTCTTATATAAGAGTATATAATAGAAGTATAGACTAGGGTATGTGAATAGGTATAAGTAGTAATAGACATATACTCTTATATATATAATCGAAGTATAAACTAGGTAGACTATGCATTTAAAAACGCTAATAAATTGATACATTATCAACTTTTCGGCTTCTTATGTATTGATTATCCTAATTCAATTTTTCATATATAAAAATGCATTATTTTATTTTCGAAATATATATGATTTTGCTTGGAAATATGATAATATTTAAAGAAATTTATTTTAGTAATTCAAAAGGCAAAAAGATGTTTAATGTTTTTATTTAAAAACACGAATAAATTTATACATTATCAACTTTTCGCCTTCTTATGTATTAATTATCCTAATTCAACTTTTCACATACAAAAATGTATCATTTTATTTTCGGAATACATATAATTTTGCTTGGAAATATGATAATAATTAAAGAAATTTATTTTAGTAATCTAAAAGGCAAGTCCCATTGAATCTCTTGGAGGAAGATCAGTAGGTGAGGAGTGAGGCAATTTGTTGCCCATTCCATGACTTTCACGTAAATGACTTATGACCATGTTCATCAAACCATCACTTAGAGTTATTTTCCTCCATATCCATATCTTTTTTTTCTCTCATTTTCTTCATCATTGCCGCCACCATTTGCCGAAATTTTATGTTACCACGACATGCCAAGGTTAGTAAAAGACCCATATTAGGTGTTCTTTTGTATTGTTTATTTTTTTAATGTATAATTAATTTAATTAATTTTATTTTATTTGTGATTTTGATCTCATGATTTTATGTTAAATTGATTTTGAGTGATCTCTTGATTATGATTTTCAAGATTATTTTTTATTGATTTTAACTTATTGTTTATATGATTTTTAGATTACTAATTTGTTTTTTACTCTTTAAATATCATTTTATTTCAAATTTTGAACAATATAGAACTTGATTTACTTAAGAACTCATTTTGTTTTCTTTGAAATTTAACTTTTGATTTTGATTTTCATTTTCCTATTGTTTTTTCTTTTGAGCCAAAATTAAATACATCTTAACTCAAATAGAAACTCTATTTGAAATTCTTTACATTTCTTTCGTCTTTTTATTAGATTTTTTTTCATACTTCTTTTTAATTGTTTTATTTTTTTCATTGGTTTTAGATTTTATTTACATTTTTAGTAAGTTTTTATATTTATTTTGAATTTATAATTGCTCTTTTGTCCATTTTTTTTTTGCAATTTTGTGAAGAACTACTGTTTTTTTTCTCACTTATTTTTGTATATTTAAAAGTAAGTTTTCATATATTTTGTATTCTATTTGTTGGTTTTGCTTATTTTGCTTACAATTTTGAATAACTATATTTATTTCTCTGATTTTAATTTTAATTTTACTATATTTTGAATATATATTTTATTTTATTTATAATTTTGTTTTAATTTTAATTAAATTTTTATATTAATCTTGATTCTATTTGTTGGCTCTATCTATTTTTATTAAGATTAGTTAAATTTATTTTATTTTTATTTTTATTTTTCTTTTTAATTTTTTGTTTTTTATTGAAATTTTGTGTAGATCTATAATTTCTTACTTTTTGTTTAGTCATTCATTTAACTTTTTTGTATTTAATAGAAAATTTTCATGTATATTTTTATTCTATTTATTGGTTTTACTTATTTTGATTATAAATTGTTAAGAGCTTTAATTTTATATTAGATTTTAATTTTCTGTTTGTTATTTCCTTAACAAGATTTTTCACAATTTTTCATATTTTTTTGTTTTTTTTTCTTTATCTATTTTTATATCAATTTGTGAAAAATGTATTTTTTTAGTTTTCCTTTCTTAAATTAGTAATATTTATATTTATTTTTCATGAAGAAATGTTTATTTTTTAATTTCTTTTAGTTTTTGTATTGTTAGAAAGTTTTTGTATTTGTTTTAATTTTATTTACCGTTTTTTTTATTTTATCGATTTGTGAAAAACTATACCTTTTATTTTTCTATATTTTTTTTGTTATTTACTTAGTTTATTTATTTAATTGTAGGTGTTCATATTTGTTTTGATATAATTGTTCCTTTTACTTGATTATGATTTGTGATTTAGTTTTTCTTTCTTTTTGTTTGTTTGTTTTTATTGTTATTTCTTTTAGTTTTCTTTAGATGACTACTTAATGAATCTAATTGATGCTGCAGGAAATGTGCTTATCAATCTTTCTCCACGTGGCAGATCGATCACCCGGCTTGACTCGAAAACAGTAACCCACGACTAGCCGGATGTGTCTCCGGCGAAGACACTCGGGCGTGAGAGTAAGATAACAGTTGTATATAGCTCAAAATGTATTGAATAATGAACTCAGAATACAAAATGGCAGTTACCTTTCACCGTTTGGTAGTGATGAAGTATTTATAGGCAAGAGTGATGTATTTTTGGGGAGGCGACATGTCCTCCGAGATTATAGCGGCAGTTACTTGGACGTGGGAACATGTCTATAACGGTCCCTGATTTATAGGGATGTGGTTATGAGGATTGTTCAACCAAATAAGCCGGCAAGTGTTAAGTGGTCACTTGTTGATTTAGGTCGAGGTCGTCACTCGTGGAATGGTCGACCCGACCGTCTGCAGAGCATGGTTCGCACTGAGTTATAATATGGATTCTGAGGTCGGACTAAGTTAAGTCGGGGCCTGGTGAGCCAGATCATGGGCTTAGTCGACTGATCTTTGAAATGGGCTTTGGGCCTTGTTCTGACTGGGCTAGCCCTATTGAGAATGTGATAATCAAAGCTGGATGTAATTGGACTTTACTTGCTTGGCCCAACTCGGCACCTTTGGTATGTTCAGTGGCCCCCAACTTTCGAGTTGACTTCGTCGACTTGGAAGTTAAGAAAAACTTTGATGAGAATTACTTCACTCGCAGGTCGCTGTTCGTTCTGAGGCTTAGTCGACTTTTGATGACGTGGCAACATCCTGGTCGTTGGCAACGAACGGTTGGAGATGAAGGAGCGCCGATTTTCGTAATGATGGCTATTCTGACGTTTGGAACTCCTTCTCGAAAACCGCTTCAGCTTTTAATTTTGGAAAATTAATTTTGATTTTCCTTTCCCTTTCCAAATTTAGGAAAATAGAAATACTCAGTCTTTCTCTCCAATTCGAATTCTTACCGTTTTCAAACTCCTCTTCTCCGGCGACAATCACGGAATTGCAGTAGAACTTAAACTCAGTTCTCGGCTTCAGCAACGAACTCCCTTTCTTCAATCAATTAAGGTATTTCCCTTGTATTTTTGTTCTAGGGCTTTAATTTTATGCACTGTTCTTCATTTCCGCCATGGCTAGGACCTTTAGTTGCGAACCAGGGGCCTGGTATGGCTACTGCACTGTTAACCGTAGGGCATGTAAGAATGTGAACGGTGAGTGGAGAGTGATGTCCTTGGATGAGTGTGCCTCCATTTTGACTAATTGGGGGTTGAATTACACTGAGATAGGGCTGCCCATTGTAGGAGAAATTGAAAATGTGGTGATTGACGACTCAACTGTTGTCGCTTTTCATTTATTCCATGAACTGCTTGACCATATTACCTTGTTTTATGTTAGGGACGTCCAAAAGCCCTCCTTTCTTAGAAATAGGATAGGTTTTCCAGGGGAGTCTAGGTCGTCCTTAGGTAGGTCGACTGAACTTGATCATAGGACTGACTCCCCTGCTTCCTCTTTTGCTTGTACAGATATGGCGACTCAAGAAGGAAATGCCGCTCAACTTCTTCGTGTCCTCGAATCGTCGACGCCTTTGGGTCCAATGTGGTGCCGAGCAAGAATGAGAGGGGCTATGTTCCCAAAGGGCCATTACGAGGCAACAAGAACTCCGCCTCTAGGTATAGCATGATTTGGGATTTACGTGGGGTGAGTAAGGAGGATTACAGGGGTTACTATTTACACTCGAAGGAATTCTTGAAGCTATTCAGGTCGTCCTTACCACGAGATGCCACTAAGGTAGCCTTCTTCTATGGTCGATTCGTTCTTTGGTCTTAGGTTGCCCCTTGATCCATTCATAAACGAATTTTTGGAGTGTGCCAATGCCCTTCCCCTTCAACTCGGAGCCAATGCCTGTAGGGTCCTTGTGTGCTTTGCTATGGTGTGCAGGTTTTTGGGGTATGAACCTTGCATGAGGGTGTTCAAGGAATTTTTCACCATCAAATACAGTGGGGAGGATATGAGTATTAGTACCCCTTCTAAACCCAAATCTCCCAAACTCTTTACCAACCTCCCCAATAAGCACAGTGGTTGGAACTCGCACGTGGTAGTGGTAGAGAGTAGGTTAGGATGGGAATTTCCATTGCCCAATGATGAGACTGAAGCCGTAGATGAGGGAGATTTTTGGGAGCCGTCTTGGCATCTTAGCTTGTACAAGACCTTATGTAGGTTAGTCGAGAAAAGGCCCATCAGCTGGGAGAGTTTGCTCACCACTAAATACAACTTTATGGCGGCTGGAATGATGCCTGGAGATGGAGTGGTGGAGCCTCTTATTCCTGTGCTGAGGGGTCAAATATACCCTGACTGGATAACTCATCACTTGGGCAAGTTTGGAGATATGTGCCAACTTTGTAAGAAAAGCAAAGACTACTGCAAAACCAACGGGGAGCACGCTGGTGGTAAGATTTCTTTATTCAGCCCTTCTCTTTACTCGTCCTCTATAGGGATACTTGTAAGTATATACAATTTGCTTGTATGTAGCATTTGTCTTGGGTGAGTCAGTTATAGGTTGAACTTGACTTTCGTACATAGCTAACTCATGCATAGAGTTTCGTATGTAGAATGATTAGCTCGTCTATAATTAACTCGCTCATAGGATAATCAAGTCGGTCATACTGTGTTCACACATAGAATTTTTTGCTCGTATATAGAACTTTTAGCTCGTATGTAGAACTTTTAGTTCGTACATAGAACTTTTAGCTCGTACATAGAATTTTTACTCGTATGTCGATTTAACACTTGTCCACTTGAATCTTTGTTGCAGCTTCGACTCTGAGCAAGAGGCTAACATGGGCCGCATACGGTGGTGGCGCATGTGAAGAAATCAAAGAAAGACCACGGAAAGGCCAATGCTCGAGCTCACAGGGCAGGAGGAAGCCACGGTAAGGACCACTCGCTTGCCAAAGACAACATAGGGACGGTGCCGATGGAAGGGGTAGAAGAAGAAGATCCATTCTGAGTGGTACCCAATCCGTGAGTCCGCAGATGGAGGTGACGAGTCATCCAAGTCGGCGAAAGCAGCCCCGAGCTCCGACCCAATTCAGGATGTCAACATAGATACCTCGAGAGCTAATATAGCGGGATGCATCCCTTTGAATGTGGTGGAGATTGATGATGATGTCATGGAGGCGGTTGATGATCAAGCTCTGAACACAAGGAAGAGGGCCGAGATCCGGAAAGGGTAAGGACGTTTCCTCTAGCCAAACTCTTCCATCTCCTCCACCTTCCTCTCATCCCAACCAAGAATCTGTTGAAGAGATGATGCGGAGATTGAGTGATGTCCCTTCTTTAGAGGGAATTAACTGTATGAGCCGCTCTTATCCAACTATGAACTTGGGTCAAGTCATTGTGAGGAGAGCTGTGGATGTGAGCCTGCTAGCTCACTTTGCTGACAAGGGCATAACGCCTGAGGAGTTCTCAGCTAGATCTGGACTTGCTCATTGCGAGGTAATTCTTTACTTCCATTTTCATTTTAGTCGCTTATTCTTTTACTCGACCAACTGAAGTCTCGAGCTAACACTTCTTTGTTTTCTTTGGAATGCAGAATCTTACCATGATCGAGCAAGCCAAAAGCTCTTGGAGGGCCTCAATCCATTTTGTGAAGTAATCTATGGCAACGATCACATACTTGCAATTTCCTCGGGCGGGAGGGAAGGGTCCAATCAAGTCGACACCCCACATGTCGAATGGCCAAGCTGCGATTGCGGAGTACGCTCGGTTGTTGGCACATGAGGTAAGTTGGCAAACCTTTGGCATTGATCACATTGCTGAACAAAGTTGTGGGTGTCGGCTCTCATGTGTGGCGATAATATCCCAAAGTGATTAACTTGTCAGCAAGGGTCCTGGCCCCCGGGTGTCCACCGTAAATTCCACTATGCACTTCATGTATCAATGTGGCGACCTCTTGAGGGTGGATGCACTTTAATAATGGTCGAGTATAGGATCTTACGAATAGGTCGCCTCCTTGAATGACATACCTTGGAGCTTTCTTTTTGATAGCTCGAGCCTTCTTCTCGTCATCCGGCGGCTCTCCATTCTCTAAATATGCCTTCATTTCCTCGATCCAACACTTCTCCCGAGTCCAATTTCTTGAGGGATCATCTATGCACTGAATTTTTACCCTCTCAAGATGGATTTTCGAGGAAGGAGATGGGCTCGCCATGTGGCTCATCTGAAGTAGCCGGTTTGAAAGGAGATCGGCCGGCTCGTTATCTTCTCTTCCAATCCTTTGAATCTCAGAATTCTAAGTCCTTTATTAGCTCCTTCACCAGGTCGCGGTATTTGATGAGAGTAGAACTAAGCACTTCGTACTCGCCTCGACACAGTTGACTATCAATTGCGAGTCACGGTAAGCCATGATCTTAGTTGCTCGAAGCACTTGGCGTACTCAATAGCTGCAATCAAGGCCTCGTATTCGGCTGGTTATTGGAAGCATCAAACTTGAACCTTAGTGATTCCTCATACACGGTCCCAGTTCGGCTCAATCAACACTATTCCAGCTCCATTTGCTATTCTTGGTCGCCGGCCGTCTGAATAAACCTTCCAACAATCGTCGGGTAGGCTAATGACGACACGGGACTCTGGTTCTTTCCCCTTAGCTTTTTCTTTAGGAACTCGTTGCTCGTTGTCTTCCTTGGTGAACGTAAGCTCGACCAAGAAGTCGCCTAGAGCTTGAGCCTTCAACGCCTTTCGAGGTCGATAGTCAATGTCAAATTCGGTGAGGGCAATTGACCAATTGAGCGATCGACACGAACTCTCAGGCTTGTGCAATATCTTTCTCAAAGGTGCATTAGTAAGTACCACGATTGGATGAGCTAGAAAATAAGCTCGCAGCTTCCTTGAAGCCACGACTAGAGCATAGGCGACCTTCTCAGCGTTGTAATACCTACTTTCCACATCGATAAAGCTTTGCGATATAGTACACGAGCTTACGAAGCCCCTCATCCTCTCTAATCAACAACTGCCGCAACCGACTTGTCTCCGAGATAGATATACAAACAAAGTCTCTCCAGTAGTCGGGCTACTTAGCAGGGGTGGAGTAGCGAGGTAGTCCTTTAGCTGTTGGAACGACGAATGACATTCGGTCGTCCATTCAAAACTTTTCGCCCCCCTCAATGCTTTGAAGAAGGGGAGAGACCGTTCTGCTGACTTTGATATGAAACGACCAAGAGCTGCTACTCTTCCGTTAAGTCGCTGCATCTCTTTGACACTGGTGGGAGCCTTCATGTCGACTAAAGCCTTTATCTTCTCTGGATTAGCTTCTATGCCCCTTTGAGATACCATGAATCCCAAGAACTTGCCACCGCCACTCCAAACACACATTTCTTTGGGGTTGAGCTTCATGTCGTTTGCTCGTAAATTGGCGAATGTCTCCTTTAGGTCGACCACGTGACTCCGGCCTTAGTTTTAATGACCATGTCGTCAACGTAAGCCTCCATATTTCGACCAATCTCGTGAGGCAAAGACTTTGTTCACCATCCTCTCGATAGGTCGCTCCCGCATTCTTCAATCCAAAAGGCATCATATTGTAGCAAGATGCCTCCAATGCTCGAAATGCCGTCTTGACTATGTCGTCCTCATGCATCTTGATCGGGTGGTATCCCGAATAAGCGTCGAGGAAACCGAGGGTGGAGTGACCAGCAATGGAATCAACTAGCTTGTCTATCCTTGGAAGGGGATAACCGTCTTTTGGGCATGCAAGGTTGAGTGGTGAAGTCGACACACATCCGCCACTTGCCATTCGATTTCTTCACCATGACCACATTGGCCAACCACGTTGTATGAGTGGCCTCTTTGATTATACCCGCACTCAAAAGTTTTTGTACCTCGCTTTGATAGCCTCTTCCTTGTCGTGAGCAAAACTTCTCAACTTTTGGGGTCTCGGCTTTATGGTCGGGTTGACTTCGGTCTGTGAACAGCGACCTCCTCCTTGATTCCCCTCATGTCTTCTACTCTCCATGCAAAGACATCATTACTTTCTTTGAGTAGCTCGATGATTTCCGCTCGCTCCTCAACTGATAGCTGCTTCCCAATCTGAATTTTTTGGTCGGGGTAAGAAGGGTTGGTGATTATCGACTCTAGCTCATCCACGCCTTCTAGCTCGGGTCCATCTCCGAATTGTAGAGTCTCCACTATGATTTCCCGACCTTTTGTCTTTCCTCGGCTCCCAAGTGTGGAGCCTCCTCAGCTATCATATCATCAAGCTTGTCTGCAACCTTGCTGGTAGTGGCCCCCGAGTTATTGTCTATCTGGAGGCATAGGTCTCCTATGACGACTTGATCGACCATAACTACATCTGAATCGACCTCAGTGGTGTTAGAGTGACGTGTCGACTCAAGCATGACCTCGTCATTTGAGCGATAGGTCGACTCTACCACGTCGGTGATTGTTGACAGTCGGGTAGTTTTGGTGACCGGCGAGACAGCCTTCAAGTAACCATCTGCATAGCCTCGATCTCTAGCTCCCTTTTCTTTCTTTCTCTTAGAACATGATCCAGGATAAGCACGAGCCGTGCCTTGTACGCAACCCACTCCAACAGGTGTGGGGAACTTTACTCGCCGGTGAGGAATTGATGCTACCATTCCAAGAGCGACTGTCCAGAATTCCAAGTATGGCGGCATAGTCACTATTTACATCAATTACGATAAATTGTACCTTCGAGACAACCCCGAGGGGGTGCTTGGCCTAGGTCGACGTCGAGCGCTATCTCGGCCTTTAGCATCAACTCGGTGGTTTGTGAAGCTCTCCAACCTGCCATCATATCTCTCCAACTGTTCATCATTAAGTCCCATCTCCTTGAAAGTTTTGTAAAACAAAATATCCTTGCAGCCCCCGTGTCGACTAAGAGTCCGCTCGTCGTACATCCATCAATGAGACTGGGATGACGAGAACTTGCTCCCTAGCCGCCATATTAGTTGCCAATTCGTGGGGGTAGAAGGCGATCGCCTCATCTCTTACTTCTCTCCTTGGAGGCACATGTGGGGCCTTATTGAGCCGGAATATCTTGTGCTTGATGGCCGTGTTGCTCGCTTGTTCAGTGATGACTCCTGTGTTCGATCTAGGTTTGCCTAGGTCCTTGTTGCCCACTCCGCTCGCTCACCTCCCCGCCTTGAGGTCTCTTCACATAAGCTTCGAGTCTCCACAGTCGACCATTCTCTGGATGATACGCTTTAATCCCAAGCAATCCTCTCGTGAGATGACCAAAGTGTCTTTGTGGTAGTCGCAAGTACTTTGCCGTTGTCCCTCCCGAACTTGTTGCCTGGATTCATTGGGACTGGAGGAGCCAGCTCGACAGCATTCAAAATCTCCGTTCGACTCACCGTGAGGGGAGTGAAAGCTTCGGGCACCTTCTCTCGTTGCCCTAGTTCTCGTTCTTCTTTCCATTTTTATTGTTCCCAGTTCTTGTTGGAGTCCTTTTTATCATCGGTGACTTCAACCTTGGGACTTTTCCCTTCTTCTTTTCTTTTCTTTCCTCAGCCAGAGCGACATTATACACCTTTTCAAACAACTCTTGTCGAGTTGTGACCGTTCGGACTGTGAGCTCGTAGTCCATGTCTTCCGAGGAAATACCACTTCGGAAGCAATTGATTACCTCCGTGTCTGTGAGGTCTTCTTCTATCTTATCAACCATCTCTTTGAACTTGGTGAAATAGCTCATCGAGCTTTCATTCTTACCCCGCACCAAGTTATTCGGATCGGTGACGGTTATCTTCCGAGCTCTGCAATGAGAAGCGGTCTAAGAATTTTGTTACGAAACATGCCCAAGTGGTGATACTACCGGCTCAAACCATTGAACCAAGTTAAGGCCGCCTCAAGAAGTGTGCTTAGGAGAGCTTTGCACATGTTGTCATCCTCATTGGCGACAAAACACATAGTGGCTTCCGGATGTGCTATGTGGCTCCCGGCATTTGTCGACCCGCAGTACTTCTCCGTAAGAGGCAACCCGAAAGTAGGAGGAGGTCGACTATCTCTCGATTTCTTTGGATAAAGGTCGAAGAGCAAAATCAATTCGTTCGACCTTTCCAAAGCATCCTTCTTCTTCTCCTCCTCCCATTGCTCAAATTTCTTTTTCATCAACAACCATTCTCTCGGCATCGGGTCTCTCATCTCACGGGAGGGGGAGCAAAGATTGGACCTCTCGGCCCTCACTTCAGGGGGAGTCACCGCCTACTCCTTCGTCCCCGTGAGAATTGGTCCTTTCTCGATCTTATTGGAGATCTATGTCATTACTTCTTTGAGGCGACTGCGCCTCGCCAGCCAGACGGCGACTGCGCCCGTGATCTCCATGTGGCGACTGCGCCTTTCCCCTCTCACGGGCGACCTATGCCCATTCCTGTCTCTATGGGATCCCGATCTGCGTTCGCGCTCGGAGAGACATGCCCGTTTCGTTGGCCGTTAACCGAGTCCTCAAATCGATTGAGCCTCGCTCTCTCGCTTTCGCGAGGCTAGCCCTTAAATCATTACTCGGCACATGAACAATGGTAGGAGCTCGCTGAACTATCCCGTCCTCGCCATTACGCCCCACACCTTCATTTGGCCTAGCACTCCGGCTGTTGCCCATTAGAAACACGAGCAGGTGCCACTCTCTCAGGCGTATGTCGGCTGTTTACGCCTCCTCCATGGCTATCAAGTCGGCGGAATGGGCTCGCTCCAACATCATTTCTTTCTTGCTCATGGGATTAGTGGAGGGACTGCCTTACTGCTCCCCACATTCGCTGCCCGGTTATGCGTTTTGGGTGAGGTGGAGCTCCTGTCCTTCCATGGGACGCTTTTCTCTCCTTGCATCGGCAATCCCCGCCATCAGCCACGCTGTTAGAGCGTGTCGCCCTAGCATGATGTCGTTGAGGAGGGGGAGGAGGAGGCAAATCTGCATTTCCAACGTTTGTATTGTTGTTGTTGTTCACTTCGTCATGCCCAAGTGAAGCCTCGGATACGTGTCCTTCGAAGTCACCATCGTTGCGGGTTAAGAAAAGTTTCGAGGTCAAGTTTAAAAGCACGTTCCCGGCAATGGAACCAAGCGATCTTGCCGGAAATGTGCTTATCAATCTTCCTCCACGTGGCGGGAGTGATCACACGGCTTCTTGACACTGAAAACAGAACCCACGACTAGTCGGATGTGTCTCCGGCGAAGACACTCGGGCGTGAGAGTAAGATAACAGTTGTATATAGCTCAAAATGTATTGAATAATGAACTCAGAATACAAAATGGCAGTTACCTTTCACCGTTTGGTAGTGATGAAGTATTTATAGGCAAGAGTGATGTATTTTTGGGGAGGCGACATGTCCTCCGAGATTATAGCGGCAGTTACTTGGACGTGGGAACATGTCTATAACGGTCCCTGATTTATAGGGATGTGGTTATGAGGATTGTTCAACCAAATAAGCCGGCAAGTGTTAAGTGGTCACTTGTTGATTTAGGTCGAGGTCGTCACTCGTGGAATGGTCGACCTGACTGTCGGGTAGAGCATGGTTCGTACCCGAGTTATAATATGGATTCTGAGGTCGGACTAAGTTAAGTCGGGGCCTGGTGAGCCAGACCATGGGCTTAGTCGACTGATCTTTGAAATGGGCTTTGGGCCTTGTTATGACTGGGCTAGCCCTATTGAGAATGTGATAATCAAAGCTGGATGTAATTGGACTTTACTTGCTTGGCCCAACTCGGCACCTTTGGTATGTTCACTAATATTTATTTTGATATAATTGTTCCTTTTACTTATTTAATTTTAAGTGTCATATTTGTTTATTTATTTAATTGTAAGTGTTCATAGTTGTTTTTTATCTATCTATTTTTATTGAAATTTTGAAGGAAATAAATTATTTTTTTTTCTTTTTTGTAAGTGTTCATAGTTGTTTTTTATCTATCTATTTTCTTTTTTGTTTGAAGGAAATAATAATTTTCAGTAACTCGGAGTTACTGAACCCGTGCGTAGCACGGGCTTTTTACTAGTATGGCTAATAAGAAATGAGTCATATTGATCAAAACTACCTTCAACAGTTAAGAATAAATTCTCTCCCAAATGTAAGGTTTGTGGTCTAACCATTTCTCCTAATCAAATCAAATCAAATCAAATCAAATCGCGGTTTGAGATCGCCAAACCGAAACATCAAACCAAATCGCCAAGATGAATCAAACCAAACCATCGGACCAAATCATCAGACCGAACCATCAGACCAAACCACAAACAATATGATCAAACACTAGACCGAACAATCATAACGCGTATATTAATCATATATTTGTATGTTTAACAATATTTATCGTTAACAATTTAGGGCCTGAAGTCTTGTATGAGGTCCCTAAAAGGGGCCTGACTTTTTTTTTTGGCGATTTAGGGCCTATACTTACAATTTCTTATCAAATAAGGGCTTATTGACGATTTCCGTTAACACTTAACGTCAATAAGCCCTTATTTGATAAGAAATTGTAAGTATAGGCCCCAAATCGCTAAAAAAAAAGTCAATAAGCCCTTATTTGATAACCCCATACAAGACTTCAGGCCCTAAATTGTAGTTAACCCATAAATTTAACTTTCTACCTTTTTTAAATTTTCATTAAATCCCTTAAAAGAAATATTAAATTCAATAAAATAAATAAAAACATAAAATTATATATAACTTCAATATTTTATTTAAAAAAGGGTTCTAAATTGCAATTTGCCCTTTAAAAAATTAACACAATAATCTGTTATATATATATATATATTTAATGGGCATAGATAAATTTGGGGCCCTTCAAAATTTGGGGCCCTGTGCAAAGGAACCTAATGTTTCATGTCTGAGCCGGCCCTGAAAGTCACCACCCCACCAACATATACCCGCCACCAGATTTAACACATCACCAAAATCAATCAAAACAGCAAGAAATGTGATTTCAATTTTGACCAAGATTTTGATAGCTACCGACGAGGAGTTTGTTTCGCCCGATTTTATCTATGCCCATTAAATATATATATATATATATATATATATATATATATATATATATATATATATATATATATATATATATATATATATATATATATATATATATATATAACATATTATTGTGTTAATTTTTTAAAGGGCAAATTGCAATTTAGAACCCTTTTTTAAATAAAATATTGAAGTTACATTTAATTTTATGTTAATTTTCTAAATATTAAGGACCCCATATTTTCATTTCGCACAGGGCTTCTGTACTTAATGAGACGGGCCGGTGACTTTATGTTGATGGTGGTGAAGGGTGAGGTGTTGTTGTACATTAAATTCAAGGATAAAAATTGGGCATAATAATATTGTGCATTTAATTAATGTACCATATTTTTTTCATTTATATTAAAAAAAGGGAAAATAATACAATAATTTTAGTTGGGATGTTTGAAGATTAACAAAAAACTGTAAACTGCGATGAACAATAGTGTTTAACAAAAAAATTATTATATTTAGTTAAATTAGGTAAAAAATAATTTACATATGCCTTTTTAAATATAGTTAAATTGGGATGTTAAATTTCTTTTTATTATTATTGAGTAAAAATATTTTTATTTATTTTATTGAATTTAATATTTTTTTAAGGGATTTAATGAAAATTTAAAAAAGGTAGAAAGTTAAATTTATGGGTTAATTACAATTTAGGGCCTAAAGTCTTGTATGAGGTTCCCAAATGGGGCCTGACTTTTTTTTTTTAGCGATTTAGGGCCTATACTTACAATTTCTTATCAAATAAGGGCTTATTGACGTTAAGTGTTAACGGAAATCGTCAATAAGCCCTTATTTGATAAGAAATTGTAAGTATAGGCCCTAAATCGCCAAAAAAAAAGTCAGGAAAACATACTAATCCTAACCTCCTGTTTTACATTTTCAACTCTCGCATTCCTTGCTCTTACTTTGTGATCACGATTTATTTTCTATAATATTTGAAAATGAGTCGAAGTTTTAAGTGTGGTCAAAACCACGATTATTATTTGAATCGTAGTCTAAATCACAGTCTAAATTGCGGTAGAACCATGGTTTGGACCACAATCTAAATTACGGTTTGAATCACATAATGTAGGAATTTAATTAGGGCAAAAAGTCTGTTTATTCTTCTCTCAAGAAGGATATATATAAGTTTACACCAGATTTAGGAAAACAATTAGGAAGGAAACAATAAGGAAACAATCCTAATCAAATACGACTAACAGACGAAGAAATTCGCCGGAAGCACGACTAGTGCCAGAGAGCACGAGTCGTGCCCTTGTTATTCCACTCGTGGTACGCCTCGTGCTATAAAAATCATTCGTGCTGGTTTTCGAAATGACTCGTGCCTGTGGGCACAAGTCGTGCCCTTTGCCTGTTGCTTCACACCCTCCCTCAAGTTGGAGCGTGAGGGTAGACGTGTCCATTTTATAAACCGAACCGGCCAACCGGGAGGTTGAAAACCGGCCAAAACCGGTTAAAACCGGTCAACGGCGGTTAACCGGAACCGGCTAACCGAAACCGGTAATTGGCCGGTTCGGTTAAGGTTTGAAATTTTGAAAAACCGGCCAACCGCCGGTTAACCGCCGGTTTTGGCTTGCTCGGCCGAGCATAACCTTCCAGTAGTGTTAATTTCCAATAACGGTCATGCTCGGCCGAGTCATATGAGTTGCTCGGCCGAGCAGAACGCCAGAACTCATTCCAACGGCTACTTTCAAACTAGCCGTTATGTTCACCACCACTACCACCACCACCACCACCACCACCACTACTACTACCAGCACCACCACCACCACCACCACCACCACCACCACTACTACCACTACTACTAGTACTATCACTCCTACTAGTCTACATACACCACCACCATCACCTCCACCACCACTACCACCACCACTACTACCACCACCACTACTACCACCACCACCACAACTACTACTACCACTACGTCCACTACTACTACTATCACCACTACTACTACCGCTACTACTACCACTCCTACCAATACCACTACTACCAGTCTACACCACCACCATCACCACCACCACCACTACTACTACCACTACTACTACTACCACCACCACTACTACCGCTACCACTACCACTACCACCTCTACCACTCCTACCAATACCACTACTACTAGTCTACACCACCACCATCACCACTAACACCACTACTACTACCACTACTACTACTACTACCACCACCACTACTATCGCTACCTACCACTACCACTACTACCGGTCTACATCACCACCATCACCATTCACCACCACCACAACTACTATTACCACTACTACTACTACCACCACTACCACTACCGCTACTACCACTACTACTACCACTCCTACCGGCTACCACTACCACTCCTATCAATACCACTAGGTCCACTACTACCAGCCTACCACCACCACTCCTACCAATACCCTCGTTGTAATTGTATTTTAATTAATAAAATTTAAGGGTACCTGTGAGGACCCCGACCCGAAACCTACACGTGTCCCGAGTTGGTGCGTCCCCAAACTAACCCAAAAACACTAAACTTTTTTAAAACTTCATTTTGATTTTCAAACATGAACATGAATAACATAACATTTCAAAAGAACTCCACTCTACTCCACATCGGAGGAGGAGACAACTAACTTTGAAAATAGTTAACTGTTTAGTTACAAAAGATTTAAGGTTATGACGTAGAGTTTAAGGTTTATAATTACAAACTCCACGAATGGAATTACCAAAATACAATTTATACGTCACCCTAAACATACCCTGACAATACCCCAAAAGATTACTCCAAACTCCTCTCCGTCCTTACTTGGGCGGTCCTCCTGTCTCGGGATCTAAAACAGTAAAGGGAGAGGGGTGAGAATAAATCTCAGCAAGCTATTATGGATGCAGCAATATGCCAAATAAATGCAACATATAACAAGTCGCACATAACACATTGGGAAAGCTATAAACACATTCCATTACCTTGGTTTACCTTTTCCCGTCTGAACAGTAGTCGTACAACATTGGGTATAATAATACTCCAATTACAGTGAGCTGCTTAAGCAATACTCACGTCTTATAAGACCCGTTTTCAGGGAACCATATAAGACAGTAGCAACTCTGTAAGGCTTTTGGCTCAATACTGAAGCTATACCCCAACCCGTGGCCACGGGAGGGGACGGTCGCGAGATATAACATAATCCGATCACATTAGGTCACACTTCCATAATTGATCGTGATTCGTTATACCCCAACGTCGGTGACTCGAACATATATCAAGCACATAATAGATACTTGAATAACATCCACATAAAGGGATAAGCAATAGCCACATGGTAATATATACTCATGCCTAAACAATATGAAAGTGCAACAATTTATGAATACACCCAACAATATCAACAACAATGTATATAACATTAAACAAGGAGTTGAGGGATCATTATCCTACCCTACAAATTCCATATACAAGGATACAAGGCCTAAGTGAAGGTTCAAGTTCAATTACCAAGTGGGAGTGTCCAATTATAAGTGGCCAACAACTTGCTAAACGATCCTAGTTAAATTCAAGAAATATTGGTTCAGGGCCTTGGGCGACCGCCCATACCACTTGGGCGACCGCCCAAGTGGATTGCCAAAGGGAATGAAGTTTCTGCCCACATGGGCGACCGCACACTCATACATGGGCGACCGCTCATAAGGGGGATGGGCGACCGCCCTCATCACTTGGGCGACCGCCCAAGTGAAGTTCCCAAGCTCACTAACTTACTGCCAACATGGGCGACCGCCTACATCACCTGGGCGACCGCCCATGCCTCCCGGCCCAGATCAGTTTTTCAACAATTTATGCCTAGGTTCCAAGTCCTTCTTACTAATTTATGTTCAAGAACACCAAATCATAACTTAATCTTACCAAGTCCCATGAAAACAAGTAAATTCAAACCAAGTTATCCTAAATCATTTATCTCTACCCATTCCACCCATTTCAAACCCTTTTTACATGATCTACCAAGAACCCTAACTTCAAATAATTCCATTCTTCAATCATTCAACTCCCAATAGGTTTCCCAAGCAAGAAATCACCAACATAAGAACAAGAACCACAAGAAATATTCATGAGCATTCATGAGAAGAGAAGTCATAACAACTTACTTGGATTTTAGAAGGAAATGTGAATCTTTCTAGTTAGATGAGTTCCCCAAAATGATCAATCTTCAAATGTGCTCCTAGACTTGGATTTTGATGAAGAATGTATTGACTTCAAAGCTTGGGCAAGGCTTCAATGGAGGTCTTCTTAGTTTCTCTAGGATGAAGAAGTGAGAAGGAAGGAGAAGGAGGGAGAAGGGAGGGGTAGTAAGAGAGGTGATGGGGAGGGAACACTTGGCACAAGGAGGAAGGGCTCTACAAAATGGCCCCCCATGGGAAAATTAGCAAGGCTTTCACCTTTACCCATTTAAATTAAATTATATCCTTATCCCATTAATTCATCCTACTCATTTAACCTCCCCACACTATTTATCATTTTATTAATTTTCCATTTTTATTATTTCCACAAGTTTCTTTATTTAATGACCCATAAATTCTTATAAGATCCTAAATTTACTTTTCACCCAATTTATCTAAATTTAAGAATTTAAAGGACATAATTGAACACATAAAGCTAGCATGAATATTAAAAGCATATAATTAAATATTAAAAATGAGTGCCTAGGGTTGGGGTCGTCACACTCACTCCCCCTTAAAGAAAATTCGACCCGAATTTTAAAAAGGAAACTTACTTGAATTTTCAAACAACCACGGGTATTTCGCTCTCATCTCCGACTCTAGCTCCCACGTCGCTTCCTCAACTGTATGATTCTTCCAAAGGACTTTCACTATCGGAATACTCTTGGTTCTCAACTCTTTAACTTGGAATTCTAAGACTCTTAATGGCTCTTCAACATACGACATGTCCGCTTGGACATCATCGGGAGGAGAGCTCAAAACATGGGAGGGATCATGACAATACTTTCTTAACATCGAGACATGGAAAACATCATGGAACAAAGAGAGAGACGGAGGCAACGCTAACCGGTAAGCCAATTCCCCTATCTTCTCTAGAATCTCAAACGGTCCCACAAACCTCGGAGCCAACTTACCCTTATTACCAAACCTTTTAATCCCCGTCCTCGGAGAAACCTTCAAGAACACAAAGTCACCAACCCGAAATGATAAATCCCGTCTTCTATTGTCGGCGTAGCTTTTCTGTCGACTCGTTTGTCTTCAATCTATCCCGAATCACTTTGATCTTCTCCGTAGAATCTCGAACCAAATCCGGGCCCCAAAGTCTCGCTTCACCAACCTCGTCCCAACACATCGGAGATCGACACTTCCTACCATACAGCGCCTCATACGGAGCCATCTCGATACTCGACTGATAACTATTGTTGTAAGCAAACTCCACTAAAGGTAGATGATCCTCCCAAGACAATTGGAAATCCATCACACAAGCTCGTAACATATCCTCAAGTATCTGAATAGTTCTCTCGGACTGACCATCGGTTTGAGGATGGAATGCCGTACTGAAACACAATTTAGAACCCAAAGCTTCCTGCAATGCTCTCCAAAATCTAGATGTAAACCTCGGATCTCTGTCGGAAACAATACTAACCGGAACCCGTGAAGTCTTACAATCTCCTTCAAATACAATGGGCTAACTTCTCTAACGAAAACTTAGTTGACACCGGAAGAAAATGAGCCGACTTCGTCAACCGATCCACGATAACCCATATAGCATCCATCTTCTTCGCGGTAAGAGGTAGACCCGAAACAAAATCCATCGAGATCCCTTCCCATTTCCACTCCGGAATATCCAATGGTTGAAGTAGTCCCGCCGGTCTTTGATGTTCTGCCTTGATCTGTTGACAAGTCAAACACTTAGAAACATAATCCGCTATTTCCCTCTTCATACCATTCCACCAATACCCACGCTTCAAGTCTTGATACATTTTGGTACTCCCCGGATGAATCGCAAACTTGGACTTATGGCCATCCTCTAAAACACGCTTCTTGATTTCCGGCGATGACGGAACGCAAATTCTCCCTTGGAAAGTTAAAATCCCATCTCGATTCAAAGCAAAATCCCCAACTTTCCCATCTTGCACTTGATCACACATTTTCTTCAATTCCGGATCTTCTTGTTGAGCTTCCTTCAAATCACCATACAATGTCGGAACGGCTCGAACATTCGCAACTATCACTTCACTCTTCAACTCCCGAGAACTCAAGGCTGTCACATACGCCTTTCGGCTAATCGCATCGGCCACCACATTGGCCTTCCCCGGATGATAGGATATGACACAATCAAAATCCTTCAAAAACTCTAACCATCTTCTTTGCCGGTTGTTCAACTCCTTTTGGGTAAATAGGTACTTCAAACTCTTATGATCGGTGAAAATCTCGAATTTCGCTCCGTAAAGATAATGCTTCCACTTATGCAACGCAAATACAATCGCCGCCAATTCCATATCATGAGTGGGGTAATTCTGTTCCGCCGGTGATAACTTCCTAGAGGCATACGCAATAACCTTCCCATTCGTCGCATCAACACACATCCCAAACCCGCCTTCGAGGCATCGCTATAAATAACAAAATTCTCGCAACCACTCGGAAGGGTAAGAACCGGAGCCGTCGTCAACCTCTTTCTTCAATTCATCAAAACTTGCTTCACACTTGGAATCCCACACAAACAACACATCTTTCCGAGTCAACCTAGTCAACGGAGTAGCAATCCGAGAAAACCCCTCAATGAACCTCCGATAGTACCCCGCCAAACCAAGAAAACTACGGACTTCGGTCACGGTCGACGGTTGCTTCCAATTAACCACGGCTTCAATCTTTGAAGGATCCACGGAAATCCCCGAACTCGACACAACATGCCCCAAGAAAGAAATGCGCTCAAGCCAAAACTCGCACTTCTTGAACTTAGCATACAAGCGCTTCTCACGAAGAACGGACAAGACAATCCTCAAATGATTCTCATGCTCTTCCGGGACTTAGAATACACAAGAATATCATCAATAAAGACCACCACAAAACTATCGAGATAAGGCTTGAAGACACGGTTCATCATATCCATAAACACGCCGGAGCATTAGTCAACCCAAACGGCATCACCACAAACTCATAATGACCATATCTAGTTCGGAAAGTTTGTCTTAGCAATATCATCCGGTCTAATCTTCAGCGATGGTATCCGGTTCTCAAATCAAGCTTTGAGTAGATAACGGAACCTTGGAGTTGGTCAAACAAATCATCTATATGAGGAAGAGGATACTTATTCTTAATGGTGGCTTGGTTCAACAAACGATAGTCAATGCACAATCGTAAGGTACCATCCTTCTTCCTAACAAACAAGACCGGTGCTCCCCACGGAGACACACTAGGACGAATAAAACCTCGGTCTAACAATTCTTGCAA
This sequence comes from Adenophora triphylla var. japonica, assembly GCA_022495995.1. Lineage (NCBI taxonomy): Eukaryota > Viridiplantae > Streptophyta > Magnoliopsida > Asterales > Campanulaceae > Adenophora > Adenophora triphylla. Next base: position 340,123 of record JAFEMH010001886.1, on the reverse strand, counting down.
TTGGACCTTCAACTCTTTTAACTCGGCCGGAGCCATTCTATAGGGTGCTTTAGAGATAGGAGCGGTACCGGGTACTAAGTCAATACAAAACTCTATCTCACGATCCGGAGGCATAGAGTACTCACTAGAGAACACATCACTAAATTCATTCACAACCGGAACATGAGCTAATTCGGGAGACTTCTTATTGGAATCTACCACATAAGCTAAGTAACCCGTACACCCCTTAGATAGCATCTTTCTAGCTTTTAAGGCAGAAATAACATGTAACCCGAACATAGATTTATCGGCATCAAATATAAATGTAGGCACATCGGGCATAGCAAATGAGACTCGCTTCCTACGACAGTCTACCAAAGCATACGGCACCGACTCAACCAATCCATACCAAGGATCACATCAAAATCACGGATTGGTAACTCGACCAAATCCACCGGCAATACATGCCCACATATAGTCACATCACATCCATGATATATCAAAGAAGATTCAAGGCTCTCTCCCATAGGAGTAGAGACCTCTAACACATAAGGCATAGATTCAGGCAAGAGATGCAATGAGAATGCAAAATGAGGCGCCACAAATGAATGGGAAGACCGGGATCTATAAGAATGCGGGCCTTAACTCTGAGGCAGGAACTATACCTCTAATGACGGCATTAGGATCGACCTCTCCTCGACCCAAAGCAAACACACGACCTTGGACTTTATCCTTAGGTTTCCCATCAACATCTCTCTTCACACCACTTCCTTGACCCCGAATCCGGTGCAGTCGCTTGCTTATTACGTAACTTGGGACAATTCCTCACTGAAATGGCCGGCGATCCACACTCCAAACACTTGCCTTGTTTGCTCCAACATTTGTCTTCGAATGCCCTATCCTCTTGCAAAACCCACATGTCGTCCCAAGCGGCCAGGAAGTCGCACGATTTGCAGGGCCGCCACATGACCTCCTCGATTCGCTCCGGGGTGAAAGTCCTCAGCGCTCTATTACGCCCGATCCTTGACCACGAAATCTGTTCTGTTTCCTCCTTCATTCTTACCACGATGTTCCTCTATGTCGTTCTCAATCCGGTACGCCATATTCACCGCCGCTTGGAAATTGGCGAAGTTATGCGTCAACACGCTTCCGAAACTCAACTCTTAAACCTTTCACAAACCGGTAAACTCGCCTCTCCTCATCGGCACCAAATGGGGACAATATCGGGCCAACTCTATGAACTTTGCCGAATCTGCGCTATTGTCATGGTCCCTTGCTCCGGCTTCGGGAACTCGCCTTCTTTCTTGTCCCTAGTAACCATCGGCACAAAGTGATCTCGGAACTTGAGCGTGAAGTTCTCCCACGTCTGCGGTGTCAAATCTCGGTCCCAACCATCCTTTACCACTTGCCACCAATGCTCATTGGTCCTTCCAATTTGAAAACGGCGCATCTCACTTTCTCCGCATCCGTACTCTCCATAGCTGCGAAAATCTTGTTCATAGCCTCGAAGCCACCTCTCGGCCTTCACCGGATCCGGATCTCCGTTGAAGCTAGGAGGAGACATCTTCACGAACTTCTCCAAACCATGTTGCCCTTGTGCCTAGATTCGATTCAAATTCTGATTACGAGTTGCCATATGCTGAAGGAACCCTCGGAACATGTCCATCATCTCGGCGTTCGGATTACCAACACCACCCAAACCGAGATTCGGATCACCTTCATTTCCCGCCATTACAACAAACTCCTGCATTAAACACTCGACGTCAGTTACTACACACTCTCACTCAGCTAGACTCTACCCAAGAATTCTAGCAGAGCTCGATACCAACGTGAGGACCCCGACCCGAAACCTACACGTGTCCCGAGTTGGTGCGTCCCCAAACTAACCCAAAAACACTAAACTTTTTTAAAACTTCATTTTGATTTTCAAACATGAACATGAATAACATAACATTTCAAAAGAACTCCACTCTACTCCACATCGGAGGAGGAGACAACTAACTTTGAAAATAGTTAACTGTTTTTAGTTACAAAAGATTTAAGGTTATGACGTAGAGTTTAAGGTTTATAATTACAAACTCCACGAATGGAATTACCAAAATACAATTTATACGTCACCCTAAACATACCACGACAATACCCCAAAAGATTACTCCAAACTCCTCTCCGTCCTTACTTGGGCGGTCCTCTGTCTCGGGATCTAAAACGGTAAAGGGAGAGGGGTGAGAATAAATCTCGGCAAGCTATTATGGATGCGGCAATATGCCAAATAAATGCAACATATAACAAGTCGCACATAACACATTGGGAAAGCTATAAACACATTCCATTACCTTGGTTTACCTTTTCCCGTGCGAACAGTAGTCGTACAACATTGGGTATAATAATACTCCAATTACGGTGAGGCTGCGCTTAAGCAATACTCACGTCTTATAAGACCCGTTTTCGGGGAACCATATAAGACAGTAGCAACTACTGTAAGGCTTTTGGCTCAATACTGAAGCTATACCCCAACTGTGGCCACGGGAGGGGACGGTCACAGATATAACATAATCCGATCACATTAGGTCACACTTCCATAATTGATCGTGATACATTATACCCCAACGTCGGTGACTCAACATATATCAAGCACATAATAGATACTTGAATAACATCCACATAAAGGGATAAGCAATAGCCACATGGTAATATATACTCATGCCTAAACAATATGAAAGTGCAACAATTTATGAATACACCCAACAATATCAACAACAATGTATATAACATTAAACAAGGAGTTGAGGGATCATTATCCTACCCTACAAATTCCATATACAAGGATCTGAGGCCTAAGTGAAGGTTCAAGTTCAATTACAAGTGGGAGTGTCCAATTATAAGTGACGACAACTTGCTAAACGATCCTAGTTAAATTCAAGAAATATTGGTTCGGGGCCTTGGGCGACCGCCCATACCACTTGGGCGACCGCAGTGGATTGCCAAAGGAATGAAGTTTACGCCGCGTGGGCGACCGCCTCATACGCGTGGGCGACCGCTCGCTAAGGGGGATGGGCGACCGCCCTCATCACTTGCAGGCGACCGCCCAGTGAAGTTCCCAAGCTTCGCTAACTGCCCATGACATGGGCGACCGCCACATCACAGGCGACCGCCCATGCCTCCGGCCCCAGATCGGTTTTTCAACAATTTATGCCTAGGTTCCAAGTCCTTCTTACTAATTTATGTTCAAGAACACCAAATCATAACTTAATCTTACCAAGTCCCATGAAAACAAGTAAATTCAAACCAAGCTATCCTAAATCATTTATCTCTACCCATTCCACCCATTTCAAACCCTTTTTACATGATCTACCAAGAACCCTAACTTCAAATAATTCCATTCTTCAATCATTCAACTCCCAATAGGTTTCCCAAGCAAGAAATCACCAACATAAGAACAAGAACCACAAGAAATATTCATGAGCATTCATGAGAAGAGAAGTCATAACAACTTACATGGATTTTAGAAGGAAATGTGAATCTTTCTAGTTAGATGAGTTCCCAAGATGATCAATCTTCAAATGTGCTCCTAGACTTGGATTTTGATGAAGAATGTATTGACTTCCAAGCTTGGGCAAGGCTTCAATGGAGGTCTTCTTAGTTTCTCTAGGATGAAGAAGTGAGAAGGAAGGAGAAGGAGGGAGAAGGGAGGGGTAGTAAGAGAGGTGATGGGGAGGGAACACTTGGCACAAGGAGGAAGGGCTCTACAAAATGGCCCCCCATGGGAAAATTAGCAAGGCTTTCACCTTTACCCAATTAAATTAAAATAAATCTTATCCCATTAATTATCCTACTCATTTAACCTCCCCACATTATTTATCATTTTATTAATTTTCCATTTTTATTATTTCCACAAGTTTCTTTATTTAATGACCAATAAATTCTTATAAGATCCTAATTTTACTTTTCACCCAATTTATCTAAATTTAAGAATTTAAAGGACATAATTGAACACATAAAGCTAGCATGAATATTAAAAGCATATAATTAAATATTAAAAATGAGTGCCTAGGGTCGGGGTCGTCACAGTACCGTCGCTTTTTTCTTTTATATACTTTCGTTTCTTATAAAAAAGTTAAGTTTTATTTCTTTCAAAATTCATAACTTTTTTTATAAACCTTTTTTCAAAAAATGTATGTAGTAAACTTAAGTCTAAAATAGTCTTATTTATCCAAAAAATTGAAAAAATTAAAAGTTAACTTTTTTCAAAAAACCGTTAAATTTTATTTCTTTAAAAATTCATAAATTTTTTTATAAACCTTTTTGCAAAAAATGTATGTAGTAAACTTAAGTCTAAAATAGTCTTATTTATTCAAAAAAAAAATTGAAAAAAAAATTAAAAGTTAACTTTTTTCAAAAAACCGTTAAAAAAATTAACTGAAAAATGATATGCTCGGCCGAGCAACACCAAAGACTCGGCCGAGCAACCCTCAACCCCTAAACCCTAAAAGGGTTGCTCGGTCGAGCGACACCAAAGACTCGGCCGAGCAACCCTCAAAACCCTAAACCCTAAAAGGGTTGCTCGGCCGAGCAACACCAAGGACTCGGCCGAGCATATCCAAACCGTCAAACCGGAGGTTAACCGGATAACCGTTAAAACCGTGAACCGCCTAAACCGTAACCGGTCTAGCCGGTTAGGCGGTTCGGTTCCGGTTGGGGATTTTGGAGGTTTCAACCGCCGGTTTTCAACCGGCTAACCGGCGGTTTGGTCAACCGGCCACCTCTACGTGAGGGTTGAGGAGCCCCAACTTGCTAAGTAAGAGATCAAACGGTTGCTTTCCGAGAGCTTTAGTAAAAATATCAGCCAACTGTGTCTTGGTAGGAATATAAGAGGGAAAGATAAGACCATCAGAGATGGCGTCACGAACGAAATGGCAATCAACCTCAATGTGCTTCGTTCGCTCATGATAAACGGGGTTCTTGGCAATGTGAAGGGCCGATTGACTGTCACAGAAGATAGGAATAGCTCAGGGATGATGAACGTCCAAGCTCAATAGCAAACCCTTTAACCATTTCAATTCACAAGTAAGAGCTGCCATGGCGCGGTATTCAGCCTCAGCAGAAGACCAAGACACAGTTGGTTGTTTCTTAGTTTTCCAAGAGATGGGGGAATGGGCGAGAAAGACAAGCCACCCAGTTAAGGAATGATGGGTGATAGGACATGCAGCCAAGTCCGAATCATACCATCCTTGGAGCGTGAGCTCGCTGTCAGCACGTAGAAGAATACCTTGACCGGGAGTTCCCTTGAGATACCGAACAACCCGTAAAGCAGCCTCCCAATGTTCTGAACGAGGTTCTTTCATGAATTGAGACAAAATGTGGACCGAGTAAGCCAGGTCCGGCCGAGTGACGACCAAGTAGATGAGGCGACCCACGAGACGTCGATAAAGTTCTGGATCCTTAAAAAGAGCACGGGTAGCCATACTGAGCTTATGATTTGGTTCAATAGGGAAGTCAGAGGGCTTTGCACCAAGCAAGCCTGCCTCAGAAATAATATCCAATATGTACTTTCGTTGGCACAAGAACAAACCAGAAGGATTGCGGGCAACCTCAATGCCAAGAAAGTATTTGAGAGAGCCAAGATCTTTCATTTTGAAGCACTTACATAAGTATTGTTTGAAGGTCTGTAACGCAGCGGAATCGTTCCCGGCAATAATGAGATCATCAACATACACAAGCACGTTCATCTGAATTGTCCCTTTCGTGAATGTAAAGAGAGAGTAGTCGGAGTAAGACTGAAGGAATCCATATGTCTTCAAAGAGGCCAGTAACTTAGCAAACCAACATCGGGAGGCCTGCTTTAGACCATAAAGAGACTTATGTAGATGATACACGGTGTTGGGATTCGGTGCTTCAAAGCTCGGAGGGAGTTTCATATAAACTTCTTCCGCAAGATCACTATGTAGGAAGGCATTGTGAACATCCATCTGATGTAACTCCCAATTCTTGGAAGCAGCAATAGCAAGAAAAGCCCGAACAGTGACCATTTTTGCCACAGGAGCAAAAGTTTCGGTATAGTCAACACCTTCTTACTGATGATTGCCACGGACGACTAACCGAGACTTGAGTCGTTCAACAACTCCTTCAGAATTATATTTGATTTTATAAACCCATTGACTACCCAAGGCATGTTTGCCGGGAGGTAAAGAAACCATATACCAAGTGCCATCATCTTCCAAGGCACGAATTTCCTCTTGCATTGACTGTTTTCAACCATCATGAGCCATGGCCTCACGAACGGAATTCAGCTCTTTAGCCAAAGTAATCACTACAAGAAAGTTACGATATTTTGCAGAAAAATGATCACAATTTATATAGTGAGCTATATGATAGAGGTACCTGAGGAACCGATTGGAAGAGGAGAGACGGGGGATGGACTTGGAGATGTAGCAGTGAGAGCAACATAATCGTGAAGACGAACCGAGGGAGTTTTTTGTCTCATACCCCTCCCTAGAGTGCTAGGTCCAGGTTCATCAGAAGGTACCGTTGAAGCAGAAGGAGCTGTAGTATCGGTCGATGAAGAAGGAACAATAGGAGCAACCTTCTCCTGTGCATTGGGTAAAGTAACGAGATCAGCTGAAGTAGATTCAACTGTAGGAACCATGGAGTCTTCAATAGGAAGATCAATGCTGCCAAACACAGCCTCCTCAGCCAGAATTTCAACCGAATCTGGAACGTGAGGAACTATGGTAGAATCACTGTATGGAAACACGGTCTCAAAGAATTTCACATCACGGGAGACGAAGAATTTCTTGGTCTCAAGATCAAACAGCTTCCACCCCTTTTTACAAAGAGGATAAACCACAAAGATGCATTTGCGACTTCTACTGGCAAACTTGTCACCCTTAGCATGCTGATTGTGAGCATAACACATTGAACCAAAAACCCGAAGCGAATCATAGAAGGGCGCTTTGCCAAATAAGATATCATAGGGAGTTTTGTTATCTAACAAGGGGGAAGAGGTTCGATTGATCAAGTAGCAGCGGTAAGGACCGCTTTGCCCCAAAAATAAATGGGAAGATGGGCTTGAAACCGTAAGGCTCTAGCAATATTTAGAATATGACTGTGTTTTCGTTCGACACGCCCATTTTGTTGGGGAGTGCCGACACAAGAGGTTTGAATGCCAGAGGAGAGAAAGTAATCAAACAAGCAGTTAAACTCTATGCCATTGTCAGATTGAACAATTTTGATTTGTTGAGAAAACTGTCGTTCTACCATTGCAACAAAGGCCATAAACATACGAAAAACTTCCATTTTATCAACTAATAAATAAATCCAAATAGCACGGGAGTAATCATCTACCAAAGTCAAGAAATAACGAGCCCCACACGAGGAAACATGAGCGTAAGGACCCCACAAGTCACAGTGAACTTTTTCAAAAATTCTAGTAGACTTATACTCACTAATAGGAAAACTATCTCTAGAATGTTTCGCACGAAATTAAACATCACAAGGTTGATCAAGACTACCAGACAGATGACAGACCGGAGGAAGAAGCTTCACTACTTTTTCAGAAGGATGCCCCATACGGTTGTGCCACAACTTGAGCAAAGCAGATGCATTATTGACTGAGACGTGACAAGCAGAAGGAGCACCCCCAAAGTAGTAGAGTCCATCCCACCTAGCACCCGTTCCAATCAGGTTCCTCGACTGGTCCTGTATAGTACACAGAGAGGCATTAAAATGGAGAGTGTAATGAATATCATCAGATAGTTGAGAAACAGAGAAGACTGCAGTTTAAATTTGGTATGTAAAGGACATGATGAAGAACAAGGGTGTCTGTTAAGCGAACAAATCCCTCTATATGAGCAAAAACTGAAGTGCCATTAGGAAGCTTGACATGGCAAGCTTGTACAGAGTAAGAATCAAAGAGACAAGCAGCATTTTCGGTCACATGATTAGAAGCCCTAGTATCTATGAGCCAAGAAGATGCATCAAACATACTGTGAAGACGATTATCCGGAATACGTATATTACCAACAAGACCGGCTAAAGCATTCCACTGTTTTGCAGTAAATAGAGATGAAGAGGCAGGGGGAGTGCACCGATGCGGCACTAACTTAGGCAGAATTATTGCGTGTGGGTCCTTTGCCTCGACCTTCTTTGGGGACTTTGCCGCCACCACGAGAACCCGTTTTGCTCGTCTCCCCACCATTCTCGGATGGCCAGACAAGTTCAAAGCATGAAGAAACACATGACCCTTTTTCTGACAGTGAGTACATGTAAGATGAGATTTGTCGGGTTTGTCACGACCACGAGAACTGCCAGTTTTGAGGGAGAAGCCGACAACATCCGGAGGGTCATCAAGAACCGGTTTAGCAAGACGCACTCGTTCAGCCTGGGCTACCAACTGATAAGCTCAATCTAGAGTAGGCAGGGGATCCTGAGACAAGAGGTTAGTACGAAGAGATGCATAGTACTCAGAATTTAAACCCATGAGAAATTCACGGAGTTTGCTAGTTGCCCTCCGTGCCGCATGTTGTTGTCCGGCTGTGCAATTGTTGCAGCAAGAACAGTCTATAAGCGGCTCGTAATTATGCAGTGTTTCCCAAAATCCAGTCAACTTACCGAAATATACAGCCACGGGCATGGTTTTAGTCTGCTCACATCGTGCGATTGACATCTTCAGTTGTTGAATGCGAGGTCCGTCCACCAACGCATATCGAGATTTAAGAGATTCCCACAAACGTCTAGCATCTCTATATTTGGAGAGAGTGCTTTTAACCTCGGGATCGATAGTGTTCATGAGCCATGAAACCAACATGGCATGAATGGTATTCCAACCTGACTCGGTGCAAGGAAGAACGACACAAGAAATAGAGCCATCCAAGAAACCAAATTTGCGTCGAGCTTCGAGGGCAGTCTGCACATTGCCGGCCCAATCGTCATAGTTATCACCACGGAAGCGAGTAGGGGTTATGAAATCACCAGGCCGATCTTGAGGACCCGGGTAGAAAGGAGAGTTGTATTCAATTTTTAGGATAGGAGGCGGCAGTGCATCACCACCACCACCGCAGGCCACACCATTGCCGCCATGTCTAAAGCTTGTGTATGGTAAGCTCTGATACCATGTAGAAATTTGATTAGGGCAAAAAGTCTGTTTATTATTCTCTCAAGGAGGATATATATATATGTTTACACCAGATTTAGGAAAACAATTAGGAAAGGAAAACAATAAGGAAATAATCCTAATCAAATACGACTAATAGATGAAGAAATTCTCCGGAAGCACGACTCATGCCAGAGAGCACGAGTCGTGCCCTTATTATTCCACTCGTGGTACGCCTCGTGCTATAAAAATCATTCGTGCTGATTTTCAGAACGACTCTGCCCACAGGCACGAGTCGTGTCCTTTGCATGTTGCTTCACACATAACTATAACTGAATCGTGATTTGAATTTGGCATTTAGGCAATTTTTTTAATTCGGAAGGTTCTTGGTCTCAAAATCATAGGCAGAAAATTTATGGTTTCATTTTGATTTTATAGTGATATTGTACTCCCTCCGTCCCTAAGTGTTTGTCCCATTTTCCCTTTTCCTTTGTCCCAAAAAGTTAGTCTCATTTTCAAAATTAAAGCTTCAAAATCACTAAATTTTCAAAACTTGTAACATTTAGGGACGGAGTATTACATAACTGCGGTGTATATTATCAATAATTTTCAAAGCGTTCGTAAAAATAACCAAAATTAAAGCTTCAAAATCACTAAATTAAAATGTTTGAAAAGTCAAATGGGACAAACATTTAGGCACGGAGGGAGTATTAGAGAAACTGTTATTGATAATGATAGTGGACAGCCGGTCAGAGTCAACACTTGTTCACATTTTGCATCAAATATACACGGGAATATGAACCAATTTTCTAGATACAAAAATTATCAGATTTTGCCCTTCTTTTATGCAATATAAGTCAAATGACAAAAATATCCCTGCAAATCTGCCATTAATTAATACGATTTCGAATTTAGACTCTCCTATCTCTTCCTCTCTTTGTACTACCCAACAATCCATTTTATTTATTTATTTATTAGGCATGCATTTAAACAAGCTAATCATATACGGTCCACTCCATATAAAAAGTAATTAGTAAATTATTATGGAAATATAGAGAAATAATCAAGTATCATAATTATGTGGCGTCTTTATTTATTTAATATATACTCCCTCCGTCCCTCGTGAATACAAACTTATTTCCTTTTTGGTTCGTTCCACGTGAATACAAACTGTCCAAAATGGAAATAAATTTATTATTTTATATTCACCTTACCCCACCCACTCATTCTCTCTCTTCATTTCCTTCCACACAATTTATTCAACCAACTCCACTCATTCTCTCTCTTCATTTCCTACCACACATTTTCATTATCTTAATAATATTTCTTAATTATCATGCCCGAAAAAATGGTTTGTAATAAGGTGGGACGGAGGGAGTATACATACTCACCGCTTGTTGTATTTATTATAGTAATATCAATATGGAAATATAGAGAAATAATCAAGTATCATAATTATGTCGCGTCTTTATTTATTTAATATACTCCCTCCATTCCAAATCAAGGGTTCATCTTTCCTATTTGATTCGGCCCAGATCAAGAGTTCATTTCCATAAATGGCAAGTTTTTGAATATATTTATACCCTTATCATCTCCGTATATTTACAAAAAAACAATTCATTACTCCCTCCGTCCCGTTCGAAAGGACACAAATTTCCTTTTTGGGCGTCCCATTTAAAAGGGCACAACCCCAAAAAGGAAAGTTTTTATTATTTTTATACTCTTCCTATCTCACTCATTCTCTCTCCTACTTTACTTTTACACTCATAACATTCTCTCTCCTAACTATTCCTCCCACTCATTCTCTCTCCTATTTAATTTTTCATACTCACAACATTTAACCTTTTTCTCTTTCTTACATCACTTTCCTTATTCATTTCTTAATTTCCGTGCTAGGAAGCAAAATTGCCCTTTCGGGCGGGACGGAGGGAGTATACCCTTATACATTCTCTCTCTCCTCTTATTTTTAACTACTATTCCTCCCACTCATTCTCTCTCCTATTAAATATTTTTAACTTTTATATTCTCTCTCCTATTCCCTACCACATATTTAATTTTTACATTCTCTCTCCTATTTTCTACCACACATTTAACTACTATTTCATATCCCACATTTAACTTTTAATCATTTTTTTAAAATTTTCTTAAAAAGCGTGAAATCCATCCCATATACCCATGGTCTGGGACAGAGGGAGTATATACATACTCACCGCTTGTTGCTACTCCCTCCGTCCCAGACCAAGGGTATATGGGGGGATTTTACGCTTCTTAAGAAATTTTTTAAAAAATGAATAAAAGTTAAATGTGAGATAGGAAATAGTAATTAAATGTGTGGTAGGAAATATGAGAGATAATGTAAAAGTTAAATGTGTGGTAGGAAATAGGAGAGAGAATGTAAAAGTTAAAAATATTTAATAGGAGAGAATGAATGTAGTTAAATGTGTAGAAAATGAGAAGCGAATGTATAAGGATATAATGAATGGTTTTTTTGTAAATATATGAAGATGATAAGGGTATTAATATATTCAAAAACTTGCCTTTTTTGGAAATGAACTCTTGGTCTGGAACGTCCCAAAAGGAAAAGATGAACCCTTGGTCTGGGACGGAGGGAGTATTTATTATAGTAATATCAATATACATGATATTTCCTATGTTACATAATAATAAATTTGTATCTCCACGAAGTCCACAATTTTTCCTGAATTTAGGAAAGCCAAAAAATCAGTAATGACACAAAGATTCGTACGGATCACTTTGCAATTTTTTAGGGCCTATAAATAGAAGGCTCCCCTCCCATTTCATTCACACCTCAACCTTCTCCTATCTCTCCCCAGCCTTCAGGTAACTTTCTAAGCCGTCCCGACCTCTTCCGGTCCTTCCCGAGGCCTCCCGAGCCTTCTCGAGGCGCTCCAAAGCCCTCCCGAGGCGCTCCGAAGTCCTCCCAAAGTGATTTCAGTTGACCCGGTTCTTCCCTATGCGATCCCGATCCTTCCCGAGGCATCTCGACCCGTCCCGAGGCGCTCCGAGCCATCCTGAGGCAATCCCGACCTCTTTCGGTCCTTCCTGAGGCCTTTCGATCCTTCCCGAGGTGCTCTAAAGCCCTCCGGAGGTGCTCCAAAGTCTTCCCGAAGCGATTTCGATCGATCTCGGTTCGTCCTAATCGACCTCCCGACATTCCAAAACCCTAGCCATCCCAAATCAAACACATTCCCCCGCAGAAGATAGACACAAACCAACATTGGTATAATCTCCTTTCGCATATTTAAATACTGCTCTAATTTTTGTCTTTAAATACTTTACTGCTTTAAATCTACTGCTTACAATGTAGTCTAAATTTACTATTCACACAGACCCAAATCGTACAAACGATCCCACAAGGCCTTCCATTGCACTATGGAGGTCTGACGGTGAAAGCGGTTTGTTACTATTCCCGCACTGTTTTTTTTCAATTATTAATGCATTTTATTTAAAAGCGCACACACACACACAACAGTTAAAGAAAAAGGGGTATCGAAAGACTCGTGTATACGAGGTGACTCGGGTGAGCTCAAATATCTCTTCCCGAGGCATAACCTGACCTCCGAACTCAAAAATCTCATCACAAAACAAAACAAAAACTGTCTTTTCTCAATGTTTTGGGCACAATCAAAAAGGCGTGGCGACTCTACGAAAAACGCAGCGAATCCCCCCAACGCGAGATGCTGCCCGCGCGCCGGATCGGGTAATTTCAGTTGGCGACTCCGCTGGGGAACGTTTTGTTTTAAAAACTTTTAAATAAAAAAAAAAGATTTTTAAAACAATGATGAGGGTCAAACTTTCATTTTACCCTTTCTTTAATTGTTGTGTGTGTATGCATGTGCTTTACTTTTTTGCTTATTCAAAAAATACAAAAAAAAATGCATCATAATACATCTGTGTACATCCTTTTAAAATACATTCTGCAAAAACTTTCTGTTTTACTCAGAAAAAGAATTTTAGTGACCGCACACTACGCGCACTCTTATTCTGTACACTGCACACTACAACCCCAAACCCGGGATGGTCTTAGATGCAATTCAATTGGTATTCCTATGCCTTTTGAGTGCGCACGGGATCATTCTAAACTTCCCATCCTAGCCAGTGTCAACCATGCACTCTTGCGTCACACTCTGTCCAGACTCTGGTTGGTTTTTGGCCCAGTCTGTGTCATAAAGTCTGGATACATATCCCATGTCGGTCGTTATCTGAGTCAAAGCCCAGAAATCAAGATCTCTTTTGCAAGCAAAACGAGGAAAGGTCATGCTAAAATCTTGACCCGATCTTGATTTCCAAAGCTAAACTCAGACAATGCTCCATACCGGAAATACGTCCATGCACATGACATCATGTCATCAAGCTTTTTATACGTCATCCATGACAATATGACCTAGCCAAAATCTAAAGTCATAGATCCCTTGTGCAAGCAAGGTAAAGAGAGGTCATGCCGAACCCTTGACCTGATCTTGACTTAGGTACTGGCTCCGTTCACTATTCACATGACGGACGCATTAAAACGAACATGACAAGCTCGGTCCTTAGGTTCGTTTTTCTTTTGGCCGGTGGAAACCACTTGCCCTATAGGACCCTCGCCCGGGGCTGTCCACCCTGGGAGGTCGAAATACAGGTGCAAAACGAGAGGCTTATAGCCGTAGTGATGGTTTCCACTGACCCAGGATCTAGAATAGTTGCGAAAAAGAAGAGCAATCTTTTTCAACCCAATTAGGATTCTGAGAAAACATGTTTTAAGTAAATTAAAACAACAAAAAAGAAAAAAAAAGAAAACTGCATGTCGCATGAGCTTTCCCCCTTCATCCAAAAAACCCTCCTGAGTCTAAACCTTACCTTTCACCCCCTCCAGCGAACCGAGAGTGGTTGAGAGTACCCGGGTGCCGTCTTTTCAGTATTGAAGTCACAAGGTCCGACAGCCCTTGTGGTTCAGCGGTCCAAACAGTCTGCACTCTCCCATGGCAGGGTCGACAGATAACAGTGAGGGAAATGGTACTCCACCTCTGAGAAATCTCCAAACAATGGAGGAGGTGTTGCAATCCTTTAAAGCCCTTAAGAAGTGCCAAGAAGAGCAGCAAGCCTGGATCGTAGACACCATGCGCCTTCGCGGAGCTGTTGCAATTCCCCAACCCGATGGGACCTTCATCCTCATAGAAGACGAGGACGTGCCTGCTCCCCCGACTGCCCAAAGCTATCAGCAGGTCCCTCCTCCACAAAGCTACAAAAACTCGGCGATGCAGAGTAGCTCCCGCTCAAAGCTCCACTCGAGCCTCGCCAGCGCTCCAATCGCCAACCTCACCCCAATCCGCTTCCGGCTCTGCTCCACAAACTCAATATCACCAGCACACATATGGGCCTGCTCCCCCTAATCCCATTGTCTCTTGGTATCTCCCGGGATTCAATCCGTTGCCTCTATACAAGCCCCGGAGCTACAAACTGAAGTCCCAATGCCTGTCAGGGACAGACATACCGAGCGGATATCCAGATGTTTCAAATCTGTCACCCGCCAGACTGCCTCTTAGGGCTAATGAGACATTCCCTCAGCTTCCAAACACAACCCAGCATAGTCCGGGTAATCACGCCCTTGGCTCCAATTTTAGTAATCCAGGATACAAATTGGTATACACTCAACTGCCTCCCCAAGATTCCCGAGTGGCAATCCCGTCAATCAATCCACCTCCATCTTCGGTTTCCATCCTGCAAAATGGCAAATGCCTCCGCCTCGACCCTCACATGGCTTGGTTGGTCCAACAAATGAAGGATATGCAAGGGAAAATGGCCAACTCTCGGAAAGATTCGCTCATGCCCACATATCCAAGTAAGGTGGTTCATATCCCCCCGAAGTTCAGAATGTCGGAAGTGGAGAAGTTCGATGGGATAAAATGCCCAAAGTCTCATATCAATACCTACGTCCTAGGTATGAGAGCCAAAGGGGACACCCCTCAACAAATGTCAGACCACTTCCAACACTCCCTTAAATCCACGATACTAAGGTGGTTCCTCAATGTAAAAGCGGAAAATCGCTCCACTTGGGATCAAATCAGTGATACCTTCCTAGAGAAGTACCGCGCCAACCTTGAGTTGGAAACCCACCTCCATGATCTGCAAGCCACCGAGCAGAAAGATGACAAGACATTGGGAGAAGTCTACAAAAAATGGAATTGGATGTTTGAAAAAACTTTGAGCATGCAGAGAACGGTAGCCAGTCCTACTTCTTCCTACCACTACAGGGCAGTCCCGCCTAATTCGACATCTGCCCCAAACAAGGGAAAAAGGGCTACTGAGGCATTCCACTACATTTAGAATGAAATCCAGAGAAGCTGTGACCAAGCACCCCCGAGGAATAAACGGCCACGTTTTCAGCACTTTGATAACCTCGAAATGCCCCTAAGCCAAGTGTTCGAGGCATTGGTGAAGCGGAACATGATCAAGCCCCTCAAGAATTATCAACCAAGGGACCCCCATCCTAACTTGGATATGAGAAAATGGTGTGCTTTTCACAACTACCCCGGCCACACAACTAACGATTGCATTACACTAAAGCAAGTGGTCCAAGGGTTGATCGAAGAGGGAAAGTTGGAACGCCCCCGCAGTCCCAACACAGTCGAAAATCCATTCCCTAAGAACGATAGGGTGAACATGGTAGCATTCGACGTGGATGAGTCCTCTGCAATTTCCCATGATGATTGGGGACGTGAAGACGGAACACAGGGCTTCCGATGAAGAATTAGGATAAGAGAATCAAAGAATGGCTACCGGGACCTTCGTCACGAGCAAGAGATGAGCATCTCGATGCCACTGAGAAATTGGGTTACACTTTCCAGACCCACAGCCAGCAAAAAGAGATGGTTCAGAAGCTTGGTCTAACCCCCCGTCTCCGAGAGTCTAGATTCGAAAAACATCCCGAGTCTGACATGTTTAAAGTTTAAGTCTCTCGAGTCGTCTGATGGCCTTACGCCTGAAGATTATGCGTTTGTAGCAAAAACTGCGCTTCCTTATGCTTTGAATAAAAGTTTGACCTTTCTAAGTATCCCCTCGTTGTCACTTTAACAAATGATAAATTAACTTACAAATCAAAATCAATTAATAATGATTCACTTGATAAAGACGCAGACACATTAATGAACAATACATTAAACAAATCCTTAAGCATGTTGTCAAACGAGAGGAAAATCGGGCCAAAGCTGCCGAGAAGGTTCTAACCAAAGTGAATTTGGGGACTGCTGAAGAGCCTACAGAGACGCAAAATCGGAGAATTCTCCGTCGATACTTCGCCTAAAGAATATCGAGTCTTCTTCTCCCCCCTCTACACTTTTAGAAAAAAAAAGAGAAAAGAAATCATACAGTCAAACCTCATAGGTTCTAGTACTTTTCTCGTTCAATCAAGTCCTCCTCGGACATTGTAATTAAGTCTTCAATTTTCCATACACAAGTTTTTTTTTCTTTTCTTGCTAGACTTGGGACATAATTTTTCACCCCACATTACATTTAATGAAATGATTTTGTTCTATATGATCACTTGCATTGCTCAACAAATAATTCCACAAATGATTAATGCTTTGATTAATTGGTGTGAGAAAGTCAATCGTTAGCTCCCCAAACACCTTACCATACCCCACACAAAGGCCTCCATCAAGCCATACACTTTCCAAAATCACATCCCTACCATCACCTTGACCAAGTCAACGACGACAGTGACATCATTAAATGATTGCTCTCATGTCAACAACAAGCTAGGGGCTTTTCCTTCCCCCTCACGTGCATCAAGCAAGTTCAGATAGGGGCTTCAAAAAAAAATAAAAAGAAAAAAAAAGAGCCAAGGACTCAGCACCGCTAGTCAGAAGCTCAATAAAAGAAGGCAAAGGCAAAAGCATATCATAAGTCCTTAAGCCATATTCAAATTCTTTCTCTTCCCGTGAGAGAAACAATCAAGAAGCAATTGAATCATTGAAGTCGCCGTCAAATACAACTTGTCAATGTATCACCTCAAGGCCCGTGCCTCATCATCCAACCTTCTGCTTGAGCCTTTTCGCCAAAGGTCGCACAAATATTCATGCCTTTGCCTCAAAGCCAAACACGGATCCCTCGAACTACGTCGACCTGAGCTCCTTATCTTAAGGAGAACGTAGGCAACCAGAAATGGTCCGGTCATAAACACACACAAATCCACAAACCCGGTCTCACCAATGACCTCTCTTATACGCAAAAAGCCTTCTTTCACACCTGACCAACTCGATCCTTGATACCGGTTTACTTTCTCCTCGTAATTAATCAAGCACATCAGGTTTAAGTGTTGAATAACCCGAACATCAACAAAGAGTTTTAAGCAAACATGTGATTATTGTGAACAAATCAAGTTTTCAGATGTCTCGACAAGTCTTTTTTTCTACAAAATAGAAAAAATAGAGCTAAACACTGATTTTCTGTCAACAAGGGCTTCCATACACTTTTACAAGCTTTTCAGTGCTCATACTCTCTCAGAAGAGTCAAACCCAAAAGCATATTTTTTGTGCCTACATCAAATAAGGCATTCACATAAAAGGGACCCGTTCCCACCTTTTCAAAAATTAATGTATACGCCCTTGCGAGTATACATTACAATTCATTTCTTTCACGTTTTTAGTTGACTGATTGATTCAAAAAAAAAATACAAAGGTGTTAAAGAACATACCCAGTTAGATTGAAAACCATAAAAGGGCAGTCTAGGAAAAATCAGGGTTGCACCATTCTCCCCCTTCTCTATCTCCCCTTCTCTCACAAAAAAGTTGAACTACAGAGACCTGAGCCCCTCAGTCCGGGGGGAACGTAGGCAGCCTTCATTGGTTCGATCAAAAGCATACACAAAAATTCAAAAATTGGACTCCATCAAGGCTCAGACAAGAAGCAAGCAAGAGATTTTGCATCTCGACAAAGCTTTAAAATTAATCACAAATCATCACAGTTAAAACACTTCTTGATGAGTACAAGCACGGTCTACTCTTAAACTTACAACATGCTAAAAGACAGCTAAATACATTTAACAATTAATGTGTCTGCAATGACAATGATGGAATACTTAGAATTTCAGAAGGTCATTCCGCGCCACTCGCGCTTGTCCCTTCTCCCTTCTTCCCTTTCTTCCCTCGTCCCCGTTGAGTCTTCTTTCGTTCCACGTGAGCTAGCTCTGTCTCCCTCATTTCGAGATCAGGAGTCCTCCCTATCGGGTTAAGCAATCCGGTTGCTCTCAAAAGCTTCGTTTGTCCATGCCTCGGCTCGGATCTCCTCCCTACGAGTCTACAAAAGCAGACCTCTCTCCGCCAGTCTATCAACTCTAGTCTCATAGTCAAAACAAAGTGACTCTTGTGACATCCTGAGGGTTTGCCCAAGCTTCCGCGCTCCTAAGGCTTTAGCTGAGACGGCAATCCTGCCCCAGAATCACCTCGCGCCTGCTCCCCATAATCACATGAGTCTGTCCGAGACGCTGCCCCTATCAGTCCAAGTACTCAATAGTCAGGACAACACTCTCCTGGAGTCCAAGGAGTAGCACAAGAGGAAAAGCAGAAAACTTCCATATCTCCAGAAAGAGAAGGAAAGCGGATAGGTCTGCCATGGAAAAAGGAGCTACCATCATAGTAGCAATGTCTTCACAACCCAGCAAAGGCTCCTGCCTCATCCCAAACTGCCTGGAAATAGGGGACGGGATGTAGAAAGAAGACTGAGACAACCCAAGAAACTTGACAACATAGGAACCTTCCTGAAAGGCCCTCCTAGTCTCAATCCTCCAATGAGGAACCCATGAATGGATGTGATGGGTGCCAAGTGGAGTCATCCACCTTTCCCATTCAGATTGATCTGTCTTCAAGACCCAAGGGTCGCTAAGCAAATGTCCATAGTCTAAAAGATGTCAGAAGCACAAGCGTAGCTTGAAGTCTCTCTCGCAACCATAAAGCAAGCAAATTAGGGCTTCCTCCGCACATAAATCGGTCCCCCATCGCCAGATGGTCTATACCGTGGAAGGTTTCCCCCAGAACCAAGGGAATGATGTCCTCACCGACTCGGCAGTGGCCCACCACATCCAACAAAGCGTCGTCACATATCCCGAGGGAGCTAACCATGAAAAAAGTGGCTATCACGCACAAAGCAAATATGTCCCAGGAGACATCACTCCCGCCGTCGCTCATGAATCTGTCAAAGCCGTTTTAGCCCCCGACTGCTCAAAAAACCTGCCAAAGCTGCCTCAGCATCCATATACCACAAACATTTCAAGCTCATGCGACATGCATAAAAAACAAAAAAAGGAAGTAGAAACAACACCTAAGTTATCACCAATAAAGTGCAAATAAAAGAGTTCATTACATGTGAATACATTGTGCATATAAATACAAACATTTTGTTGCTCTCCTCACTAACATACACAGAAAAGAAAAAAAGAGAGTCCTACTCTGAGTCATCGGCAGCACCACCTGGTAAAGACTCCCACATCTCGGCGCCTTCGCCAGCCACCTCATCATCCTCGGTGAACTTAGCACCTTCCTCGACCAGATAATCCAAGAAGTCTGCAGAAGTAAGAACGAAGAAGAAAAAAGAAGACGAGCCAGCCCTCCTCTCCTTGGCCAGCACCTGCGGCGTCCTCATCATTTCAACAGAGGCGCCACCACATCCTCATCATTTCAGCAGAGGCGCCCCACGTCCTCAAAAATTTCAACAACCCGGTCAGAGGCGCCCCATGTCCTAAAAAATATCGACAACTCGGTCAGAGGCACCCCACGTCCTCAACATTTCAACAATTCAGTTAGAGGATCCCCACGTCCTCAAGCATTTCAACAACTCGATCAGAGGCCCCCCACGTCCTCAAACATTTCAACAACTCGGTCAGAGGTGCCCCACGTCCTCAAACATTTCAACAACTCGGTCAGAGGTGCCCCACATCCTCAAACATTTCAACAACTCGGTCAGAGGCGCCCCACATCCTCAAACATTTCAACAACTCAGTCAGAGGTGCCCCACGTCCTCAAACATTTCAACAAGTGTTGTCAGAGGCGCCCCACGTCCTCAAACATTTCAACAACTCGGTCAGAGGTGCCCCATGTCCTCAAACATTTCAACAACTTGGTCAGAGACTCCCCAGGCCCATCAAAATTTCAACAACTCGGTCAGAGACGCCCCACGTCCTCATCATTTCAGCGAGAGGCGCCACCACATCCTCATCATTTCAGCAAATGCGCCACCACGTCCTCATCATCTCAGTCAGAGTCGCCTCCACGTCCTCATTATCTCGTTCAGAGGCGCCACCAAGTCCTCATTATCTCAGCCAGATGCGCCACCCCGTCCTCCTCAACTTCCTCATCACAAAGGCGCTTCCTCCTGCAGGTAAACACAGCAAATGTATATTAATAAACTTCAAATGCAAGACATAGAAGTAATGAACACTACATAAAAGGTCCGTCCCAACACGGTATGTTTCCTTTTTGAAAAATTCCCACAAACAAATTTCCTACATGATTCACAAAATACACCATCGAACCCAACTTAGGTCCAAATGCCTTTGAATAGTCTCAACTTAGGTTCATACTCCTGAAACTAAACCTCAAATTAGGGTCATACTCCTGAACTAAGTCTCAATTTAGGGTCATACTCCTGAACTAAGTCTCAATTTAGGTTCATACTCCTGAACTAAGCCTCAACTTGGTATATACGCCTTCAAACAGTCACACTTAGGTATAGACGCCTTCAAACAGTCACAACTCAGGACGAATGCCTACAAATAGTTCCCCACAGGTCGAGGCCCCTATGAATTGCCCTCACACACGAACTATGATCAGGCTTGATTCCCAATTAGGATACATAGGAATCCTATCGAAGGGTCCAGCCATCCGACCCAAGCGGTCACCTCAGGACACCACCACGTCCTCACGTCCACAACCATCCGACACAAGCGGTCACCTCACACATGAACTACGATCAGGCTTGATTCCCAATCGGGATACGTAGGAATCCTACCAAAGGGTCCAGCCAACCGATCCAAGCGGTCACCTCAGGAAACCACCACGTCCTCACGTCCACAACCATCCGACCCAAGCAGTCACCTCACACACGAACTACGATCAGGCTTGATTCCCATTTGGGATACGTAGGAATCCAACCAAAAGGTCCAGCCATCCGACCCGAACGGTCACCTCAGGACACCACCACGTCCTCACGATTCCAGTCATTCGACCGACACAGTCATCTTCTCTCTCCTAACAAGCGGTCCAGATCGGGACCCTTATCTTTATTGACGACCCCACTTCCTTCATAAATGACATCGCTGAGGGGCTTCTGTAAGTACCCCAATCTGGACCGCTCTCCATTCGAGCATACGAGAAACACCGAGGATTCACGCACTCATGATCCCGAAGACCCGTAACATCCAAAAGGTCAAAATTGACCAGCCAAACCAAGGGAGGACCTTTCAGGGATAAAAGGGAACTCAAGGACTTTGCAGGAATAACAAAAAATGGCCAGTTGACACAATGGTCCGTACGGACCACTTTGCAAAGCAAGAAGTGTCCGTACGGACACTTATGTCAACACGCCAAAATAATTACAAAATCTCCACAAAGTCCACAATATTTCCTGAAATTCAGGAATCCCAAAAAATCAGTAATGACACAAAGGTCCGTACGGACCACTTTGCAATTTTTTGGGGCTTATAAATAGAAGGCTCCCCCTCCCATTTCATTCACACCTCAACCTTCTCCTATCTCCCCCAGCCTTCAGACAACTTTCTAAGCCGTCCCAACCTCTTTCAATTCTTTCCGAGGCTTCCCGAGGAGCTCCAAAGCCCTCCTGAGGCGCTTTGAAATCCTCCCAAAGTGATTTCGATCGATCCCGGTTCTTCCCTATGCGATCCCGGTCCATCCCGAGGCATCCCAACCCGTCCCGAGGTGCTCCAAGCCATCTCGAGACAATCCCGACCTCTTTCGATCCTTCCCGAGGCCTTCCGAGCCTTCCCGAGGTGCTCCAAAGCCCTCCCGAGGCGCTCTGAAGTTCTCCCAAAGCGATTCCGGTGGATCCCGATCAATCTCGGTCCATCCTAATCGACCTCCTGACATTCCAAAACCCTAGCCATCCCAAATCAAACACATTCCCCCGCGGAAGATAGACACAAACCAACATTGATATAATCTCCTTTCGCACATTTAAATACTGCTCTAATTTCAGTCTTTAAATTCTTTACTCTTTAAATCTACTTCTTACAATGTTGTCTAAATTTACTATTCACGCAGACCCAAACCGTACAAACGATCCCACAAGTCCTTCCATTGCACAATGGAGGTCTGACGGTGATAGCAGTTTGTTAATATTCCCACATTGTCTTTTATCAATTATTAATGCATTTTATTTAAAAGCACACACACACACACAACAGTTAAAGAAAAGGGGTATCGAAAGACTCGTGTATACGAGGCGACTCGGGTGAGCTCAAATATCTCTTCCCGAGGCGTAACCTGACCTCTGAACTCAAAAATCTTATCACACAACAAAACAAAACAAAAACTGCCTTTTCTCAATGTTTTGGGCACAATCAAAACGATGTGACGACTCTACGAAAAACGCAGCGAATCCCCCCAACGCGAGATGCCGTCCGTCCGTGCGTGTAGTGTGTGTGTGGGCAGTGTGTTTGTGTCTGTTTCTGTGTGCTGAAAAGGGTGAAAATAGTGTGTGTGAATGTGAAATAGAGAGTATTAATGGAAATTGATTATAGAAAATCCTAGGGGTAGTTTGGTAAACCTTATGGAAATTAGTTAACATCAGAAGGAGTTAGAGAAGATTAACTCATATGTTAACAAGACGGATTAAAGAGGTTTTGGTACTTAAGTAAATAGAAGTTACTTGTACAAGATACGTTTTGCATGATTGCAGATTGTGCGCGAAGTATTGGAAAGGAAGTGCAAGCAACCCAAGGTAAGGGATTACGTTCTTTAGTACTTGAATGTATTCATCATTTGTGATAGGATTCCCTGATTTTATAAAAGTGTATACTACTAATGTGACCGATAGTTATTTTCTAAATCACTAGTACAGATTTGAGCTTAGATAGCGCTTTTTTAGCTTAGATAGCGCTTATAAGCGCTATTTAAGCTACCGCTATACAAGTTAGTATAGCGCTTATTATGCGCTACATAAGCTCATGCACTTAGATAGCGCTTTTAAAAAGCGCTATCTAAACACTTTTTTTATTTTCATAAATCATCTTATATAGCGTTTTTAAAGTGATATATAAGCAATTTTTTTTTTAACAAAAAGCAAGCTTAGATAGCGCTTAAAAAGCGCTATCTAAGGCTATTTTTCATTTTGTATTTTTTTTCTTCTGCACCTATTTCAAATTATATGAATTATAACCAAAAAATCAAATAAATAAAAATTAATATGAACTAAAAAACATTTCATTCATCAATAACAACCAACTTTTCATTTATTACACCAATAATAATTCTTACAATCATCCACAAGAGTTAGAAACTAATTAACTAGTCTAATACCCGTCGCACGTCATGAAACTTTGACACAAAATTTAAACACCAAAGAATTTCGCAATCTAATTAATGGGCATCAAGAATGAAGAACGGCCAAAGATTAGCCATTCCAATACTGGAGTCTGATACTGTTGAGCCATTCCAATACTTGGTGTCTGATACTTTTCAGTTTCCAAACCCAAAATGCATGTCGTAGCTTGGTCAGGGCAAACTGTTCCTTAAATGCTGCAATTCTGAAGAGAAGAATATAACAAACCTAATTAGATATCTTCCAAGGAGATTCAAAGGCAGAAAATATCACTTCCTTGAATAGATCCTTGAACCGGAGAAGTACAGGACCCCATAACTTATTGCAACTCACATAACTTTCAACTGATAATCAATTGACTTTTCAAGAGCTGGAGAAAGTGTGGGCTTTGCTTACAAAAAGTGTATAAAAACCCTTCATTACAGGAATGTAAGGTGAAACCGACAGCAAATAATAGAGACAGACAACATACAAGCAGTTCGGCTAATACAGAAAAACAGAGTGAAATTAAGAATAAAAGAGAACACGCCGGGGAAGCACCAGCCTCCAATCCTGATATTAAGTCATTCTACAATGATTCAACATACCAAACCAAATAATCCCATTTAAAATGTTTACTGTCAACATGAGAAGTACACAAACTGTGGAAATTACTAAAAATTATGCATATATGCATTTCCAGGCACATTACCATAAGCAAACAAGTAGAGAAGAGATATAAACCTGTTTTAAAAGTCTACTGAACTGTGCCTTGGAAATTTCGGGACTCCTGCCAAGAATGTTTCCCCGAATACAAACCGGAAGCCCACTCAAAAGCTCTAAACAATCAAGAATTAAGATATAATCAGAAATAAGGAACTAAGGACGAAATCTAATTGTAAGTAGTACAAATCAAATACCCTTTTTTATATGATCACAATAAATATGGCAATTACTGGGCTTGGAGTCCCCCGTAATGCTGCTCCCTTGGGACTCCAAAGCCCCAAGGGAGCCCTCCTACAAGGCAATTACTTAAGTATTTAGATTGATGTAACAATAAATATGGCAATGCAGCAAGGAAAGTTGCAAGTAGACTGTCAGGGTTAACTAAAACCAAAAAGGAAGGAAGGAAATCACCTTGTCCTGTAAGAGAACTTTGATGAGGACCTTATCATAGGAAATAAGACATCGAGTGGCAAACACCCCACATTTGTACCAATAACACTTCAAATTTTGCAGTTCAGTGCTAGATTTCAAATTTTGCAGTTTCAGTACTAGATTTCAAGATATTGCTATAAATTTAAACTGGTTCATCTTCTGCAAAAAAAAAAAAAAAAAAAAAAAAGAAAAGTGTAAATCTGAACAAAGAAAGGTCATATGCTGATTGTTTCAGGCACCTTGAAAATGAAAATGCCTCAACAGCCTTTAATCCTAACCACCACCACCCCCTGTCCCAAAATGACCAACAAATTTTCAGTTTTTCAAGAGCAATATTTTTAAAAATAAAAAATAAAAAATAAAAAGTAAAAAATTTCCATTCATTTTGGAACGAAGGAAGCACTAGTTTTATATGCACAATATTATACTTCATAGTTGCTAAATACGCTTACACCTGTTAATTCCACCTAAATTGAGTATACAAACTAAGATGCCGCATGCAATGACTGTCATATTCCGTAAATTAGATACCTAATGAGTCTATAACAGAGACGTCAAAATAAAACTTGCTAATAATTTGTGGTATCTATAAACATCTATAAGGTTTTTTATGTTATGATTTCACCCATAATTGTGACTCCATCTTTTCTCTTACATTTAATGATTTCAAGACGGAATTACCACTACCTCTGTCAGTAATTTCACATAGCCTTCCGCCATTGATTAGAAGTTATTCAAAAACGAATTGATTCACTACCAACATTATTTGAATGCAGGTCATTTAGCTAGAACTCCTGACTTTTCGTGACAACCCTGTATAATATGGTTCAATAACGATTTCCCACATTATAGACTACACACGAATAGAACAACATTCAAGCTTTGCTTCATACGGAGTACTATAGACCAAAAGCAAAGACCATTCAAGATCTTAGATGGTGCAGGACTGTAACTCCAAGCCTAGTGGTGATATGTCCACGAAAAATCACTCAAGTTAAAAAATGCAGACTTTATGAAGAAAATCACAGTGAAAAAAAGGCGAACGGATACCCACTTCATTTAAAATTAAATTGAATTAAAGTGTTATGCATAAACTATGCTCTATTATCCACACTAACAGACTAAATGAGGGAAATTTCACCGCCATCAATCGAGCCGTAATTTGTATAGATCGGAAAGGATGAGTTCTTCAAAACACAAGAAATTGATAACCGAGTCTGATAAAAACACAATCGGTTACTGATGGTAGGGATTAAAGTGTGAAAGAATTAAACTCCTTGCCTTTTCTCATTCATTTGGTTAACTTATATACAAACGTCTGAATCAATCCTACCAATCTATTTTCCTATAATTAAGGGATTGCTATTCCTATTAACAACTTACTAAAATAAAGGCAATCTCTTATAAATGAGATATATACAAAATACCTAATCCAAATATATACAAATATTCTATCACTCCCCCACAGTCGAAACGGGAGGAAGACGAACGTTTAGACTGTTGCAAAATTCATCAAATAGGACAAGCGGGAGCCCCTTCGTAAATATATCAGCAATCTGAAACCGGGAAGGAACACGAAGAACTCGAACTTGACCACGAGCAGTGGCGGATCTACACCTAAAGGTTTGGTGTTGCCTATTCTTTACTAAAAAAAATGACGCGAAGAAACTAAGATTCAATACGTTTACATATATAAATATAATAGGCTTCAATATGTCAACATTACATAAAATAAACACAATTTACATTTGATGCTTCCTAGGATTCATGTTTTGAAAATAAGTTAAAATCTCATCATCACTAATTGTCATGAATACATCTCTTTCTACGAAAGTTACCAAACGGTCATTTAACCATTCATCCCCCATCTTAGACCTCAAATCGCCCTTCACATGCTTCATAGCTGAAAAAACCCGTTCAACACTTGCGGTTGCTACCGGCAAAAGCAAAGCAAGCTTCACAAGCTTATAAACCACACGGTAAGTCTCATTCTTTTTGGATGCCACAAGTGTCGTTGAAAGATCAACAAGCCCTTTCAAATCTGAAAAACGAGAGTCTAGGCGTACATCCATAATATAATTAGCCAATTGATTGCAAATAGATGATTCACATTCTTCCAAAAAATCATTAGGATACAATTGCGTCATCCTCACCAATTTGTCCTCGTCAAAAGAAACAAACAACGAGGAAGGACACAAGCATGCTACACATTGTAATAGTTCGGTGCTTTCCACATTAAACCTTTCATCAAGTTCTTTCAATTGCACATCTAAAATGCTAAAAAAACAATCATTCTTGTAATGATGTAGATTAGTAACAAATGAACCTTGACGACGAGATTTCTTCAACAAGTAATAAGGTCCATCCATGGCCGGCACATCAATGTCATGCCTCGTACAAATTTCAACCACACTATTCAAGAGTACTTCCCATCCAATATCCCTCTTCTGCTGAAGTCGTCGTTTGGCAATTGTGACAAGATTCAAAGCATTCAAGAGATCTTGCTCACGTCTTTGTAAAGCCAAATTCAAATCATGAGTAATCCCTAAAACATCAACCATCAAATATAACATGAAAATAAAACCAAAATCACGTAACCCATTTATCAAAGTGCTTGCTTGTCCACGAACGTCACAAGAAGCATCTCCAAGAATTGTTTCAAGGACTTGATTCACCGGACCATACAAATTCATTATACTCGTAAGAGTCTTGTAGTGCGACCCCCAACGAGTATCACCAGCCCTCGCAAGAGATGATTGTTGATTCAAACCTCTTCCGGTTTCTACCAAACCCTCTTTTATTATTTCGGCTAAATGAGCAAATTGTTTGTCTCGAAGCAACTCTTGGCTTTTGTTAGAACATCCAATAATATTCACAACTTGATTAACCAACCCAAAAAAAGCACTCACATCAATATTACTCTTGACAGCCGCAACTAGTGCCAATTGAAGTTGATGAGCAAAACAATGAACATAAAATGCAGAAGGATTCTCTTTTTGAATTAAAGTTCTTAATCCATTTTCACAACCACTCATATTGCTTGCTCCATCATACCCTTGACCTCTAATCATAGACATACTCAAGTTATTCTTAGTCAAAAGGTCTTCAATTGCATTTTTAAGTGATATGGCATTTGTTTCTTTCACATGTTCTATCCCCAAAAATCTTTCCACAACACTACCTTTGGAATCAACATAACGCACAACAAGGCCCATTTGTTCTTTCATTGAACAATCACCGGATTCATCGGCTAAAATAGTGAATACATCATCCCCAATCTCTTTACAAATTTTTGAAGTGGTTAAAAAGGCACATGCTCTTGCAAGTTCTTTTTGAATGATAGGGGAAGTCATCTTACGACCTCCATGTTGACCATGAACCTCTCTTAACACACTTACATATTCAAGAAAATGACCTTGGTAAGAAGAATTTTTTGCCTCATTATGGCCCCGAAATGCTTGCCCGCCCCTCAAAAGTAATCTAGTAACTCTAAGTGATGTCTTCAAATTCATTACATAATCACTCTCTTCTTGTTCAGTTTGTCTGTTCATACACGTTCTAATGCTTTGCTTGGAGTTCATGAGAATTGTACATTTTGCGTAACTTGCTAAATGAAAATACCTCTTAGCATGTCTTTCAAGTCCCTCCCCAATTCTAGACCAACTCTTAAAATCATTATCTTTATCAACAAAAGCTTCACGACCATACTTACTCACATCTTTAAACAAATAGCATGGCAAACAAAACAAAGCATCTTTCGATTCACTATATTCCAACCAATCTTTATAGTCACTAAACCAGTCATGACGAAATTTACGCTTTTTACCTGAGATGAGAGTGATTGGATATTCCGGTAAAATTGGTTGTTCCGGGCCTTTGACGAGGTACATTCTTCTAACTCTTTCAACATCATCCGGATGAAAAATCGTGATTGCCTCTCTTTTCCCGGGATCATTTTGTAGTGTCACATCTCCGTCTCGTAATCGTATTGTAGGTTGAGATTTAATTGAAGCACTAGCAGGTTGTGGTTGTGGTCCTTGTGTTTCTTCAACAACTACCTCTTCTTGAGCAATTGGAACACTAGTGTTTGATTTGTTTTTCGGAGTCATCGTAAAAAATTGATCCAACCTATACCAATGTTATAAAAAAAATCAATTAATTAAACTAAGGAGGCTGTAACAAAGTTATAAGGAGGTTGCACATATCATGGATCTATTATTCAAATAATCAATAAATTTCAACATCTCTATTGTCAGAAATGGAATCGGAACAGTGGCAACAAAATTCATCAACCTCGTCGGCGAACACAGCCGTTTTATCCAAGAGAGCCCAACTTCATGAGGATCTCAAAGCCATTGAAAAACAGGTTTACGATAGGGAAACCAATAAATTTCAAAAATTCGAATAAAAATCAATTTTAGATTTTTAGGATTTACCTTTTATTCGAAAGAATCTTCTTGGTTTTGTGAGGAGGTTGCGGAGGAGGGGGTGGGTTGTCCATATTGATGGAGGTCTATCTACCGACGGCGACGGACGGCGAATCGGCGATGGCGGAGGGAAGGAGCCAAGAGGAAGGTCCGTTGGTTTTCTTTCTTTTCTCTTTTCTCTATTCCTCTCTCTGTTCTTTTTCTTTCCTTCTTTGCGACGTAACGACGTTCCCAACCTCACATTTAATTCAGCGTTTAAATTTTTTTTTTTTTTTTTTTTTCTTCCGAACCAAAACGACGTCGTTTTAAAAAAAAAAAAAAAATTTTTTTTTTTTTTTGGTGTTGCCTCGGCAACACATGGCACACTATTAAATCCGCCCCTGCATACACGTTCTAATGCTTTGCTTGGAGTTCATGAGAATTGTACATTTTGCGTAACTTGCTAAATGAAAATCACTCTTAGCATGTCTTTCAAGTCCCTCCCCAATTCTAGACCAACTCTTAAAACCATTATCTTTATCAACAAAAGCTTCACGACCATACTTACTCACATCTTTAAACAAATAGCATGGCAAACAAAACAAAGCATCTTTCGATTCACTATATTCCAACCAATCTTTATAGTCACTAAACCAGTCATGACGAAATTTACGCTTTTTACCTGAGATGAGAGTGATTGGATATTCCGGTAAAATTGGTTGTTCCGGGCCTTTGACGAGGTACATTCTTCTAACTCTTTCAACATCATCCGGATGAAAAATCGTGATTGCCTCTCTTTTCCCGGGATCATTTTGTAGTGTCACATCTCCGTCTCGTAATCGTATTGTAGGTTGAGATTTAATTGAAGCACTAGCAGGTTGTGGTTGTGGTCCTTGTGTTTCTTCAACAACTACCTCTTCTTGAGCAATTGGAACACTAGTGTTTGATTTGTTTTTCGGAGTCATCGTAAAAAATTGATCCAACCTATACCAATGTTATAAAAAAAATCAATTAATTAAACTAAGGAGGCTGTAACAAAGTTATAAGGAGGTTGCACATATCATGGATCTATTATTCAAATAATCAATAAATTTCAACATCTCTATTGTCAGAAATGGAATCGGAACAGTGGCAACAAAATTCATCAACCTCGTCGGCGAACACAGCCGTTTTATCCAAGAGAGCCCAACTTCATGAGGATCTCAAAGCCATTGAAAAACAGGTTTACGATAGGGAAACCAATAAATTTCAAAAATTCGAATAAAAATCAATTTTAGATTTTTAGGATTTACCTTTTATTCGAAAGAATCTTCTTGGTTTTGTGAGGAGGTTGCGGAGGAGGGGGTGGGTTGTCCATATTGATGGAGGTCTATCTACCGGCGGCGACGGACGGCGAATCGGCGATGGCGGAGGGAAGGAGCCAAGAGGAAGGTCCGTTGGTTTTCTTTCTTTTCTCTTTTCTCTATTCCTCTCTGTTCTTTTTCTTTCCTTCTTTGCGACGTAACGACGTTCCCAACCTCACATTTAATTCAGCGTTTAAAATTCCTTTTTTTTTTTTCTTTTTTTTTTTTCTTCGAACCAAAACGACGTCGTTTTAAAAAAAAAAAATTTTTTTTTTTTTTTTTTTTGGTGTTGCCTCGGCAACACATGGCACACTATTAAATCCGCCCCTGCATACACGTTCTAATGCTTTGCTTGGAGTTCATGAGAATTGTACATTTTGCGTAACTTGCTAAATGAAAATCACTCTTAGCATGTCTTTCAAGTCCCTCCCCAATTCTAGACCAACTCTTAAAACCATTATCTTTATCAACAAAAGCTTCACGACCATACTTACTCACATCTTTAAACAAATAGCATGGCAAACAAAACAAAGCATCTTTCGATTCACTATATTCCAACCAATCTTTATAGTCACTAAACCAGTCATGACGAAATTTACGCTTTTTACCTGAGATGAGAGTGATTGGATATTCCGGTAAAATTGGTTGTTCCGGGCCTTTGACGAGGTACATTCTTCTAACTCTTTCAACATCATCCGGATGAAAAATCGTGATTGCCTCTCTTTTCCCGGGATCATTTTGTAGTGTCACATCTCCGTCTCGTAATCGTATTGTAGGTTGAGATTTAATTGAAGCACTAGCAGGTTGTGGTTGTGGTCCTTGTGTTTCTTCAACAACTACCTCTTCTTGAGCAATTGGAACACTAGTGTTTGATTTGTATTTCGGAGTCATCGTAAAAAATTGATCCAACCTATACCAATGTTATAAAAAAATCAATTAATTAAACTAAGGAGGCTGTAACAAAGTTATAAGGAGGTTGCACATATCATGGATCTATTATTCAAATAATCAATAAATTTCAACATCTCTATTGTCAGAAATGGAATCGGAACAGTGGCAACAAAATTCATCAACCTCGTCGGCGAACACAGCCGTTTTATCCAAGAGAGCCCAACTTCATGAGGATCTCAAAGCCATTGAAAAACAGGTTTACGATAGGGAAACCAATAAATTTCAAAAATTCGAATAAAAATCAATTTTAGATTTTTAGGATTTACCTTTTATTCGAAAGAATCTTCTTGGTTTTGTGAGGAGGTTGCGGAGGAGGGGGTGGGTTGTCCATATTGATGGAGGTCTATCTACCGGCGGCGACGGACGGCGAATCGGCGATGGCGGAGGGAAGGAGCCAAGAGGAAGGTCCGTTGGTTTTCTTTCTTTTCTCTTTTCTCTATTCCTCTCTGTTCTTTTTCTTTCCTTCTTTGCGACGTAACGACGTTCCCAACCTCACATTTAATTCAGCGTTTAAACTTCCTTTTTTTTTTTTTTTTTCTTCTGAACCAAAACGACGTCGTTTTAAAAAAAAAAAAAAATTTTTTTTTTTTGTGTTGTCTCGGCAACACATGGCACACTATTAAATCCGCCCCTGTCCACGAGCCACTTTTTCCCGAACAAAATGAATGTCCATCTCAATATGCTTTGTTCGTTGATGTTGTACCGGGTTACACGAAAGATATATTGCACTGATATTGTCACAATAGACCAACGTAGCTTTGTGAATAGGACAATGTAGTTCCAAAAGTAAGTTCCGTAACCAGCAAGACTCAGAGACAACATTGGCCACGCCACGATACTCAGCTTCGGCACTCGACCGAGACAACGTAGGTTGGCGTTTAGAGGACCAAGAAATAAGGTTGTCACCAAGAAACACACAATAACCAGAAGTATAACGCCGAGTATCAGGACACCCACCCCAATTGGCATCGGTATAGGAGAGAAGCACCGAAGTAGAAGAACGAAAGAGATGTAGCCCAAGAGTGAGAGTACCTTGAAGATATCGAATGATTCGCTTCAGGGCATTCATATGAGCCACCATCGGGTTGTGCATGAGTAAACAAATTTGTTGAACCACATAAGAAATATCAGGTCTAGTAAATGTAAGATACTGTAACGCACCAGCAAGACTACGATATGAGAACGGATCATCAAATGGAACAGACGAAGAAGCACTGAGCATAGACTTCGTATCCACAGGAGTGGATGCGGGCTTACAAGAAGCCATGCCCGCGCGGCTAATAATGTCCTCTGTGTACTTCCGTTGAGATAAAAATAGTCCCCCATCCGAACGGACCACTGCTATACCCAAGAAGAAACTCAAATACCCCAAATCTTTCATCGCAAATTCGGAGCTAAGCAGAGAAATAATAGACTTACGGAGAGTCTCTGTAGAAGGCATCAAGATAATGTCATCGACATACGAAGTAAATAAGCGGTTTGACCATTATGATGATAAATAAAGAGAGAATTGTCGGATCGACTATTGGTAAAACCAACAGAAGAGACAAAATCCGCAAATCTCTTATACCATGCACGGGGTGCCTGCTTAAGTCCGTACAAGGACTTCTTCAATAAACAGACATGATTCGGAAATTCCGGATTCCGATAACCAACGGGCTGATGCATATATACTGTCTCATTGAGCTCCCCATGTAAAAACGCATTCTTAACATCAAGTTGATGTAGTGCCCAATTTTTAGAGAGTGCCAAACTGAGGACAAGACGGATCGTTGTCGGTTTAACCACCGGGCTAAAGGTCTCACCACAATCTACTCCGACCTGCTGAGTTTTACCATCACCTACAAGACGGGCCTTATGCCTCTCAAAAGAACCATCAGATCGAGATTTATGAGAGAAAATCCACATAGATCTAATAATATTAACATTCGAAGGGCGGGGTACTAAAACCCACGTATTATTAGCAATAAGAGCATTAAATTCATCATCCATCCATGGCTAATTTTCAATTTAGATCCCGAAGGGCAGAAATGGGAGTACGAGGTAAGGGAGATTTTTCCAAATTAGAGACAAGACAATATTTAGGATTAGGTTTATGAATTCCCGACACACTACGAGTAACCGGTCGGTGAGCAGCCGTAGTTTGGGCCAAAGTAAGGACTGCCGGAGAAGATGGCAGTGGGCTGGAAGGAGGATGGCCCAACCCATTCAGAACAGAAGTGCATGGGGCTGGTAACGGGCCAGAAACATTGGACTGCTGACCCAAAATGTGCCGGCCCAGCTGGGACTCAGAAAACTCACGTGGGGTGGTTGAATTGATCACTGAGGTTTGGGCCGAAGAGGGCTGTACGATGGTATTTGTGGGCTGATCATTTGGGCTGTCTTGGGAAACATGATGAATCACCACAGGATAGACCTGACTCTAAGAAATCGTAAGTTTTTGGCAGTGGTGTATGAAGATTAGAAAACGGGAACCGTGACTCGTCAAATATTACGTGCCGACTTAGAATGATTTTCTTAGAATTCAAATCATAACACTTATACCCCCGGTGATTTTGAGGATATCCCAAGAAGACGCACGAAGTAGACCTAGCTTGGAGTTTGTGTATGGTGGGAGAAGGGTGTAAAGGATAACATAAACAACCGAACACTCGAAGATGGGCATATGATGGGTCTCGATTATAGAGGACTTTTAAAGGAGAATTAAATGCCAAATGTTCGATGGGGAGAATGTTAAGAAGATAAGACGTCATTTGAAGTGCATGATGCCAAAAGTTAGAGGGCAACGAAGCATGGACGAGTAGAGTCTGAACCATGTTGTTTGTGGTACGAATTTTTCTTTCGGCTTTTCCGTTTTGAGACGAAGTATAGGGGCAAGAAAAACGAAATGACAACCCATTTAAGTTGCAAAAATCCCAAAAGGGTTTATTATCAAACTCACGCCCATTTTCACATTGAATAGTTTTTATTTCCCGTTCAAATTGGTTCGAACAAACGCCCGAAAATTTAAAATGGTTGTAAAAACCTGTGACTTGTGTGAAAGAGGAAATGTCCACACAAAATTTGAATAATCATCTAGAAGTATGAGATAATACCGATGTCCCAAAGAACTCAATATTGGAGAAGTCCATAAATCACAATGTATGATATCAAATGGCATGATAGTGAAAGAAGTAGAAGCAACAAATGGGAATTTTATTTGTTTTCCAAGCACACAAGAGTGACATAAATGAGAAGTGTCACTTTTATTACAACTAATAAAATTGTTCTTTCTAAGAGAAGCAAAGACTGGTGCTCCCGGGTGACCTAAACGGTCATGCCATAAAGATGAACTAGAAGTTGTAACAGCTGAAGGAAAATTGCTAGATGTTGAAAAAGCGAAAGTGAGTGGATAGAGATCCCCTTGACTCTCACATCTCATAAGGTGCGTCCCCGTCCGGAAATCCTTCACAGAAAATCCAAAAGGGTCAAATTCAACACTAACGGAATTATCACGAGTTAATTTTCGTACAGAAATAAGATTTTTGACAATATGGGGTGCATGAAGAACATTGCGTAATGAAAAAGGATGGGACGGAGAAGAAAAAGTAGTGTGACCAAAACACATGACCGGAATACGACTACCTGAATGAACGCTCGCCCGAAAAAATTTGGTTTGAATGTGATGATAAGTTTTGTAAATTTCGGTTTTTGGGAGTCGTCACGCCGTTTTTAAAGGAAAACATTGAAAAACCTATTTTTAAGAGAATTTTGGGTTCGGGAGTCTGGTTACGTGTTTGGGAAGAACTAGAGAGTTCACCCAACACGCCTCTTTCGAGACTTTCAATCAACATTGGACAATTATGGACATTCAAAGTGTGTGTGCAATATGTGTCGATGAGCAAGGCATGTAAATTTGGCATTTCATTTTGATGATGTAAAGACTGGATACAACTTGTGAGCCATGACAGGGGGCCACACCCTTTACATATTATGATTTTCATAATAAGGCAGAAGGTTAAGACAATCTGCTCAGGAAGCTCCGATGTCGTCCGACACAGGACTTCCCAGAAAGAGGATGTCGGACGACAGGATGCCTCATGGTCAGATTGTTTTTTACAATGACCAAGCTATTCTGGAACTGGAATAACATTTATTTATCTCATTGAAGACACTATTTGAAGGTCTAAGCTCAGTTTGGGGGTTGATAGGAGTGGACAAAGTCATGATTGACTTTTAATGATACGGATGTCATATGATATAGAACATCCGAAGTCGTCTATGTCATGTGGCAAACCGCCTCCATCAAGTAGATCGCACCCAAACAGACCTTAGGCACCCAAATAGTGGCTCATGAGCCAAAAAATACTTAGGTAAGCTTTGAGTTACTAAGGGGGATAAATCTGACAGATCTGAAGTCCAAGAAAGACTTTATAGCCTTCTGGGAGCTCCATGTCGTATGACACAGGATCTCCAGAGAGTCCTGTGTCGTCCGACAGGAGTGGCCTATATGAGTGCCCTTCAGTCTGTTTGATTCCTCCTTTATTCTCAAGGCAAACCAAGCATCTTTATTAACAGTAAGCAGTAATATAACAGTATTATGTGAGTATTATGGGAGGATCACATGGCTTTAGTGGCCAAATGTGATAAATCACATGTTTATGGCCACTTTGAAGTAGCCATCACCTCCTAACTCAAGGTAAATGAGCAAAGATCTAAACTTTATTGATGTTAATGCCACCAAATGTCCAGATCTGAGGTGGGGAGAAGTGAATATTGAAGATTCACTTCTCCACCACCTTTATCATGCAAAAATCCCGATTTCTACATAATATTAAAGCAAGTAAGCATGCAAGGTAGTATGAATGTATGGAAGAGTTAGTTAAAGAAAGAGAAGGGTTTAGTGGCTACCTATTATAGTCCACAAGGTAAGATCACCAGTAGTATGGTGTCTACCCCTTCAACACACCAACAAAGAGGGTTTCTTTGGATCTTGGCCTTGGTGTATGTGTGTGTATAAGGAGGGAGGTGAGTGTGTGTGTATAAGAGAGAGAGAGAGACTCTATTTGTGCAGAGTTTCCCCTCTATTATACTGGTATCCTCCCAATCCTTTCTAAAGTCCTCCAAAATGATCAGCCATGCCTTGTATTTATAGGCAGGCTGATGGGAAGGCTTATGTCGCTCGACAGGGACAGTTAAACCGCCTTAGTGTCATCCCATGTCGGACGACAGCGTACATCATTTTGACATACTTGGGCCGAATGGCTGGCAGGCCCAATGGGTTGGATGGGCTGTGGGATAATTGGACTTAATTTGCTTCTTTAGCAATTACATAAGCCCAAGATCAATTAAAGTGGACCCAAAACATGAGTTCGGGTCGGGGTACTCACAGAGCCCCTCGGCGACGTCACTCCACGGGAAGTGGGGTCGTCGATAAAAATGAGAATCCCGAGCCGGACACGAACGGAAGGGAAATAGATAACCAAGATGGTCAAGTGGCTGGACCTCTTATGAAGAGGATTCCTACGTATCCCGTGGGGGAATCAAGCCGAATCGTAGTTCGTCAAGGATGGGGTGCCAATGAAAGGCTACGAGTTTTGTACCCGAAAGTGACTGTTCCAAGGGGAGTCACTCCGAAGATGGGCGTTTGTACCCGAGATCGACTGTTCCAAGGGGAGTCACCTCGAGGATTTGACTTTTTTCTTTGGGAGTCACCCGCGAATTCGACTGTTTTGATGGGGAGTCACCCCGAGGGTTTTGACTTTTTCCTTTGGGAGTCACCCGAGAATTTGACTGTTTTGATGGGGAGTCACCCCGCGATTATGACTTTTTTCTTTGGGAGTCACCCGCGAATTTGACTGTTTTGATGGGGAGTCACCCCGATGATTTGACTTTTTCTTTGGGAGTCACCCGCGAATATGACTTTTTTCTTTGGGAGTCACCCGCGAATATGACTTTTTTCTTTGGGAGTCACCCGCGAATTTGACTGTTTTGATGGGGAGTCACCCCGAGGGTTTGACTTTTTCCTTTGGGAGTCACCCGCGAATATGACTTTTTTCTTTGGGAGTCACCCGCGAATTTGATTGTTTGATGGGGAGTCACCCCGCGATTATGACTTTTTCTTTGGGAGTCACCCGCGAATTTGATCAAGCTTTTGATGGGGAGTCACCCCGATGATTTGACTTTTTCTTTGGGAGTCACCCGCGAATATGACTTTTTTCTTTGGAAGTCACCCGCGAATATGACTTTTTTCTTTGGGAGTCACCCGCGAATTTGACTGTTTTGATGGGGAGTCACCCTGAGGATTTGACTGTTTTGAAGGGGAGTCACCCCGAGGGTTTGACTTTTTCCTTTGGGAGTCACCCGTGAATATGATTTTTTTCTTTGGGAGTCACCCGCGAATATGACTTTTTCCTTTGGGAGTCACCCGCGAATTTGACTGTTTTGATGGGGAGTCACCCCGCGATTATGACTTTTTTCTTTGGGAGTCACCTACGAATTTGACTGTTTTGATGGGGAGTCACCCCGATGATTTGACTTTTTTTTTGGGAGTCACCCGCGAATATGATTTTTTTGATGGGGAGTCACCCCGAGGGTTTGACTTTTTGATGGGGAGTCACCCCGCGATTATGACTTTTTTCTTTGGGAGTCACCCGCGAATTTGACTGTTTTGATGGGGAGTCACCCCGATGATTTGACTTTTTCTTTGGGAGTCACCCGCGAATATGACTTTTTTGATGGGGAGTCACCCCGAGGGTTTGACTTTTTCCTTTGGGAGTCACCCGCGAATATGACTTTTTTCTTTGGGAGTCACCCGCGAATTTTTACTGTGTGGGAAATCTGTACGGTCTTTCTGGATCGGGTAGTTTATAGCCATTCCGGGCTATTTTCTGTGTTGGAAACTGTACTGTTTTTCGGACCGGGTAGTTTATAGCCATTCCGGGCTATTGATCTTTGATAATTGAGAGAGGTGGGCTTTTGAACCCAAATGAATTGATGAATTTTGATGATAGGCAGCCAAGATAGGCTGACAGAATTGATCAGGGGCAAAAGGGGAAAATCACCCCTTCTGGACCATGGATGTCGTCCGACAAGGGGAGTTTCCCAAGCTGTTTTAATTAAAACAGTAGGTCGTAAGACAGACCCACAAAATCAGTGTGCCGCCGAGTTCAGGAAGAGAAAGAGAGAAAATTTTTTGAAAAATTCTTCCTCCAATTTTGATTCAAATCAAGAATTTAATAATGCCTCCGCGAGCCAAATCGAGAAGGAATGTGCAACAAGTCTTGTCCGAGAGGAGGAGACTCGTTGATCGGAACAAACGAAAGAGATTCCCTGAGGGAAACGGGCTTTATCCGAGCCTCGGTTTTCATACTTCCACCATGGAATAGAAGGGGGTAAGTATTCTAAACCAACGACCCTTCCCTTTTCCTTTTTCGAAAATTGGATTTCTAGGGCTCTAGATAGAATTTGAGGGAAATCGCACCCAAAGAGGAATTGCATGCTTGGCATGAAGTATATTTTTTGAAAAGATTTTCTCTTTCTGTTCTTTTGAAAGAATTGGGTGATTTTTTTTTGAAAAATGTACATGAATGAATGCACATATTGTAATGAGTATGTTTTTGATACATGTTGTGCTTACTCGCGGACTTTGCGGACGAGGGTCCCCCGAGGCGATGCGACCATTTGGGGCCTTCTTCACAGCTCTTCGATTTGCCTGGACAACCCTAAAGGCACAGTTTCTTTCTTGGTCTTGGACCATTCTTCACTGCCATTGGAGACTTTGGTGACATGCCCAGGAGTGTGGAGCTGGTGCGGGCCTTCAGGCAGTATTGGTGGGACTCGACCCACACTTTCCATCTATCTTGGGGTGAGTCGACCATCACTCCCTATGACTTCACTGCTATCACCGGTCTGCAGTTCACGGGCAGGCCCATCTTTTCTGAGGACCCTGGTGTGCTGAGCCCAGATGCCATTAGAGCATTGACTGGACTGGACTGACCTTTCGCCTGAAGGGCAATTGGGTTCCTTTGGCAGACTTGCACTCGGCTTTGACGCATCAGTGCCATCTCTTTTCTGAGGATGCCGCTACGATTCTGGTGGCGATTGGCGAGAGCCTTTATGCAGGCGGGTTTTCGATACCACGTTACGTAATGCCTCTATGACGGCATTGACTCTTTTGCTAGAGCCTCTTCGTGATTGGAGCCAGTGTCCACTTTTTCATGGGGCGAGCTGGTTTAGCCCAGTGTATAGGGGCTGGATGAGGTGACGAGCGGCGTGACCTCTTTGGATTTTTATCAGACTGTGCTGGAGGTATGCTTCTTGCTTTTCGCAACTTGACTGCTGCATTGACCTTTTTTGTCATCATTCTTTTACTGTTGTTGCACACTGAGAACTTTTGTCTTTTGATTTCAGGTGTGGGCTTATGAGGTGTTTGTTTGTTATGCACGGGTATTCTTGAGAGGATTGCGGCTGATCTATTCCCTGCTATCCGCCGATGGACTTTTGGAGCGAGGGAGAGCTGAAGAGTGGATGGGGTGAAGCCCCGGAAGACGGCCTGCTACCATGACACCATGATTGCTTTGAGGGGTACCCCTGTTGGGTTGAGACTATTCCCCTGGCATGATAGGTATGGCGAGGATATGGTTGGTGATGCTGCTCTGGTGACCAGGACGAGGAGGCTTCTGATTGGCCTGGAGGGAGATGCCCTGTACTTGAGGGAGAGAGTCTGCAGGCAGCACGGTTATGGTGCGGTCGCTCGCGTTCCTCATGATCCTTCTGCGGGGATATGGCATATTCGGGCCCTGCCTGACTTGCATTGATGCTGCTGAGTTTTCTGATGGTGGGGATTATGCCCAGTTTGTCTTCACCCGATTGGTGACCCCTCAGGTTATGGCCGCCAGGAGGGCAGCGGGGATGCAGATACCGGCGCCTCCCCGATTTTTGAGTATGAGGCTGGGGGCGTCATCCGCCGCTCTTCGTTTGACATGTCTGAGACTCATCCTCATCTGCGGCTTCCCCGTGGGACTACTTCTGTGAGCAATCTTTCTTTTCTGATTCGTTTAAGCCTTTTACTGCTTTTACTGTCTGCATTGATCGCTTCTGACTGTCTTTTTTTTTGTTTTCGTTGAACATGTCCCAGCCAAGACCTTCAGGGTGGTGGCCAAGGCGCTCACCGGTGCTGTGAAGATGCTGCACCAGTTTCAGAGGAGCGCGGAGCATTGGAAGGGGAGATGCAGCTCCCAGCCTGGTGACGTCGTGCCTCCGAAGAAGAGGCCTAGGCCAACTTTGGCTCCTTCTGGTTCACAGGCGGGCGGTTCGAGTCAGCAGCCCCAGCCTGATGTCGATGATGGCGAGGACGACCCTTATCAACCCCCTTTCTCCACCGTGCCCGAGTGGCATGGGTATTATGCCGAGCCCCAGCCTTGGGCCCAGTACGAGGATGATGATTCAGACGGCTAGATCCATGAGGCGCCGGAGGGTGGCGACGATGGCCAGGAGAGGAGCGGCTCCGAGGAGGAGGTGGGCAGCGTCCAGGATGACAGCGGCTCTGAGGAGGACAAGGAGGATGATTCTGGCGACGACTCTGAGTCGGAGTGACCACGACGGTCCCCTTTTGCCATGCTTTGACTCTTTTAGGAGAGAGAAGAAATGCATGCACTGTTTTTGTTCTTTTGGATTTTAAAAACAAATATTTGATTGCTTTTGTACTTTGACAACCAAAACATTTGTTTATTTATGTATTTGGTAGCTTATATGCACGAGTTCGTCCCAAGAAAGGCACAAAATGGTAGCTTTTGATGTGATTGGGTGTTTTTGCGGTTTTGTATGCATTGGGTGACATTAATGTGTCTGTGAGGGTGTTGGATGTGCCGGATCCTCTCCCGTGGGCTTGATGAGCGAGGGGGAGTGTTTATGTATGATTTTCTGATGTTTTGGACAGGTTTGGGTAGGTTTTTGAGCAAGCATTGGGCTGCTAGGGATTGCTGCAGCTGCAGCTGTTGGTGTTCCTGATGGAACTCTCCATGTCGTCCGACACAGGACTTCATGGAACCTCCATGTCGTGCGACAGGGAGAGTCTGGGAGACAGGTTTCTTGATCAGCAAGCCCCAGCACTTTATAAAAGGCAAACTCGTAAACAACTCATTCCAGCAGTCACAACAGGCTTCAAACTTGCCTTCCACCTCAAAATTAGCTCAAAGATTCGATCTTTGACCCAAAATGGAGCATTACAATGACAGATCTAAGATCAAAGAACGTCAATTTCATTCTGATCTCATAGATCTAACCCGCCATCACTGTAGCAACAATAGGAGGGTTATCGACCAACGATATGGGTTGAGATGCATCTGGGCATTAAAGGAGTGGGCGGTAGATTGGAATCTTCTCTGGGCCGCATCCAGATACTGGGACTGTGAGAGGCATGTCTTCACCCTCTCGTATAATGATCTTACACCCACCATTGAAGAGTTTCGGGCACTAACTGGGGGAGCTGAGCTTAGAGATGCGGTCTTTCCCCGAGATCCACGACCCTTGACTGAGCAGTTGGCCGATTTCTTGGGATTTCACACCGAGCAGGTGACTGATCTGATTCTCGACCTGTCCTTTGTTGACCTGGCCCAGATAGCCCGATTGGCTGTATTGCATCCGGAGCTGTTTGACCCATCCACTGCCATGGACATTTTTATGCTGATTATGATCTCCCTGTACTGATTTTGTGAGCACGACGGGGTATGCTCCGGTTTACTGCTAGGAGTCGTTAAACAGATGCGGGGTTCTCGAGGCACCACATTGGCTGATATTCGACCCGGGCAGGGAGAGAGAGATTTAGTTCCCCTTTTGCTGGCGGAGACTTATCATGGGATGGACCGACTGGCTAGAGGGTCATTGCACATGGGACGTGGCAGCCCCAGTCTCTTGTCATTGTGGCTCTTTGAGCTGTTGAGACTCATCTCCCCATTACCTGTAGGGCAGACTGCAGCACCTTGGGTCACGCAGCAGAGGCGAGTGGCTCCGGAGGCTTCACAAGAGAGTTGGCAGAGGCAATTGGCCGTGTATACTACCACCGATATCCAAGATCGGGTTCCCGGATGGAGGCTTGAGACCATGAGCGCAAAAGTGTGATGACTCGCCGTACCGAGGCCGCCGGGATTACACTTCTCAACATTCAGCATCCCCTTGCTTGTTCGTAGGCGGTATGGATATCCACAAAGCAGCCGTTGATGGGTTCGAGAGCGTAGGCCCGGGATATCGTTCCTCTTGACATGACTGATGTCCAGACTCTCAGGTTCTTTGCCAGGGCCTTTTCAGGAGCAGCTTTTCCCGCTCACACACTGATACGGAAGACCCGAGGAATCATATATTTGTCCACCATGTATCTCATTTGGTATGAGGAGCAGATGGGACCAGTTCA
Organism: Adenophora triphylla var. japonica; assembly: GCA_022495995.1. Taxonomy (NCBI): domain Eukaryota; kingdom Viridiplantae; phylum Streptophyta; class Magnoliopsida; order Asterales; family Campanulaceae; genus Adenophora; species Adenophora triphylla. The sequence goes on along the minus strand of JAFEMH010001886.1, from coordinate 297,280 downwards.
GCACACCATCGAAGCATATTGCCGAGGGATCCGAGGAGGAGACCAATCTAGCCGGGAGCTACGCGATGCTGAGGCACAGTGCCGACCCCGACAACGTGACCGATGATCCCATAGCCGGATTTTGAGAGACTCGTAGAGAGGAGAGCCAAGATGAGGGATGATCCTGAAGTTATGGCTCGGAGGACAGCTCTGAGAGAGGAGAGGGCTGCCCAGGCGGCACTGAGAGCTGCCGGATTGGTTGACTCACCGACTAGTATCATTCCTGAGCCGGGACGACGGGAGATAGAGCTGTTTGGGATAGCTAAGCCAAAGACCTCCCGAGGACCGAGGAAGAGGAAGAAGAAGGGTGCTAGTTCGGGAGTGGGAACGAGCGACTAGGATTAGGTGACCTATCCTTGTATCCCTTATTGCCGACACAGACAATTTAGATGTTCTTTTTAAAAGATATTATATTCGTTAATGTTAATGAGTCGAGAGTAAACCGTGCTTGAACTCATCAATGAATGTATTAATGTGATGAAAGTTGAAATTACTTCAGAACTTAATCAAGACACATTTTGGTAATCACAAATACAACTGTTGACAGGATTTGGTGATTTTTATGATTTTTAGATCGAACCGCGAATGGCTGCCTACGTTCCCCTTTTACAAAATGGACTAAGGGGCTCAGGTCTCCGTAGTTCGACCCAATTAACTTTGTGTTTAAGAAAGGGATAGATAGAAGGGGGATAAATGGTGCAACCCTGTTTTTTACCTAGACCGCCCGTTTTTAGGGTTTTCAGCCTCGCTGGGTATATTCTTTTAGCACCGAGCACGCCCTTTGTTTTGCACGGACTGCCTTTTAAGAGGTTTTCAGTCTCGTTTGGGTACATTATTTTCGCGCTTTTTTTTTTTATTATTTTCTTTATCTCTTTTTTTCTTTTTTTAGAGGGGAAGACTCGATTCAGACGTAATAGCGGCGCAGTTTGTCGCCGTTCACCGGGTGCATGAAGGGATTACCATCCAAATCTGTCAACTTCATTGCTCCGCCAGAGAAGATCTCTTTTACCAGATACGGGCCTACCCAGATTGGAGCCCACTTGCCCAAAGGACTGAACTGATTCGGCGGCTTTTCTTTTAAGACCAAATCACCCACTTTAATGTCGCGGGGACGTACCTTCTTGTCAAAGGCCCTAGCCATGCGCTTCTGATAAGCCCGGATGTGCTCCATCGCCTTAAGCCTTCGCTCGTCTAGAAGAGCTAACTCGTCATGTCGACTCTGAAGCCAGTCTATTTCGTTGACTTCATTTTCAAGCAGGACCCGTAGAGAGGGTATCTCTAACTCAATGGGTAAAACGGCATCCATTCCGTATGTCAAATCGAACGGGGTTTCACCGGTGGCCGTTCTCACTGAAGTACGGTAGCCCCAAAGCGCTAAGTGAAACTTCTCAGGCCAATCCCGGCTCCTTTCAGCCATCTTCCGGATGATCCTTTCTAGGTTCTTGTTCGCGGCCTCGACAGCACCATTGGTTTGAGGGCGATAAGGGGATGATTTGTGTCGCTTGATTCTGAATTCTGCGAGCAGTTCGTCGGTGTGTCCCTCGAAGTGTGACCCGTTGTCTGAGATGATCTCATTTGGAACCCCGTATCGGCACAGAATGTTTTCTTTTATAAAACGGGCCACCTTTTTGGAGTTGAGGACTTTGTAGGACGCCGCTTCAACCCATTTGGTGAAGTAATCCACAGCGACCAACACGAACTCGTGCCCGTTACTGCCGGCAGGAGTTATCTTTCCAATAACGTCGATCCCCCAAGTTGCGAATGGCCAAGGAGTGCTCATACAGTAGAGATCATGGGGAGGTATATGGTTGAGATTGGAGAACCGCTGACACTTGTCGCAGGTTCGCACAACCGAATACGCCTCCATGGAGATCCAATAATAACCCATCCTGAGTATACTGAACATCAAGGCTCGGGCGTTCATATGTGGTCCACATGCGCCACCATGGACTTCTTCCATGACCTTTCTGGCCTTAGACTTGCTAATGCAGAGTAGAAGTGGCCCTCGGTGCCTTTTCTTCCATAAGTCATCCCCCAGAATAACGTACTGTGCAGACAACCTTTTTAACGCTTGTAAACTTTTGGCGCGGAGACCTTCTTTTAGCCTACCATCCTCTTCTGTCGGGAACGAGGCTTCGCCATGCTTAAGGTACTGAAAGATCTGGCTGTACCACAAGTCATCGACCTTTTCTAGTTCGATCTGACAACAGTATGCGGGGTTCTCGCGCCTCCCAACCCTGAATGGTTTTACTGATTTTCCCTCTGGAATTTCCACCAAAGAGGCCAAAGTGGCCAAGGCATCCGCGAACCTGTTCTTGTCCCGGGGTAGGTAGTGGAAAGTGACCTCCTTGAATTGGTCGATCAAGTCCTCCATGTAAGCATAGTACATTTGCAAGTACTGGTCCACGGTTCTCCACTTATTGGATACCTGATTGATGATTAGCTGAGAGTCTCCGTACACCTCCAGCTTTTCGACGTTTCGTTCCAAAGCTGCCTCGAGGCCAGCTATACAAGCTTCGTATTCCGAGGCATTGTTAGTAGTCGGGAAATTCAACTTGATAGCGATGGGGGTGTGCACATCCTTTGGATCAACCAACACCATGCCGATACCATTTCCCCTTTTGTTGGCGGCACCATCAAAGAACAACTGCCAACGGTTTGTACCCTCTATCATGAAAATTCCATCGTCTGGAAACTGGGGTTCGAACTCGGGCGCTTCTGAGCTTGGGAAATCTGCCAAATGATCCGACATTGGCCTTTGATTGCCTTGCGGGTTACGAACTTGATATCAAACTCGGCTAGGAAGAATGACCATTTCGCAAGCCTTGATGACAGAGAAGACTTACCGAACAGGCACTTGATGGGATCCATTTTTGATACCAGGTGCACTGTATGTGCCAAGAGGTAGTGCCTCAATTTGCTGACCACCCATACCAAAGCTGCAAAGGTTTTCTCTAAAGCTGAGTAGTTCAATTCGCTGCCCTGAAGCTTCCGGCTGACGAAGTATATGGCATTTTCCACTTTTGAATCTGGCTTTTCTTGTGCAAGCATGGCTCCGACAGCCGTATCTGTAACTGTCAAATATAGCAACAAAGGCTTGTCCTTATGCGGAGGACACAAGATTGGGGGACGAACCAAGTAGTCCTTGATCGTCTCGAAGGCGGTTTGACACTGTTCGTTCCATTCGACCTCCTGATTCTTCCGAGCACTTGAAGATCGGCTCACGATAGAGGTTAGCCGGTGGATGAATCGGGCTGATATATTGGAGACGGACCATGAAAGCCTTCACCTCCGTGATCGTTGTTGGCGGCTTCATCTCCATGATGGCTTTGATCTTTCTTGGATCAACTTCACCCCCGTTCCGTGACCATGTATCCTTAACCTTTCCTCGAACTACGCCAAAAGTGCACTTTGCTGGGTTCAACCTCATCTCATGCTCCTGCAGCCGATTGAAGAACTTCCTCAGGTCGATCAAGTGTTGACCATCTGATCCTTTGGAGTGAATAATCATATCATCAACATAGACCTCGATCTCCTTGTGGATCATGTCATGGAAAAGTGCGGATCGCCGGGTAAGTGGCGCCGGCATTCTTCGCACCGAAGGGCATAACCGTGTAATAGAAGGTTCCCCACGGCCGGTGAAGGCGCCTTTTCCCCGATCTTCTTCGGCAACTTTAATCTGATTGTACCCGCAAAACCATCCACGAATGATTTGACTTCGTAGCTAGCGGTAGTATCCACCAATAGATCGATATTGGGCAAGGGAAAGTCTTCCTTTGGGCTAGCTTTGTTTAGGTCTCTGAAGTCCACACAAACCCTGACTTTGCCATTCGACTTGGTTACCGTTATTATGTTGGCCAACCACTTGGGGTATTCGACCACTCTGATGAAACCCACTCTGAGTAGTTTTTCTATTTCTTCTTTGACCTGGAGGGACCATTCTGGCTTGATCCGGCGGAGCTTCTGCTTGACTGGCCTGGCTTCTGGGTCCAGGGGGATTCGATGTTCAACAGTTGAAGTATCCAACCCGGGCATGTCTCTGTAGGACCAGGCAAATACGTCCACGTATTTTTTGAGCAAATCAATGAGGGCTTCCCGTTCTTCCCCGGTGAAGAAACTGCCAATTTGTGTCTCTTTGGGCTCTTCAGTAGTCCCCAAATTCACCGTAGTTAATACATCATCGGCAGCTTGGGCCCGATTGTCGTCTCGGTCAAAAACCTGGCTTATATTATCATTTAAAAAGTTTTCATCTAAAAAGTCTGTGTCCTCTTCAAATGAATAATTATTAACCACTTTTAAGTCATTAAGATTTGTCTTAGTTGACTTATCATTTGTTAAGGTGGCAATTAAGGGATACGCAGAAAGGTCAACCATTTCATTCAATGCAAAAGGGAAAACATAGTTAAAGACACGGCGATGATCATCAGCCGTGAGAGTATCAGACCTATCTAGAGACTCAAACTCGATAACGAAAGACTCTGAGGACTGACTCAGGATTACAGGGGGAGACTTAGACTCAGACACACCAGGACGAGGGGTCAGCCCGAGCTTTTCAACCATAACTTCCCGAATGGCGATCGGTCCCTTGAAGGAAGCCCAATTTCGGAGTGGCATCTCTGAAGTGCTGACGAAGGTGCGCGGGTCAATCTCTTTGTCCCCACCAAACTTGATCACTGATACGTAATCTTTTCCAGTCGGACAACCAATCACAGGTACATAATCATCCCCGGTCAGAAGGTCAACCATGCTGAAAGTATCCTTAGCAACAGCCCCAGCCATCGGCGGTGTCTTTTCACACAAATCAATCAACAGTGCTTCCATCAGTGGATCAGCCCCAGCTGTTTCTGATAAATCTGTCTCTTCGAATAGAGCTGCGACATCTGTGCCCATATCGAGCTTAGTGGTAACACTGTCCCCATGAATGGTGATTATCTCTCCGTCTTGGGCAAACTTGACACATTGGTGCAGAGTTGAGGCGATCCCATTGATTTGATGCAGCCACGGTCTTCCTAGCAGAGCGTTAAAGGTTGCTGGGACATCAAGGACCCGGAATTCCACGGGTATCGTCTTCTTACCGAACCACAAGTCTAAAGTGGCAACCCCAAGTATTGGACGAGATGTTGAATCGTATGCTTTAACCGTGAGGGAGGAAGGCTTCAAATCTGCGGACTTGATGCCGAGTAGACCCATGATCTTTGCCGGGAGAATGTTCATCCCAGACCCGTTGTCAATTAAAACTCGGGGAAGACGCCGTTCACTCAACTGGACCGTGATGAAGAGAGGCTTGTTATGATCAGCTCCACATTGGGGAAGATCAAGGTCCGTGAAGGTTATTATGCAGCGGGGGCTACTACTTTCGGGGCTAGGCAATTTTTCCTTTTCATTCCCGGTATCTTGCAGTAATCCCGAATTCTTCTTGTAACGCTCAGCACTTGAGATGATTGTAGCATTCTGTGTAGGGGGAGTATCAGACATCGTGCCGGTATCTAAGACCTTCCTCAAATCCGAAATGCACTTGGGGAAAGTGACTTCCCCTTTGGTAATTCTGACGAGGATCGTTGTTTTGCCACTGGGTGGGCTTGATCTGACAATGGTTACCCTCTCATCGGGGAGGACAGGGGTTAATCTTCCCTTTTCTAGCAGATCCTCAACCATCTGCTTGGATTGGACTTTCGAAAATCCCTTTCCCAAAGCACGATAAGCGGTATTGAACTCCATGACGTCCACGTACTCAGCCCCAGCAAAATCCATGGCTCTCATGTCTTCGGTTACATAGTCGTCCTCTGAGACTTTTTCAACTTTCTGACTGTCGATTTCCATTTCCTCGTACACCATTTTTCTCTCATTCTTGCAGGCTGAGCAACCACAAGTGAAAGATTGACAATGTCCGCTTTCTTGGTCCAACGTCGTGGCTCGGGCTACCTGAGTCCAAATGAGAAGTACTCGGGGTCCATTCCCGGGTATTGGGGCAATTAGGAAGACGTTGTGCGGGTCCATAGGTATAAAGGCAACGGGAGTAGCTTCCAAGTCTATAACCCTTTTGAGTGATTCCAGGCATTCAATGTGCTCAAGAGGTTCGACAGTGACTCTCACAGCCTTGATGTCGTCCATTGTGGGGGAAGAAGAAACGGATCCAATGACGTTTACAAATTCGTTATCTGCTGGAGGCTGGAAACCTGCCTTTTCAACTAAGGCCTCAATGAACTGCTTCCATTCGCCGATTAGCTTTCCATAGGAGACGTTGTGTTCCAATACCTCAGACTCATATTCATCTTCAGATGGATCGGGTTACTGCTCGTCTTCCAAGGTGTTTGGGCATTGGCCGCAGTCGCATTTTGAGAAACATTCTTCATAGGGGTCGATTTCCATTGGCATCTGATCCTCGTTTATCGATGACCCTTCGTCGTCGCTGGCTGACAACCAACCATTATGCCTTGCACCCATGAGGTCGCTCCCGGCACTATCGTTCTGAGTGGGTTCTGAGTTTGAAGCTTCAATTGATTCTTCACTCTCGTTGTCATCATCGTCATTTCTATCGTCGGAACTGTCATCCCATATTTCTTGAACTTCAGTCAGAATAGAGCGCCGATCATATTCGATAGGGGAGGATGGGCATGTGCAACAACAGAGATTGTCGTAGGCCCCCAGGGCGGGAAGCGGTGATTGCAAATCAGCTTCTCCTCCCGAAGGCTGCGAGGGGGAAAGAGTGAGAGGGGCGGTATATACTTGACTCCGGGTAGAATATAGAAACAATCTCCCTCCTCCGATTCTTCGTCCTCACTGTCTTCAGGGTTGTATCCGGTCTCTCCAAGGGCCAGTTTACAGAGATGTATTGACTCAAGGTGGTCTTCGACTTCCTTACTAATGAGTTCCAAAGACAGTACTCGCACGAAGCTTTCTTGCTTGATCCTTTTTGATTGTTCTAACCAACTTGTGTAAATGACTTTCTCGTGATTTGACCTGAACAGCCCCAGTTCCGTAGTATCGGCTTTCTTTTCCTCTGAGAAATGACGATTTTCATATTCTTGCAGGAAACTGCTAAAGTGAGACCAAGGAGGATTGGTTTATCCACTGCTTTCAAAGCCGAGAGGGAATCCAAATTCAGGGTCTTTGACGTCCTGCCCCACATTCTGACCTTGATCCAGCCCTATGCCTTGACTGACATTCTGACTCTGAGATGGGCCAATACCCGCATTCAGACCCGAACCCGCTGAAACTTGCGAATATGCCATTTCGAGACCGTCGGAAAGCGATCTCCCGACCGGGAGAGAAACTGATTAACCGATCGCCCGGAACTCTGACCCAATACTTGCTCGCTGAAAGGGGGAGAGAACGGTTTTAGGTGGGGGAGAGGATAGGCTTAGGACGGACTCATGCATATGCTCTCCTTTTTTATATATTTATATATATATATATATATATATATATATATATATATATATATATATATATATATATATATATATATATATATATATATATATATATATATATATTTTATTTTTTTTTAAAAATGATTTTTATTAATCCTAGGAATGGTTGAAAAAGGGGGACACCTTCTTTTTCGCATTCTACGCTATTCCTGGATTAGTGGATTCCATCACTACGTCTATAGACCCCCTGTATTCCACCTGTATTGCACCTCCGGGACGGACAATCCCGGCAGAGGTCCTATAGAGCACGTGGAACCCACCAATTCGAAAGGGAGAACGAACCTATGGGCATACGAGCCAAAACAAGTCAAACTCGGGGTTTTCAAAACCAAGTCCAAGTCAATGTCTAGACTCGAGAGGAGAGAGGGTCAAAAGTACCTTTGAATGTACGAGACCGCAATTTGCAGGTAAAACCCTGGGAGGATTGGGCATGACCTCTCCTCATTTCAAGTTGAAAAATCCGGCATGGCCTCTCGTCACTTAGTGGCGAAATTTCGGCATAACTCTTGTTAGTATGCGTTAAGAATTCGACATGGTCCCGCGTTGACACATGCCGAGAACGCGTCATGACCTCTTACGAAGCCAAGTCGAGAAATTGATATGTACCTACGTCGAGATATGTAGAGGTCTTAACGTGTACTTACGTTTGAATTATGCCGTAATTCCGACATGAAGAGGGAGAGTATGCCAAGATTTTTGGAGACGAAGCATTACTCGGACTTTGTGAGAAAATTTTGAAAATCAAGTTTGGAAATGTTTTGAAAAGTATTGGCCAAAAACCAACCGGTCACGGTAGAAAGTGTGTCACGGACAAGTGTTGGCTGACTCACAGGTTAGGAGGACTTTAGGCGCTCAAACGTAGGCGAAACACGTCACCGTCCGCGATGCCGTCCGTACACTCCCGGGTTCTAACTCTATGTGCGGGTAGAGTGCGAGTAGTGTGAAGGTATTTTTCTGGGATTTTTTTTTTTTTTTGCTTTTTTGTAAAAGATTTTTTCTTTTTTTTTAATGCAATATGCAAAGGAAAAACAAGAGAATGAGTCAAAGCATGACAAAAGGGGACTGCCCCAAATGTCAGAATTTACCAGTAGCTGTAGTCCAGCGTCATCCTGTGATGATGTGCCACCGCGATTTTTCTTTTTTTGAAAATCAACAAAACGGAGTCGCCACGCCATTTTTATTTTAAGGGCCAAAACTTTGAAAAATGCCCGAGATTAGAGATTTGGGTTCTGAGGTCACGTTACACTCCGGGAAGAACGTTAGGGTTCACCCGGAATGCCTCGTAAAACGAGTCTTAATTCCTAATTTGAAACCATTTGTGTGTGTGTGTGTGTGTGTGTTTTGGTTAAAATAGATATAAACTGAGAAAACTAAAAATTGAGAACTCTTTGCAAGACATTAAACAAGTCCCATGATTTTTGGTATGATTTTAGGGTTGAGTTTTGGTACTCAAAAGACTCCTTGAAGTTGAAAATCAATTCTGCCAGAATGAAAAAGGCAGTGGACACTTGATTTTGAAATAGATTTAAGAGCTTTAAAAATTCAGAATCTGGAGAAAGTCAGAGAATGAAAGTTGTTCAAATCATCTTAAATAAGGTTTCTACAAAAGACTTTTCCATTTGGAGATAATTTGATGGACCAAAACCCTCTGGAAATCACAGATGTGAAATCTGGATTTCCAGAGACTGCTAAACTGACATTTGGAAAATAATTTGGAAAAGGGAGTTAGACTTACATAAAAAATAAAGTAAAAATATGTATGGAATTCTACGGATGTTGGCTACAAAAAAGTATCTGTAGTCAACACCAAATTCCAAGTTTTTATGTGTTCAAAAAATTAGACCATGGACAGAGGTCTTAGAGAAATGCTACTGGACAGAAACATTCTCTTGAAGGAAAATGTGATTTTAAAGGGGTTTTGCATCCATGATTGTCCCCATTTCCTTAGGCTTTGATAAGTGATCACTAAACATTTTAGTGGTGATCTACTATATCAAGCCATCCTTAGGGTACATTAGGACTTGAAGCATTTCATTTGCTTGGGAAGGAGAGATTTTGTAAAGATGTAAATTGAACAAGAAATTAAAAGAGAGTTTTAGGGTTTAAAGAAGGAGGGTTTACCAATGATGGTTTAACCCTATCTTTCTTGGTTTGGAGCTTGACTTGAGGAGTATCAAGATTTGAATGTGTTTAGAGAGTGTTTGATGATAGAGTTGGTCAAAGAGAAAACAAGTAGATAACACTTAAGTCCTCTATGTTTTCTCTCTAATCCTCCTCTTTATTGTTGATTTAAGCTTGAGCTTGTGTATGTTTAAGAGTGATTTGAGGGTGTTTGGAGTGAGATTGGGAAAGTCTCAAGAAAAAATGGTGGCAATCTAAGGATTCCCACTGTTTTCTCTCTGTTTTTCACCAGAGTATAGCTTCTGTGAGCAAATTGTGTTGTGTAAACTGAGAGAGAAGGGTTCAATTTATAGGCCACTGGGGGAAACAAAGATGTCCGCGCGGATCTAAGCGTAGGCATGCACTGTTCATTTCGCTGCTGCAGGCTTTGGACAGGAGGAATATTATTTTCAAAAATTCAACCAGCTGTTGTTCCAGCAGCTTCCAGTTTCGGAAATTCAACATTTGTGAGATTCCTTTGCTTGTTTAACTTCTAATAGCAACCCCCAATTTACCCTTGCTTTGTTAGAGAAGTTAGAAATGTTAAGGATGTTAGGGCTTTTGTTAGTTTTCTAACGACTCAAATTGGAGCACTTACAGTAGCCCCTCGGCGACGGCGCTTTCGAAGGAAGCGGGGTCGTCGATAAGAGTAAGGCTCCATATTTGACAAGATGGGAAAAAGGGTGACCAAAGTGGTCGAGTGGCTGGACCTAGTGATAGGCTACCTACGTATCCTTAAGAGGAATCAAGCCGGTCGTAGTTCGGGTTTTTCGACTATCTTCAGACGTCGACCCTAGAGGGACTATTTTAGGATGTCAACCTGGTGAGCGAGTTCTGCAGTCGTTTGCTGAAAGAAACTCTGCTGGGGATGGGAAATGACCATTTTGGTCTGATGGCTAATAGTTGTATATCCGCATTACTGGGGAAAGGAATGACCCTTTTGGTTTGGTGGCTGAACCTAATGGTAGGCTACCTACGTATCCTTAAGAGGAATCAAGCCAGTCGTAGTTCGGGTCTTTCGACTATCTTCAGACGTCGACCCTAGAGGGACTATTTTAGGATGTCAACCTAAGATTTGACTATTTTTGGGAAGTCGCCCTAAGATTTGACTATTTTGGGAAGTCGCCCTGTGACTTGACTATTTTTGGGAAGTCGCCCTAAGATTTGACTATTTTTGGGAAGTCGCCCTAAGATTTGACTATTTTTGGGAAGTCGCCCTGTGACTTGACTATTTTTGGGAAGTCGCCCTGTGATTTGACTATTTTTGGGAAGTCGCCCTATGATTTGACTATTTTTGGTAAGTCGCCCTGGTAATGATTTCGGTTCGTCGAATTAGGGGATGATTGCGATTTATCGCTTTCCTCGTGTTGTGTGTCGAAATCGAAGTGATAGCGTTTTAGGTGCCTCAAACCTTAATGATGGCGTTTTAGGTGCCTCGAACCTTGATGATGGCATTTTAGGTGCCTCAAACCCTAATGATGGCGTTTTAGGTGCCTCGAACCTTGATGATGGCATTTTAGGTGCCTCAAACCTTAATGATGGCGTTTTAGGTGCCTTGAACCTTGACAAAAGGTGATCTTTGATGTTCGTATCCTTTCGTTGGGGACAGACTCTGAGGGGATAGACAGTCTTTTGGTGGACTTCATTTGAGGGGATCGGTCTTACGTTTGCTGCCGGAGGTGAAAACGAGGGAAGAGACGGAATTCCGTTGACTTTCGTCGGGGATGAACCTAAGTTGAGGTTTAGTTCCGAAGTATGAACTTAAATGAGAACTCAGTTCAGGAGTATGAACCTAAGTTTGGGATTTAGTTTAGGAGTATGAACCTAAATGGGGATTTAGTTCAGGAGTATGAACCTAAATGAGAACTCAGTTCATGAGTATGAACCTAAATGGGGGCTTAGTTCAGGAGTATGAACCTAAGTTTGAGACTTAGTTCAGGAGTATGAACCTAAATGGGGGCTTAGTTTAGGAGTATGAACCTAAGTTTGAGATTTAGTTCAGGAGTATAAACCTAAATGGGGGCTTAGTTCAGGAGTATGAACCTAAGTTTGAGATTTAGTTCAGGAGTATGAACCTAAATGGGGGCTTAGTTCAGGAGTATGAACCTAAGTTTGAGATTTAGTTCAGGAGTATGAACCTAAATGGGGGCTTAGTTCAGGAGTATGAGCCTAAGTTTGAGATTTAGTTCAGGAGTATGAACCTAAATGGGATCTAAGTGAGGACCTGGTTCAGGAGTATGAACCTAAGCTGAGGTTTCGTACCTGAGGGAGACTATTTGAAGGTGTTCTCGCTGGGGAAGATTCGGACTTACGAGAAATATCGGGGAAAAGGTTGATCGTGTTGGTCAAGTGGCTGGACCTATGGTAGGCTACCTACGTATCCGAATGGGAATCAAGCCTGTACATAGTGGCGATAACGAGAGGCCACGGGCTTTGTACCCAAGATTGACTGTTCTTAGGGGAGTCACCCCAGGTTTGACTGTATTTGTGAGTCACTCGAGGTTCTGACTGTTATCTGAGAGTCACCCGAGGTTTGACTGTTTTTGGGTGTCACCCTATGATTTGACTATTTTTGGGGAGTCGCCCTATGATTTGACTATTTTTGGGAAGTCGCCCTATGATTTGACTATTTTTGGGAAGTCGCCCTATGATTTGACTATTTTTGGGGAGTCGCCCTATGATTTGACTATTTTTGGGAAGTCGCCCTATGATTTGATGATAATGTTCTTTAGAGAAGTAGTTGACTAAGATATGCTTTCATACCTGTGCTGTGCTTACCTGTAGCTGCCGAAAGGACTGAGGCTACGGCTGATGGTGATGAAGAGTTGTTGAGTTGCCGTTTGCGGGGAGGTCTTTGTTGGCGATTTTCTGCATTTGTTAGTAGAGAGGAAGATGCATACATGACATTCATGATGACAGATGCATGCATAGAACCAAAATGCTTATGAGAGTATCACTGCATATGTTCGCGAGATGATTCATTTACTTGCTTTTGGAGATGCACTTAGCCTAAGCTTTTAGCAGGGAAATTATGATTTATGATCTTCAATCACTTAGGATTGTTCCTATTGATTCAAGTTTTGTGCATGCTACATGAGCCCTGGGGAAATTTTTGTGGGGATGCATGTGGTGAGAGGGTTTGTATGTGTTGTGGACTGTTTGGGACAAGCTTTGAGTAGGTGGGGTGATATCCTTTGGTCGCGGACTGAATCGCATGTCATTGATGAGGTCTTGTTGTAGGTCAGCAGTATCATGCGGACCTCAATTTTGATCTTGGGATGAAGTTGGATTTGAACCCCGGGTCTCGATTGAAATTTCTTTTCAATTTCGGACATTTGAAGCTGATGCTGACAGGCTCTAGAATCAAAGTATGTTGATATGAATGAACCCTCTTTCATTTGGGTGAGCTGTGACTTTGGCTGAAACCTTGTTCGGAGAATGAAATTGCTAATGCCGGGAGAAACCCAGATCTTACATTCCGATGCTACGGGAAGCTGCTATGTACCAAGTTCTGAAGCTGAAAATCTAGTTGTTGATGTGACTAGACCTTTCTTGTGACTTGATAAAATTCAGGTCCAGAGGACCAACTTGGCAAAGTCCAGATTTTGAAGAAGTGACTTGGCGAAGCCCCAATCTTATAACCTCGTTGTGATTCCGACATAATTAGCATAGCCCCAATCTGATTGGTAATGCACAGCGATCCTGAAGATAATCTGATAAAGATCGAATCTATCTCGTAGTGAAGAACCCAATGTGGACCCAAAGATGACTATAGAAGGCCCCAACTTGAAGAGCTAATCCTGGGAGAACCGCTTAGCAAAGCCCCAGCGTGAAGAAATTCAGAGCAGTCTTATTGCAGACAGAGTCATTATGTGGCCGAGGAGGCACCCATCTTTTCAGACCTTAGTCAATCAGTCACTGGACAAGACTCAGAAATGTTTACGTGCATGGGCATATCTTTTGAAAGGTGGGAATGTCTCCTGAATTTGTGTATGACACTCTCGCTTTTGGTTTGACTCTTTTGAGAGAGTATAAGTATCACAAGGTGTGGAAAAGTGTATGGAAGCCCCTGCTGACAGAAAGACAGTGTTTGACTCTATTTCCCTATGATGGAGAGAGAGAAGACTTGTCGAGACACTTGAAAACTTGTTTTATTTGTGATGATCACAAGGCTGCTTAAAACCCTTTGTTAATGTTCGGGTTATTCAACCCCTAAATCTGATATGAATAAATATTTTGATTAATCACAAGGAGAAAACCAACTGATATCGAGAATCAAGCTCGAAATGATGGAAAGTGTATAGGGACGGCCCTTGCGGAGACCGATTTTTTTTTTTTTGAGATTTGTTTGTGATTTCGACCGGACCAATTATGGTTGCCTAAGTTCCCCTCATTATGAGGAGCTCAGGTCGCCGTAGTTCGGGCTTAACCCGATTGAAGAGAGAATGAATGTGAAAATTCGAGATTTCGAGGACCTTTGAGGATTTTCTGGGAATTGGAGAGTTGAAGAACATGTCCCCTTGGAGTGTCGATGAAAGACACGGATGCGGAGCCCCAGTGGGACATCCACGGCAAGTGTTTGCGGAGGAGAAATGAAATATGCTCACATGAAGTGTCGAAGGGAAGGATTGAATTTGCACAATCTTTGATTGAGGATCATTTGAGCCGAGATGGATTTGGCTCCAATTTAAGCGAGCAATGAAGCATTAATCTGATTTAAACCTTGAAGATATTGGAATGAAATTACTATCCGGTAGGGACTGTAGCTGGGTTTCCGGGCTTCGATCGGCAATCGGGTAATTTTGAAAGTCATGACCTCTTAAAGTGGGAGGTCGGCTGGGCCTTTTGCTGACTGAACCTCTAAAGATGAGAGGTTGGCTTGCAGGGATGTGTTTAGGATTTCTAAGGTAAGGAAATTGATTTGCCTCTAAGAATGAGAGGTCAGATTTTGACTTTGGCCAAAGGCAAGGGTAATGGTAACAGGAATATCCTCTAAAAGCGAGAGAATGGCTTGGGATTAGTTAAGGAAATGGGAGTGTCTTCCAAAATCGAGAGGATGGCTTAGGATTGATTAAGGTAATGGTGAGGGGAAGTCCAAGCTATTGAGAACTTTTGCAAACTTGCGAGAATTCGGGCTCCTTTTTGATCATCGGAGAGCTTCTTGAGGAGTCGGGGACTTTTGCTGAATTGTGAGGACCGACAGTCCTTCTTTTAAAAAGCCTCCTGAGACGTTGAGGATTCTTGATGATTTGTGAGGATTTAAGATCCCTTTCTCTCTCTTTTTTTTTAATAACTTGGAAGGCCTCATGAGGAGTTGAGGATTATCTTTGTCCTTCTTTCAGGGCTTGAGGTATTTTGAGCGTCGCTGACTCTCGAAGCTAACTTCTTGGGCTTGCTTGGACTTCTCCTAGCATGGAGCAAGAATGATGGCTAAACCGGGTTTCAAAATACGCCGATCTTGAAATGAAAGGGTATTGTTTGGTGAGGGTGAGGTAAAGGTTTTCCCTACGGGTGAACGGCTTCAACCGCAATCCCTACCGGATGATGAAATTAAGTCTTCATTGCTTGCTTAAGCTTTAAATGAGAAAAGATCCGTGCAAATTCAACGAGATGATGAGGATGATGAAAGGAATGTGAGCATATGAGATGCAAGATGGGGAGTTGGTAAGCCCCAATTTGAGAAGGATATCAATTGATTTTCTCACTCTAATTAGTTTAGATATTGATCATTTCAAAGAATTAGTGGTTGAGCAGCACAAATGATCATCTAGGATAAAACCATTTCAATTAAGTGTAACGTGGGTGTGCAAGTGATGTCTCGAGTCTAGCAAGAAAAAAAAAGACTTATATATATTGAAATTTTAAATGATAACTAAACTTCTTTCCACAACATTCGAGGTGGACTAAACCAACAAGTGTCCAAGACGGACTTAGGTGAAAGAGAAGTACTAGAACCTACGAAGGTTGACTAAAAGACTATATAAGGATAGGTAGCCCCCTAGTCTAGCCGCCCTTTGCTGTTGGACCCTGCATCTACTCTTCGACGCTGGAGATGGGAGCTATTGCAGATCTTTCCATCAGGATTTCTTTGGCAATCTTTTGCTTAATCCAACCATTTTCATCGCCTGCGATGGTTGGTTCATCGACCTCACAAAGGGCGAGTCAAATTCCATTATGCCCACAAGGCTTGAATCACCAAACTCGACCATGTTTACACTCATGTTGTTATTTCTAGGAAACAGGTTACTGATAGTATTGGTCCCTTCAGGCACCTCTAACTTCCCTTGCTCAATCAAACTTTGGATGGCCTTTTTCAAGGGAACGCAATCATCTGTCAAGTGCCCATGGTACTGATGAAAGGCACAATGCTTGGAGGTATCCAAAGGAGCATTGGGGTTTCTTGGCTGATAATTATCTAAAGGCCGGAGTAAACCTTCCTTTACCAAACCTCTGAAGATATCACTCAAAGGCATCCCAAAGCTTCCCAAACCTCGAGCCGGATCCTGACGCATCGTGTTTCTTGGGAACAAAGGGAGTGGCATTGTTACGGCCCCGTCCCGAATAGGGTCGGTGAGTGGTGTCGGAGGTGGAAGAAGCCCTAGATCTCGAAAGGTGTGCAACAACTTGCCGCCGATTGTAAGCCCTCTCAAATTTAGCCCCGGAATTGACCATTGCCCGCAAGTCCGAGTAGGGGAAGTGCCGAGGGAAGTTCTCAAATGCGGCTTCAAGCATGACTCGGAAGATGTCTAATTGCTCCTCGTCGAGGGAGGAATGGCCATTTCACCGAGCTTTAAGTTCCACCTTTATAAAAATCCCCAATATTTTCATCGTGGCACCGTATTGTTGTCTTGGTGTCAACTCTGTTTGTCTCCCATTCCAAGTTGGCTTTATACTTATCTCGTGAAAGTACCGTAACTGTTCCCAAGTAGCCTTAGCTTCAGGCTTCAATCGAAAGAACCATTTCAAAGCCCCTGACTTCACAGAGAGACTGAAGTAGTCGGCCAACTGCTGGTTTGTGCATCCCTTAGCTTTCATTGCCAAAGTGTATGTATCCAGATGAGTTTTCGGGCATGCAGTCCCATCAAACAGGTCTAGATTAGGCATCACAAACTTGTGGGGTAGGGGCACAATGGAGTCCGGGTCCGCAGGCCGGAAGGCAGCTTTCTTAGCAATCAATTCAAGAATTTGTGCTTTCATTTCCTTGTCTTGTTCCATGAACTGTGCCAGGTGAGGGTCCCGTGGTGGAGCCATAGCGTTCAAACCAAATGATCGAGCCGGAGAGAGGAGTTACCACTTGTAAGTGCTCCAATTTGAGTTGGTAGCTTTTTCGTTAGAAAGTTAACGAAAGTTTTAACATTTCTAACATTTCTAACAATTCCTAACATTTCTAACAAAATGAGGGCAAAATGGGCATTGTTATTTAAGGATAAACCAAGGAAAGGAATCAAAAAAGCAAAAGAAATAAGAAAAACCAAAAATAGAAATGGCCGGAACAAAACTCGGCCGATTAATTTGAATTTTGAAAAAGATTATTCTTCTTGTCCAAAGCCTGAAGCTGTAATTAATGAACAGTGCACGCTGCACTTCTCATCCGCGCGGACATGTATGTAAATTTCAGGGGCCTATAAATTGAACCCTCCTCTCTCAGTTTACAGAAGACAATTTGATCATAGCAACGAAGTTCTGGCGAAATATAGAGAGAAAACAGTGGGAATCCCTTGATTGCCACCATTTTCTCTTGAATCTTTCCCAATCTCACTCCAAACACAAATCCAAACATCAAACCTTGATACTCCTCAAGCAAAACACCAAATCTTGATACTCCTCAAGTCAAATTCCAAGCCTAGGAAGATAGGGTGTCACCATTGGTAAAGCCCTCCTTCTCAAAACCCTAAAATTCACTTTTGACTTCTTGTTCATCTTGTTCTTCTTACTTGGATCTACTTGATGTTTAGTTTAACTTGAGTTTTGACCCAAGATGGTCATCTTGAAGTTCATCTTCATGAATGACCATCTCAAATGGTCTATATTTTAAATCTCTAAATTGATTTTTTCTCTTTAATTTCATTTCTACAAAATATCCCCTTTCCCTTTGCAAAGGACATGTTTAAACCCCATAAATTCCCCAAGGATGACTTGAATATGATAACCACTCAATAAAAAGTAGTGGTATCAAGTCTAGGGATGAAAATGGGGTGAACATAGATGCAAATCCCCCAAAAATCACATTTTCCCTCAAGAACATCTTGCTGTCCAGTAGCATTGTTCTGAGACCTCAGTCCATTTTCTTATTTTTTGGACCCAGTAAAACTTGGAATTGGGTGTTGACTACAAAACACTTTTTGTAGCCAACATCCAGATCTTTCCATACATATTTTTATTTTATTTTTTAAGTAAGTAAAACTCCTTTTTTCAATTTTTATTTTAGAGGCCAGTTCATCAGCTTCTGGAAATCCAGATTTCACATCTGAGGTTTCCAGAAGGTTTTGACCCCTCAAATTACTTCCAAAATGGAAAGTTCCTTTGCAGAAATCCTATTTAGGGTGTTTTAAGAAACTTTCATTCTCGGACTTTCCCCAGATTCTGAGGTTTTGAAGCCTTTAAGTCCATTTCAAAGTCAAGGGTCAACTGCCTTCTTTCATTCTGGCAGAATTGCTTTTCAAATCCAAAAATCTTTTGAGTGCCAAGACTCGACCCAAAAATCATACCAAAAATCTTGGGGATTGTTCAAAGTCTTATAAAGAGTTCCCTATTTTTGTTTTTCTCAGTTTCAACTCGTTTTGGTCAAAACACACACACACAGACACACACACACAACAAAGGATTTCAAATGTTTGGAAGACTCGTTTTGCGAGGCGCGTCGGGTGCACACTAACGTCCTTCCCGACGCGTAACATGACCTCCGAACCTAAATCTCTGATCTCGGGCTTTTTTCAAAGTTTTGGCCCTCAAAATAAAAATGGCGTGGCGACTCCGTTTGATTTCAAAAATCGGGTACATCACAGTGGCGACTCCGCTGGGGACAAATAAGCTTTTTCTAAAAAAAAATGATATTTGGTATATTGGTGGAAACCATTAAACTTCCCGTTATCGCCTCCTAACACGAGTCGGGGATAAATTGTGGTTTAACAATCCCACGTACCGGTATCATTGTTTTCAAAAAAAAAGAAAAAAGCTTTTTGAGGGTCAAGCTTCCGTCTCAACATTTGAGAATCCTTTGCTTTGTGTGTGTTGATTTTTGCACGTTTTCGTGTTTGTTTTGGCCGCCTCGGAAAAGTCAAAATTTTGACTGTCGGGAATAAAGTCCCTAATTATTGGAATTTTTGTGCTCATGTGCTTATGTGCTCATTTCATTTCAAAAAAAAATTTCAAAAAAAAAAAAAGAAAAATTCAAAAAAATCATGCATCATGCCTTTTAAGACACATAAAAATTCCTATTTTACTCGTAAAAGAAGATAGATCGTTGCACACTACGCGCACGTGACCGTACACCGCACACTACGTCCTTAACCCGGGAAATCCTTGTCGCGGTCCGTTTGGTCTTATTACGCCTCTGATGAGCACAGACTACCCAAACATCCCATGGAGCCTCGTGTCGACTACGCACTTGTCCGTGACACACTTTGTCCGAGACCCGTTGGTTTTTAGTCCTGGTCTCGTGTCATGTCCCTGTCCGTGTATAGACCTTTCCTTTCAAGCCTTTGTCGGCATACCGACTCAATATCTTTCGGGAACCCTAATCGCCGAAGTTCTCGCCGGTTTTCCGCCGCAGACTTTGACCAAGATATTGACCGGCGCCTTGACTTCGGCTCGACCGGCACAAATTATACACCGACTCCCAAAGATTGACACCGAGTCATCAAGGATTAATGAATATTCCATGCCTAATTACGGCTTAAATGACGACAAGTCAAGATCAATTGTGGACGCTTATCACCCAAATCATGCCGACTTTTCGTCGAGCCCTGGACATGATCTTGACTTTTGACGTCGCCTTGTCCGTAATTTACATCGAATGCTCGTTAAGACTCGATTACCCGCCGACTTTTAGGATCGTTTTTCTTTCGGTCGGTGGGACCCGCTGCCCTATAGGACCCTCGCCCGGGGCTGTCCACCCCGGGAGGTCGAAATACAAAGTGGAATACGAGGGGCTTATAGACGTAGTGACGGGGCCCACCGATCCAGAATCGAGTAGTTCGAAAAAAAAAAGAGCAATCTTTTCCAACCGATTAGGTTAATAAAACGTGTTTTAAGTAAACATGAACAAATAATCGCATGTTGCATGAGCCCAAAAGCCCAAACACCTACCCTCCTTCCATTCCTGCACATCTCGAACCCTCGTGTCTTTCCCCCGCAGCCTCCGCACAAAGGTTGGTTTCTGGGCACCGGTCACCGTTTGATCACTGGGAAGAGTCAAGCGCATCATCGCCTTCACCGTCTGTTCCGACTCCGAATTTTAGAATGTCTCGCATCAATCGGTAACGATGGGGACAACGTCACTCCGCCTCCCGGACTCCTCGCACGTAACAACAATGGAATCGCCTAGCCGAATGTATGAGAGTGCGCCAGGAAGCACTTGAACAAATGTTATGGAGGCTATCAAAAGCCACGGATTGGCCGCGCCTCAACCCGATGGCACCTTCACTGTGGAAGAAGAGGAAGACCACAATCCCGCTCTTGGTCAACCCGACTACTCCAGATGCCACCACCGCCTCCCACTGCACTACCACCAGCCCATGCTCCTCGATCCTCAGTCAGCCGGCTCCCCAACCGCACCACACTGGATCCATGCAGCCCGACGGACGAGCGCTCGCAATGCCTCAGCTGGGACAAAGTCCGCACGGAATGCCTTCCCATGGTTGGGGGATACCCCGAATGCCACAAAGAAATTGGGATCCCGCCTCGTTGGGGACCAATCAATCCGGACTTTCGCAAGAACGGCTTTGGAATGCCACCACAGCTTTGGTTCGGGGCAACAGTCAGAGCCCTCTTCGTAATGATGCTAGCTCGCTGCTCCTCATACAGCCTTCCGCAAACCCATTTCTCACTCAGGTTCAACGGGTTACCAAGCCCCCATCCCCATTTCATCGAATCACCAGGACCACAAGTATCCTCCTGCTATGCATCCTTGCCACAACCCGCCACGCAATTCAACAACCAGTGGACAAAGCAGCCTCGCACTTAAGCCTACTTATGGGCCTCACTCCGGAAATCCAAGCCATCTCGGCTACCTCAGACCGCCTCCATCTTCTCTCGCCGATTGGAAGCCAACAAAGAAGTCGCCGGGTTCTATCCCTTCGCCCAAGCTCCTACCTACACTCCCTGTGGTAATTTGGGCCAAGGGGAATAGTGTTTTCACCTATGCCCCCGAGTATGGTATTCCTTCCACCAATGCACCACAGCCTAGTCCCTCTTCCCGGGCTCAAATATCGGCTCAGAATTCCCGCTCCACCTTCGATCCCCAATTGGCTTGGTTTATGGAGCAACACAAGGAAATGAAAGCACAAAGTTGCTGAATTGATCGCCAAAAAAGAACACCGCTCTTCGGCCTACGTATCCCGACTCGATTGTCCCCCCGCTCACAAGTTTGTGATGCCCACTCCGGAATTGTTTTGACGGAGCGCATGCCCTAAAACTCACTTGGACACCTATACTTTGGGCAATGAAGGCTAAGCGGATGCACAAACCAAAGAATGGCCGATTACTTTAGTCTCTCTTTGAAGTCGTGGGCTTTGAAATGGTTTTTCCGATTGCAGCTGGAAGCTAGGGCTACTTGGGAACAAATCACCAAGCATTCTCACTGATAAGTATAAAGCCAACTTGGAATGGGAGACAAACAGAGTTGACTCCGCAAACAACGATGCAACGCCCTAATGAGAATATCAGGGATTTCTATAAGAGGTGGAACTTAAAGCTCAAATGAAATGGCCATTCCTCCTCCTCGACGAGGAGCAAGCTTAGACATCTTTCGCTCATGCTTGAAGCCGCATTTGAGAGCTTCCTCACTACTTCCCCTACGCCGACTTGCGTGTAATGGTTAATTCCGGGGCTAAGTTCGAAAAGGCTTACAATCAGCCAGCTCGACCGTCGCACCTCGCTACGTATACCGGGTTTCTTCCACCTCCAACACGCCTCCCGCCAACAACCAAAAGGTAAAGAAGTGATTAGCTATGCGGACAGATCGTAACAATGCCACTTCCTTTGTTCCCAAGAAACCCGATCCATCCGCATCCCGCCTCCAAAACTTGGGAAACTTTGGGATGCCTTTGAGTGATATCTTCGTAGGTTTGGTGAGAGAAGGTTTGCTCCGGCCTTGGAAAATTATCGCCCTAGAAACCCCAATGCTCCTTTGGATACCTCCAAGCATTGTGCCTTCATCGCACTACCATGGGCACCCGACTGATGATTGCGTCCCCGAAAAAAGGCCAATCCAAGGTTTGATTGAGCAAGGGAGGTTAGAGATGCCCGAAGGGCCTAATACTATCAATAACCCGCTCCCTAACAACATGAGTGTCAACATGATCGAGTTTGGTGGTTCAAGCCTTGTGGGCATAATGGAATTTGATACGCCCTTGTGAGGATCTGTGAATCAGCCATCGCAGCGATGAAAGTGTTTTGGATTAAGAAAGAGATTGCCAAGGAAATCCCGATGGAAAGATCTCGCAATAGCTCCCGCCTCGCCGTACAAGAATAGATGCATGGTTCAACAAAGAAAGAGCGGCTAGACCGGGGCTACTCTATCTTTAAAATAGTCTTTGAGTCAACCTTCGTAGGTTCTAGTACTTTTCTTTCACCTAAGTCCTTCCCCGGACATTTTGTCGTTGTAGTCCATTTTGGACATAGTGGTTAAGTGTCTAACTTTTAATATAAGTCTTTTTTCTTTCTTGCTAGACTCGAGACATCACTTGCGCACCCACGTTACACTTAATTGAAATGGTTTTATCCAAAATGATCACTTGTGGCCGCTCAACCACTAATTCTTCGAAAATAATTGATATTTAAACTAATCGGAGTGAGAAAATCAATTGATATCCTTCCCAAATTGGGGCTTACCAACTCCCCATCTTGCATCTCATATGCTCACATCCCTTTCATCATCATCATCTCGTTGCTCGATGAATTTGCATGGATCTTTTCTCATATAAAGCTTAAGCAAGCAATGAAGACTTAATCTCGTTTAGGTCATCCAAGAGGGATTGCGGTTGAAACCTTTCACCCATAGGAAAGCCATTACCTCACCCTTACTAAACACTCACTCCTCTCTATTTCAAGATCGGCGTGTTTTGAAACCCGGTTTAGCCATCATTTTTGCTCCATACCGAGAGAAAGTCCAAGCGAGCTCCGAGAAATTAGCTTTCGAGAATCGGCGATGCGCAAATTATCTCAAGCCATGAAGGAAGGACAAAGATAATCCTCAACTCCTCAGAAGCTTTCCAAGTCAAAAAAAAAAAAAAAAAAAAAAAAAACAAAAAAAAAAAAAAACAAAAAAAAAAAAAAAAGAAGGATTTTAAAATCCTCACAATCTCTGATATAATTCCAAGCTCCTCGTGAAGCCTTCCAAAAAAAAAGAAGAAGAACTCAAAAGTCTCCGACATCCTCAAGAAGCTCTCCCAATGATCAAAAAGGAGCCTCGAATTCTCGCAAGATCGCAAAGTTGTCCGCAGCTCGGACTTCCTCTTATCATTACCTTAAACCAATCCCAAGCCATCCTCTCAATTTTAGAGGATACTCCCATCACCATTACCCTTGCCCTTGGCCAAGTCAAAATCCGACCTCTCATTCTTGGAGGCAATCAATCTTCCTCGCCATAGATTTCCCAAACACATCCCCGCGAGCCAACCTCTCATCTTTAGAGGTTCGCCGCAAAGGCCTAGCCGACCTCTCATCTAAAGAGGTCATAATCTCCCAAATCACCCGATAGCCGATCGAAGCCCGGAAACCCAACTACAGCCCCTACCGGATAGCGCTTCATTCTAATATCCTCGATGTCGTGGATCAAATTAATGCTTCATTGCTTGCTTAAATTGGAATCTAATCCATTTTGGTTCAAAATTACCAATCAAAGATTGTGCAAATTCAACCCTTCCCTTCATGTGAGCATATTTCATTTCTCCTCACAAACACTTGCCGCGGATGTCCCACTGGGGCTTCGCATCCGTGTTTTCATGGACACTCTAAGGGGATATGTTATTCAATCCTCCAAATCCTCAAAATCCCCAAAGGTCCTCGCACTTCGAATTTCAACATTCATTCTCTTTTCATTCGGGATAGGCCCGAACTACGGCGACCCGAGCTCTTCATAACGGAGGGAACGTAGGCAACCGTAAATGGTCCTGGGCGAAATCACAAACAAATCTCAAAAAAAAACCCGGTCTCATCAAGGATCGTCCCTATACACTTTCCGCCCTTCCAAGCTTCGATTTTCGATATCAGCTGGTTTTCTCCTTGTGATTAATCAAAATATTTGTTCATATCGATTTAGGGATTGAATAACCCGAACATTAACAAAGGGTTTTAAGCAAATTTGTGATCATCATGAATAAGACAAGTTTTCAAGTGTCTCGACAAGTCTTCTCTCTCCATCATAGTGGAAATAGAGCCAAACACTCGTCTTCCGTCTCGCAGGCTTCCATACACTTTTCCACACCTTGTGATGCTTATACTCTCTCAAAAGAGTCAAACCAAAAGCGAGAGTGTCATACACAAATTCGGGAGACATTCCCATCTTTCAAAAGATATGCCCCCGCACGTAAACATTTCGAGTCTTGTCCAAGAATCGGTTGACTAAGGTCTGAAAAGACGGGTTCCCCCTCGTAAGACTACTCGAATTTCTTCATGTCGGGGCTTGCTAAGCGGTTCTCCTGTGTTCTCCCGTAGCAGCCTCTTCAAGCCGGGGCTTATATAGTCATCTTTGGGTCCACGCTGGGTTCTTCACCACGAGATAGAGCTCGCCAAATCGCTTCTTCAAAATCTGGACTTTGCCTACTCAGGATCCGGGGCTTTGTCAAGATGGTCTGGACCCGAATTTTATCAAGTCGCAAGAAAGAATTTCGGCTTCGTAACTTGGTACACGGCAGCCTTTCCCGTAGCATCGGAATTCAAGATCGTGGTTTCTCCGCATTAGCAATTCCATCAAATCATTCTCCGAACAAGGTTTCGGCCAAAGTCACAACTCACCCAAATGAAATAAGCGTCGCTCATATCGACGTGCCCTGTGAGCTCACAAGATCGCCTTCAAATGACCAAGATTGAGAGGGAAACTATCAACCGAGACCCGGGTCCGAATCCAATCTCATCAAAATTGAGGTCCATGTGATATTGATAACAAAACCTCATCAACAACCGCCGTTTAAACCACGATCGAGGGCTTTCACCCCCCCACTTGATCAAAATCTGTTCCAAACAGCTCTCCAGACACATACATCCCTCTCATCACCATGCATCCCCACAAAATCTCCCCAGGGCTCATGTAGCATGCACAAACTTGAGTCAATAGGAATAATCCTAAATCATCGAAGATCATAAATCATAATTTTCCCGCCGTGCTTAAGCTAAGCGCATCTTCGAAAGCAAGTAAATGCATCATCCCATAATCATTTTTGATTCCATGCATGCATCTCGTCATCATGAATGCCATATATGCATCTTCCTCTTCACTAACGAATGCAGGAATTCAAACGTGAAATCAAATCCCCTTTTTTCGGCAAGGATGATCTTCACCAAAGACGACCTCCAATGAATGAAGACGCCCTCCAACATCTACAAATAAGTAAAGACAAGCTCGCCTCGCAACTTGCTAAAGACGACCTCCAATGTCCACAAATGGATGAAGCGGCCCCCAAACGAAGACCACCTCCAAAGGCTACAATTCGGTCGTAGACGCCAAGTTCTCGAATACAAGTCGGCTCGTGACGCCAAGTTCTCAAAATGCAAATCAAATGCCAATTAGTAAGGTCAGTGGACGCCCAAGTTCTGGGATGTGATTTGGTCAAAGACGCAGAGTCTCAAATGTGGTCGATCAACGCCAAAGATCTGAGATGCGAGTCAAATACGGATTCGTGGTGGACAGAATGTCGAATGCAATTGGTCAAAGACGCAAGTCTCAAATGCGTCGACCAAGCGGCAGGATCTCAAATGCAAATCAAATGCCAGCTTGGTCGTAGACGCTAAGTTCTCAAATACAATTTGGTCAGAGACGCCAAAGTTCTCAAATACAAGCTCGGCTCGACAAGGGACGCCTAAGTTCTCAAATGCAGAATCAAATGCCAGCCTGGCCAGAGTACGCTGTAAGTTCTCACATACAAAGTCCGGTCAGAGACGCCAAGTTCTCCAGTACAGAGTGGTGGGGATGCCAAGTCTTCAATCCGGAGATCGGTCAAGGCAGCAGAACCCAACGCAAGAAGGTCAGTAGACGCCAAGCTCTCTTAATACAATGCGAGTCAAGACACTAAGTTCTCAAAAGCAAAGAAGTCCCAATGTGCTAATACAAGCTCAACCACCTCTACAAGGTTGACGATTTATCACCAAAGCAAGATGCAGCACTCAACCAAACTCCCTCCTTCAGTCAAAATGCTTCCAAAGACAAAGCAAATCGTCGCGTAAACCGGGCCTCCACGAACAACAGAACAACTTAACAACTCTTTCATCAACAGTCACCCGATAGCCTCAATCCCTTCCTAAGCAACGTCCCAGGTAAGCACAACGGCACATGTATGAAAGCATATCTTTAGTCAACTACTTTTTCTAAAAGAACATTATCATCGATCATAGTGGCGACTCCCCCAAAACATAGTCAAAACCTTAGGCGACTTCCCAAAACAAGCGTCGGAAACCATGTGACGACTTCCCGAAGCAAATCGAACCCATAAACCACAGGTGGCGACTTCCAAAAATGTAGTCAAACCATGTGGCGACTTCCCAAAAATAGTCAGCATCATAAGGCGACTTCCCAAAAACAAATGTCAATCCATAAAGGCGAGGCTTCCCCAAAATAGTCAAACCCAGGTGATGTGGCGGACTTCCCAAAATGAGTCGTAAATCATGTGGCGACTTCCTCCAAAAATGCAGTCGATCTCAGGGACTTCCCAAAATAGTCAATGATCATAGGGCGACTTCCCCAAAATAGTCAAACTCACTGATGACTTCCCAAAAATAGTCAGATCATGCAGGGCGACTTCCCAAAAATAGTCGAGAAACTCATCAAGGCGACTTCCCAAAAATAGTCAAACCATATGGCGACTTTCCCAAAATAGTCAAACTCAGGGTATGATTTCCCCAAAATAGTCAAACCATAGTGGCGACTTTCCCAAAAATAGTCAAACCATAGGGCGACTTCCCAAAATAGTTTCCAAACCATGTGGCGACATTTCCCAAAAATAGTCAAAACCATAGTGGCGACTTCCCAAAAATAGTCGATCTACATGTGGCGACTTCCCAAAAATAGTCAAATCCATGTGGCGACTTCCATCAAAATAGTCAGAATCTCGTAAGGACGACTTCCCAAAATAGTCAAACCATGTGGCGACCTCCCAAAATAGTCAAACCATGTGGCGACTTGACCCAAAATAGTTCATGCCATAGGGTGATACTTCCCTAAAATAGTCAAGCCCAACAAGTGACTTCCCAAAATAGCCTCAATCAGGTAGCGAACTTCGTGGCGACTCCCAAAATAGTCAAACCATTTAGGACATACTCCCCAAAATAGTCAAAACCATGGCGACTTCCCAAAATAGTCATGCCATAGTGGCGACTTCCCACTAAGGATACGTCGCCGCAGGCGACTATCCCAAAATAGTCGTATCTCATAAGGTTGCGACGCTACTTCCCAAATAGTCGTGCAAACACAGAGCTGTGACTTCCCCGACTTAAAAATAGTCAATCATAACCATGCCAAAGGACTTCCCAAAAATAGTCGTCTCATAGGCGACTTCCCTCAAGAATAGTCGTGTCTTCCCGCTTACTTCTGTAAATAGTCCAATCTAGGCTAAAAGCTCAAAGACCCGAACTTCACGACCGGCTTGATCTCCTGCTAAGGATACGTAGGTAGCACTCTATCGACCAATA
The DNA here is from genome assembly GCA_022495995.1 of Adenophora triphylla var. japonica. Taxonomy (NCBI): domain Eukaryota; kingdom Viridiplantae; phylum Streptophyta; class Magnoliopsida; order Asterales; family Campanulaceae; genus Adenophora; species Adenophora triphylla. The sequence goes on along the minus strand of JAFEMH010001886.1, from coordinate 269,585 downwards.
GGTAACCACCCACTCGATCACTGATCATCCTATCACAATATGGAGCACTTACTCTTATCGACGACCCCGGCTTCCTTCGAAAGCACCGTCGCCGAGGGGCTACCGTAAAGTGCTCCAATTTGAGTTTGGTAGCTTTTTTCTGTTAGGAAAGTTAAATCGAAAGTTTTAACATTTCTAACATTTCTAACAATTCCTAACATTTCTAACAAAATGAGGCAAAATGGGCATTGTTATTTAAGGATAAGAAGCCAAGGAAAGGAATCAAAAAAGCAAAAGAAATAAGAAAAACCAAAAATAGAAATAAATGGTTGGAAACAAAAAGCTGGTGATTAATTTGAACTTGAATTTGAAAAGATTATTCTTACCCCGTCCAAAGCTCCCGAACCGAATTTGAATGAAACAAGGCAGTGTGCAGCGATTCATTGTGGACTTCTCATCCCGTCCGCTACGACATGTATGTAAATTTCAGGCCTATAAATCTGAACCCTCCTCTCTACGCCATAAGACAGACAATTTGATCATATAGCAACGGTTCTCACAGGAATATGTAGAGAAAACAAAGGGGGAATCCCGATTGATTGCCACCATTTTCTCTTGAATCTTTCCCAATCTCACTCCAAACACAAATCCAAACATCAAACCTTGATACTCCTCCAAGCAAAACACCAAATCTTGATACTCCTCAAGTCAAATTCCAAGCCTAGGAAGATAGGGTGTCACCATTGGTAAAGCCCTCCTTCTCAAAACCCTAAAATTCACTTTTGACTTCTTGTTCATCTTGTTCTTCCTTACTTGGATCTACTTGATGTTTAGTTTAACTTGAGTTTTGACCCAAGATGGTCATCTTGAAGTTCATCTTCATGAATGACCATCTCAAATGGTCTATATTTTAAATCTCTAAATTGATTTTTTCTCTTTAATTTCATTTCTACAAAATATCCCCTTTCCCTTTGCAAAGGACATGTTTAAACCCCATAAATTCCCCAAGGATGACTTGAATATGATAACCACTCAATAAAAAGTAGTGGTATCAAGTCTAGGGATGAAAATGGGGTGAACATAGATGCAAATCCCCCAAAAATCACATTTTCCCTCAAGAACATCTTGCTGTCCAGTAGCATTGTTCTGAGACCTCAGTCCATTTTCTTATTTTTTGGACCCAGTAAAACTTGGAATTGGGTGTTTACTACAAAACACTTTTTGTAGCCAACATCCAGATCTTTCCAGACATATTTTTATTTTATTTTTTAAGTAAGTAAAACTCCTTTTTTCAAATTTTCTTTCAGAGGCTAGTTCATCAGCTTCTGGGAATCCAGATCTCATATCTGAGGTTTCCAGAAGATTTTGACCCCTCAAATTACTTCCAAAATGGAAAGTTCCTTTGCAGAAACCCTATTTAGGGTGTTTTAAGAAACTTTCATTCTCGGACTTTCCCCAGATTCTGAGGTTTTGAAGCCTTTAAGTCCATTTCAAAGTCAAGGGTCAACTGCCTTCTTTCATTCTGGCAGAATTGCTTTTCAAATCCAAAAATCTTTTGAGTGCCAAGACTCGACCCAAAAATCATACCAAAAATCTTGGGGATTGTTCAAAGTCTTATAAAGAGTTCCCTATTTTTGTTTTTCTCAGTTTCAACTCGTTTTGGTCAAAACACACACACCCCCACACACACACAACAAAGGATTTCAAATGTTTGGAAGACTCGTTTTGCGAGGCGCGTCGGGTGCACACTAACGTCCTTCCCGACGCGTAACATGACCTCCGAACCTAAATCTCTGATCTCGGGCTTTTTTCAAAGTTTTGGCCCTCAAAATAAAAATGGCGTGGCGACTCCGTTTGATTTCAAAAATCGGGTACATCACACCACTGGCGGCACACTGGTGGAAGGGATACCATATTCCGGGGCATAGGTGAAAACCAGTCCTTGGCCCAAATTACCCTGGGAATGTAGGTAGGAGCTTGTGCAAAGGGATAAAACCCAGCGGCTTGCTGTTGGCTTTCCATTAGCAAAGGAGGTGGAGGCAGACCTGAGGTAGCCGGATAGCTCGGGTTTCCAGAATGAGGCTTAAATGCGGGTTGCTGTCCCTGGCTGTTGAACTGCATGCCTGGCTGAGGCGAGGGTGTATAACCGGGAGGGTACTGTGGTCCTGGTGATTCCGATGAGATTGGGACAGGGGCTTGTTGGCCCATTGGACCTTGAGTGAGAAATGGGTTCATGGAAGTTGTGTTAGGAGCAGCTGAGCTAGCATCATTCTGAGGAGGGGCTCCTGACTGTTGCCCCGAACCAAACTGTGGTGGCATTTCAAACTGTTGCTGTGGCACTTTGAACTGTTGCTGCGAAGGTCCGGATTGATCGGTTCCAAACTGAGGCGGGATCCCAATTTGTTGTGGCATTCCAAGGTATCCCCAACCATGAGAAGACATTTCGTACTGATTTTGTCCCCACTGAGGAACTGCGAACTGGCTCGTCCCGTCAGGCTGCATGGATCCAGTGGTCTGTAGTTGGGGAGCTGGCTGGCCCAGAGACCGAGGAGCATGGGCTCCGGTAGTAGTACCGTAGGAGGTTGGTGGTGGCATCCTGGAGTGATCAGGGCGACCGAGATTAGGATTGGGGTCTTCCTCTTCTTCCACGGTGAAGGTGCCATCGGGATTGAGACTGGCGGCCAAACCATGGCTTCTAGTAGCCTCCATAAGGCTATTCAGCTGTGCTTCTTGTCGCAATATTATCTATTCGACTAACTGATTCCATTGTTGTTCCGTTTGAGGAGTCCCAGGAGGTGGAGTGGTGTTATCCCCATCGTTAACAGCTGATGCAGACATTCTGAAACTCGGAGTCGAAGCAAACGGTGAAGCTGATGATGCACTTGATTCTTCCCAACTGATCAGACGGTGACCCGGCGCCCGAAACCAAGCTTTGTGAGGAGCTGTGGGGGAAAGACACGAGGGTTCAGATACTTGGGAATGAAGGGGGGGTAGGTGTTTGGGCTCCGGACTCATGCAACATGCAGTTATTTGTTCTTGTTTACTTAAAATGTATTTTATTAACCTAATCGGTTGGAAAAAATTGCTCTTCTTTTTCGCAAACTATTCTGATTCCTGGATCAGTGGGCCCCATCACTACACCTGCGGACCCTCAACCTGTAACCTCGAACAAGGGTTCCGTAGGGCAAGCAGGTCCCACCGACCGAAAAGAAAAACGATCCTAAAGTCTGGCGGGTAATCTAGTCTTAACGAGCATTCGATGTAAATTACGGATGAAGCTGACGTCAAAGGTCAAGATCATGTCCGGAGGGCTCGACGAAAAGTCGGCATGGCTCGGACTGATAAACGTCCATAATTGATCTTGACCCGTCGTTAGTTAGGCCATAATTAGATATGGAATAATCATTAATCCTTGATGACTCATTGTCATGCCGGGAGTCGGTGCATAAGTTGTGCCAGTCAAAGTCAAAGTCAAAGTCAAGGCGCCAGTCAATATCTGGTCAAAGTTTGCGGGGGAAAGCCGGCATGACTTCGACTGATTAGGATCCCCGAAAGATATTGACTTGGTATGCCGACTAAGGCTCGACAGGAAAGGTGTATACACAGACCGGGCATGACACGGACCAGACTAAAAACCAACCGGGTCTCGGACAAAGTGTGTCACGGACAAGTGCATGGTCGACACGAGGCTCCAAGGGATGTTTGGGTAGTCCCGTGCTCGCACCGAGAGGCGTAATAAGGCCAAACAGCCGCTGCTGAGGATTTCCGGGTTAAGGACGTAGTGTGCAGTGTAAGGCCAAGTGCGCGTAGTGTGCAAGCAGTCTATCTTCTTTTTCTGAGTAAAATAGAAATTTTCATGTGTCTTAAAAAGTATGATGCATGCAAAAAAATGAATTTTTTTTTTTTAAAAAAAAATTTTGAAAATCTTTTTTTTTTTTTGAAATCTTTTTTTGAAAATTTTTTTTTTTTGAATTTTTTTTTTTTTGAAAAAAAAATTTTTTGATTTTTTTTTTTGAATTTTTTTTTTTGAAAGAAAATAAACACATAAACACATAAGCACGAAAATTCAAACAGTTAGGAAAATGATTTCGACAATCAAAATACCGATTTTTCCGGGATAGTCAAAACAACACGAAATGTGCAAAACAAACACACACACACAGTACAAATGGTTTCAAATGCCGGGACGGAAGTTTGACCCACAAAAGCTTTTCTTTTTTTTTTTGAAAAAGATTTTTTTTTGAAAAATATAAAGCTCATTTTTTAGTCCCCAGCGGAGTCGCCACTGTGATGATGTGCCACCGGATTTTTCTTTTTGAAAATCAACAAAACGGAGTCGCCACGCCATTTTTATTTTAAGGGCCAAAACTTTGAAAAATGCCCGAGATTAGAGATTTGGGTTCGGAGGTCACGTTACACTCCGGGAAGAACGTTAGGGTTCACCCGGAATGCCTCGTAAAACGAGTCTTCCTAATTTGAAACCATTTGTGTGTGTATGTGTGTGTATGTGTGTGTGTTTTTGGTTAAAATAAATGTAAACTGAGAAAAATAAAAATTGAGAACTCTTTGTAAGACATTAAACAAGTCTCATGATTTTTGGTATGATTTTAGGGTTGAGTTTTGGTACTCAAAAGACTCCTTGAAGTTGAAAATCAATTCTGCCAGAATGAAAAAGGCAGTGGACACTTGATTTTGAAATGGATTTAAGAGCTTTAAAAATTCAGAATCTGGAGAAAGTCAGAGAATGAAAGTTGTTCAAATCATCTTAAATAAGGTTTATGCAAAAGACTTTTCCATTTGGAGATGATTTGATGGACCAAAACCCTCTGGAAATCACAGATGTGAAATCTGGATTTCCAGAGACTGCTAAACTGACCTTTGGAAAATAATTTGGAAAAAGAAGTTAGACTCACATAAAAAATAAAGTAAAAATATGTATGGAATGATACGGATGTTGGCTACAAAAAGTATTTTGTAGTCAACACCAAATTTCAAGTTTTTCTGTGTCCAAAAAATTAGACCATGGACTGAGGTCTTAGAGAAATGCTACTGGACAGAAACATTCTCTTGAAGGAAAATGTGATTTTAAAGGGGTTTTGCATCCATGCTTGTCCCCATTTCCTTAGGCTTTGATAAGTGATCACTAAACATTTTAGTGGTGATCTACTATATCAAGCCATCCTTAGGGTACATTAGGACTTGAAGCATGTCATTTGCTTGGGAAGGGGAGATTTTGTAAAGATGTAAATTGAACAAGATGAACAAGAAATTAAAAGAGAGTTTTAGGGTTTAAAGAAGGAGGGTTTACCAATGATGGTTTAACCCTATCTTTCTTGGTTTGGAGCTTGACTTGAGGAGTATCAAGATTTGAATGTGTTTAGAGAGTGTTTGATGATAGAGTTGGTCAAAGAGAAAACAAGTAGATAACACTTAAGTCCTCTATGTTTTCTCTCTAATCCTCCTCTTTAGTGTTGATTTAAGCTTGAGCTTGTGTATGTTTAAGAGTGATTTGAGGGTGTTTGGAGTGAGATTGGGAAAGACTCAAGAAAAAATGGTGGCAATCTAAGGATTCCCACTGTTTTCTCTCTGTTTTTCACCAGAGTATAGCTTATGTGAGCAAATTGTGTTGTGTAAACTGAGAGAGAAGGGTTCAATTTATAGGCCACTGGGGGAAACAAAGATGTCCGCGCGGATCTAAGCGTAGGCGTGCACTGTTCATTTCGCTGCTGCAGGCTTTGGTCAGGAGGAATATTATTTTCAAAAATTCAACCAGCTGTTGTTCCAGCAGCTTCCAGTTTCGGAAATTCAACATTTGTGAGATTCCTTGCTTGTTTAACTTCTAATAGCAATCCCCAATTTACCCTTGCTTTGTTAGAGAAGTTATAAATGTTAGGAATGTTAGGGCTTTTGTTAGTTTTCTAACGACTCAAATTGGAGCACTTACACATCCTGCCCTGTTCTGACCAACGGGAAGAGCAAATAGCAAAGGGGGAAGCCCCGGCTCCCAAAAATGCCACATACCAAAGCATAGAAGCATGGCAAGGCCCACATGGGCACACAAAATGACACAATGCACACACAAGGAGAATGTAAAAATTGTCCAAGTTGATTTAAAGAAAGTTAGACCCTCTTAAGAAAAACTCTTTTTTTTTTAAAAAAAAAGTTTTCCAATGTAGATCCCCAGCGGAGTCGCCACTGAATGAACGCTCGCCCGAAAAAATTTGGTTTGAATGTGATGATAAGTTTTGTAAATTTCGGTTTTTGGGAGTCGCCACGCCGTTTTTAAAGGAAAACATTGAAAAACCTATTTTTAAGAGAATTTTGGGTTCGGGAGTCTGGTTACGTGTTTGGGAAGAACTAGAGAGTTCACCCAACACGCCTCTTTCGAGACTTTCAATCAACATTGGACAATTATGGACATTCAAAGTGTGTGTACAATATGTGTCGATGAGCAAGGCATGTAAATTTGGCATTTCAATTTGATGATGTAAAGACTGGATACAACTTGTGAGCCATGACAGGGGGCCACACCCTTTACATATTATGATTTTCATAACAAGGCAGAAGGTTAAGACAATCTGCTCAGGAAGCTCCGATGTCGTCCGACACAGGACTTCCCAGAAAGAGGATGTCGGACGACAGGATGCCTCATGGTCAGATTGTTTTTTACAATGACCAAGCTATTCTGGAACTGGAATAACATTTATTTCTCTCATTGAAGACACTATTTGAAGGTCTAAGCTCAGTTTGGGGGTTGATAGGAGTGGACAAAGTCAAGATTGACTTTTAATGATACGGATGTCATATGACATAGAACATCCGAAGTCGTCTATGTCATGTGGCAAACCGCCTCCATCAAGTAGATCGCACCCAAACAGACCTTAGGCACCCAAATAGTGGCTCATGAGCCAAAAAATACTTAGGTAAGCTTTGAGTTACTAAGGGGGATAAATCTGACAGATCTGAAGTCCAAGAAAGACTTTATAGCCTTCTGGGAGCTCTATGTCGTATGACACAGGATCTCTAGAGAGTCCTGTGTCGTCCGACAGGAGTGGCCTATATGAGTGCCCTTCAGTCTGTTTGATTCCTCCTTTATTCTCAAGGCAAACCAAGCATCTTTATTAACTGTAAGCAGTAGTATAACAGTATTATGTGAGTATTATGGGAGGATCACATGGCTTTAGTGGCCAAATGTGATAAATCACATGTTTATGGCCACTTTGAAGTAGCCATCACCTCCTAACTCAATGTAAATGAGCAAAGATCTAAGCTTTATTGATGTTAATGCCACCAAATGTCCAGATCTGAGGTGGGGAGAAGTGAATATTGAAGATTCACTTCTCCACCACCTTTATCATGCAAAAATCCCGATTTCTACATAATATTAAAGCAAGTAAGCATGCAAGGTAGTATGAATGTATGGAAGAGTTATTTAAAGAAAGAGAAGGGTTTAGTGGCTACCTATTGTAGTCCACAAGGTAAGATCACCAGTAGTATGGTGTCTACCCCTTCAACACACCAACAAAGAGGGTTTCTTTGGATCTTGGCCTTGGTATATGTGTGTGTGAGGAGGGAGGTGAATATGTGTGTATGAGAGAGACTCTATTTGTGCAGAGTTTCCCCTCTATTATACTGGTATCCTCCCAATCCTTTCTAAAGTCCTCCAAAATGATCAGCCATGCCTTGTATTTATAGGCAGGCTGATGGGAAGGCTTATGTCGTCCGACAGGGGCAGTTAAACCGCCTTAGTGTCATCCCATGTCGGACGACAGCGTACATCATTTTGACATACTTGGGCCGAATGGCTGGCAGGCCCAATGGGTTGGATGGGCTGTGGGATAATTGGACTTAATTTGCTTCTTTAGCAATTACATAAGCCCAAGATCAATTAAAGTGGACCCAAAACATGAGTTCGGGTCGGGGTACTCACACTACCATTTCCCACAATTATTCCACTATGATTATTAATGCTCGTATTGAAATAAGACGTGAGCGTACCTTGATCCGAAGTCATATGGTTGGTAGCACCCATATCCATAAGCCAACTGGGTTCCGGAAGAGTGAGAGAGAGTGTGTGCATTGCCATGTCGATGTCCGTGGGTGTATAAGCAAAAGAGGAAGCAGAATACACTTGTGGAGATCTGCCATGAACAGGTTTCGGTCCAAGCAAGCCCGGCTGGAATGAATTTGTCGGCCCATTCTGCTGGAAGGTGGGCCTAGCCCAGTTTACTGTTGGGTAGGGACAAGGTGGCATGGCCCAAGGCCATTGCCGAGCTAGTTGCTGCTGAGGCCACCCATACCATGGTGCCATTTGTGGCTGTTGCTGCTGTTTGCCAGACCCTTATCCACCCCAATTTCCGCCGCCACCATTATTGTTGCCACCCCCATTACCATTCCGGAGGCCATCATTCTTCTGCCCCCCTTTGTTTCCTCCCCCATTTTTCTTACCCTTGCCATTGTTCTTGCGTCCACTGTTACCACGGCCCTGAGAACCACCATCAACATATGCCCCTGGCGACTCAGAAGGCTTGCCATGAGAGACCACCATGGTTGAACCCATTGTTGTGGCTGCCTTCTTAGCAAGACCCGATTCCTCCAAAATTAACATCGATCTAGCCTGAGAAAACGTCGGAAGTGGATCCCTTTGTCGAATAAGTGTACCCACTCCATTATATGCCTCGGTTAGGCCGGCAACAAGCTGAAGGACCATGCGATTGTCTGCGACGGGGGCACCAACATTCCGAAGTTGGTCAGCAAGAGACTTCAGCTTTTGACAGTAATTTGAGGCATTTGAAAATTCCTCCATAGTGGTGGAAGAGAAATCTTGTTCGAGGGAAACGACACGTGCATTCTTGTTGTCTTCGAATTTGTTACGCAACCGATCCCAAGCCTCCATAGCTTTGGCCCCAGGAACCAATATAGTCTGGAGAAGATCATTAGAAATCGTTGAATAAATCCAACGAAGGACCGTGGCATCAAGAACGTCCCATAAATCTTGTTCCTCCTCGTTTGCTGGTGCCTTCCCATTGGCCGCGGGAATGATGTGGTGAAGCACCTTGCAAGACTTGGCATGAACGCGGAATAGCTCCGCCCAAGTAGAGTATTGTACATTCTCTAACTCGAGAATGACAGGAACATTGTTATTGATATTTGAGACTGCCATGGCTGGATGAAAGCTTGACTTGGAAGAAGACATGGTAGGGTTCGAAAAGATAGAAACGGCTGAGAAGAAAAGAAGAGTGCGAAAGCGGTATTGGATCGAAAAACCCTATAATACCATGAAAGAATTAAACTCCTTGCCTTTTCTCATTCATTTGGTTAACTTATATACAAACGTCTGAATCAATCCTACCAATCTATTTTCCTATAATTAAGGGATTGCTATTCCTATTAACAACTTACTAAAATAAAGGCAATCTCTTATAAATGAGATATATACAAAATACCTAAACCAAATATATACAAATATTCTATCAACCAAAACTAGGGAAAAAATAAAACTGAAATCTCTTGAAAGGCCAGAAGTATAACTAGCAGATTATTTTGGACTAGAAAAAATTACTGATTACTTAGATCTCTGCCTCATCTTTCGGCGCTTGCTCTTCAATCTCCTCATTCTCTTCTTCTTCCACTGTTAGTTTTTTACAAAAAAGAGCGATAAATCCAATTAAATAAACAAATGAGAGATGAATAATCGTAGAGCAGAGGTGGATTGAAGGAAATGTGATGTGATGATACCTTGGCTCTCATGGTGACGCGATTGAGAAGGAAGGTTCTGGATTTCGCTTCGGTTTTATCTTCTGCAAAAATAAAACAAAAAAAATGTTTCTAGGGTTAGGGAATCGATAGTAAGAGAGAGTGTGTAGGGATGTGGGAGAGGAGAGAACGGGGAATTGGAAGGAGAGAGAGATGCGTTGCCTTAAAAAAAAATCCTTATTTACTTACGAGGCGTTTATTACCATAGCATTCCTAATAAGCGCTATCATATAAGCTTTTACTAAGATAGCATTTTCCTAATAAGCGTTATGTTAGTTAATTTTTTATTATTATTATTTTTTATTTTTTTATTATTATTTTTTTGCCTTGGTTATTAAATTTGAAGACGAGGATGCGCAATGTAAGTGTACAACTTAGATCCAATCTGTATTAGTGAATATTCTTTCGATATGAACGTTTTTTGGAATATCTTACCCTTGATGTGTATTGTTCAATGGTATCCATGACAATTGGAATTGTTTAATGTGTTCTTGTACCAATGAACACTATGTGTGCGAATTGCTATATCTGATTGAAAATGATGTAGTTGGCTTTGTTTGATTGAAAAGGACTTAGCAGGAACTAGTCCGATTGAAAAGGACTTCATTGGAAATTGTCTAGCCTGAATGAAAAGGACTTAGACACCTGTATACTACTTGATGAAGTAGTCTTGATTATCATGATATATCATAATAAGGGAGCATCCTGAAAAGGCGTAAGGTCTCTTATTAAAAGAACACCCTGAAAAGGTGTATCTTTAATGTGAAATTGACGGATTTATGTGAATACAGTCTCCATCATTATTCTTGTGATAGTGTCACAACTTGTTTACTTGAGAAGTATCTTTCTTTATCGTACTCGTAACTGTACTTTAAACTGTTATAACTATCCACTCGTTGAGTGTTCGATTGGCTCCGTTCTTTCGATCATCTCTTCCTTAGTACCCGGAGAGATCCCGTATGAACTTACTGAGCATTGTTCGCTCACCCCTTCTTTCTTTTTCCCTCCCAGGTAAAGAGTAGGAGAAATGATTGATCGCAAGGTTGGCGACAGTATTATGAAGAGTTAGGGTTATTTAATAATCGAATAGTTGAATTGGAGCTAGTAGGTTGTACTAGCCATTAGCATTGAATGACATTCATTATGTAATGAATTATGATTAGGGTTGACATTTGAGATAACCGTATTTTGGAAATTTATTTATGGTTAATGATTATTTATATAGTTGGAGTTTTAGGGTCGTTATACTAAACAAACATTCTCACAACACCGTCCCAGATCTACTCATCACATCTTCAGATCCGACCAAAATCTGAATTTCAACGAGATTGGCCGAAATCTGATACAATTTCTATAACCATGACTCGAACAAGGAGTTTGCTCAACATTTTTTTCAAGTTTACACAGAGCTTTGCACTTTTGGGAGAACTACTCTTTTACATTGGAATGAATAACTCGAGCCACTCCCAGGAGAACTCTCAAGTAGAATGCACCCGAGTCAACAAAATAAGAAAGTGATGGTATGGTGAACAATCACTCAAATAAAAAATGCCATTGTAGAAAAGGTTTGTACTCATGGCTAATTGTGTTACTTGTTTTTGGTGGGTTACTGATATCATTCCTCCATCTAATTAGAAGATGGAGAAGGAAAGACTAAAGCAAAATGTTTCACCTAACGGAGAATAGACAACATCTTAGAGACTAAAATTGCAAAACTAGAGGTTATAAAAGATTAAAAACAAATAAAAAATTAACAAAATGTCAAATAATCTCATAAAATTGTAAAAGTGGAGGCCATAAAAGACTAAAACCAAATGTGAATTTAACTAAAAACTGTTGTAAACTTAACAACTATGCCAAATAATCTCATAAATAGCAATAATAAATGTTATAAAATAATAAAAACAACTGTTAACTTAACTTAAAACAACTATTTGCTTAACAAATATGTCAAATAAAATAGTAAAAAAAAGCTTATAGAAGACTAAAAACAACTGTGAAATTAAATAAAAACAACTGTGAACTTAATAAGTATGTCAAAAAAATCTCATAAAATTGCAAAAATAAAGGTCATAAAAGACTAAAACAATTTTTAACTTAACTAAAAACAACTGTTAACTTGACAAATATGCCAAAGAATCTCATATAATTGCAAAAATAGAAACAATAAAAACTAAGAACACAATTTGTAAACTTAACTAAAAACAACTGTGAATTAAGTAAATGATAGCCATTTTTATGCTGAAATTATGAATTTAGTTTAAACAACTGTTAACTTATCTCAATTGTTTTTGTACCAATTGTGAAAAATAATTGTGAACTTCTCAAATTTGCTCAATTTTATATGTAGATGCACTAGTTTGATTAGTTTTGACAATACTAACAAAACGATGTCTTGTTTTTTTTTCTTGAGACTTCTCGATCTTAAATTGTTTCATTTTAAAGTTTTGACGGAAAAAAAAAAATGAGGGATGAGATCGAGTGTGACAGTTGGCCCCTCAAGGACACACATTTCTTTCTATAAAGAGAGGACCTGTTGGTCGATTACGAAAATATGTGGTCGTTTTTGTTAGGGCGGGGGACAATTTGATAATCGTCAATTAGAAAAAACGTGTTTTTAAATCGTAGCACATTTTTTTGATTAACTGATTTTTTTTTATAACGCGCAATCACCCGACCCACTTTCAATTTGATAATTGTCCATTAGAAAAACTTTTCTTTATATCTTTCTTTTTTATATATTGGAAAAAAAAACTGATTTCTTATGAGATCAACTCTTAAAAAATGTGTTTGTGCTAGAATATGTGCGCAAAAACATGTAGGATTTCAATATTTTGTGATTAGCCGGATATATCAGATCGGGCCCAAAGCTCGATCCGGCCCAAAGGCCCAACATGACATAGCATATCATTAGACCGCGATCTCCTAAAGACCGCCAGAGTCAAGACCGCGGATAGCTAGAGCTCTAGAGTTAAGACCGCGGGCAGCCATACCGTCAGTAAGATGACCGCACCTATCGTGACCGCGATCCTCGTGACCGCGCCAATCGTGACCACGATCTCCATAACCGCGCCAACAATGTTGACCGTGCCCAATGAATATTGACCGCGGGCTCATACCAGACTCCCGATTATCTTACCAGCCTCCCGGTTAAAGCCAAAGCTTGTAGAGCAAGATTCCAGACTGGCTCTGACACCAATAAGCCGGCTTGTACCCATCGCATTAAATGATGACTCAGACGCCTACTATGCCATAAATGCGCCGCGCCAACTATCCTCTGTACATGTCCTTTCAAAACATCTCTCTGCAGCAAATCTCACTTTACTAATCAGGCGCGGACACGTGTCCTAGGTCAAAGACAAATATATCCTTAAGGCTGACGTCAGCGAGCAACTCCCTCATGCTATATATATCAACCTTTGTTCCCATGGACAAGGTAAGGGTCAAATCTATATTTGTAAGCCACATTGTCTAAATTCAAAACACACAACTCAATTAAGACATTCCAAATCTTATATCTCAGTTATAAACCCTCAAGAGATCTTACTCTCACACCCGAGAGACTGAGCTGAATTAAACCCCAACTTTAACCTTAACAGTGTTTATTATTGTTGTTATGTTTTAGATACAAATAAATATCAAGTCAGATATTCTCAACTATTTAGACACCCGAAAAGAAAAGTGGCATCATCATTTTGAGAACTATTGAAAGCATGCTCAAGCAGAAAAAACAGAGATTGTATAAGTACAAAAGTATCCCTTCAGAATTCAGACAACCAGACTCTTAATTCCAAAATTAAGAGTGCTAATTTCCTCAATAATCAAATCAAGTGCAGCACGATCTTTAAGTAAATCCGTATGCGAAACTCCTTCAACTTTAATCAATTTCAAGCTTTGATTTTTCACATTACCCCATTCTTCTTCAAGTGCAACCAAGCTAACCATATTAACTGTCCCATCTCCATCCCCATACACAATCTCCGGCTGCTTATCATATCCTTCCTCCCCATAAATCAAACTCTCCGGCGTCTTCACCCCGCTCCCTACTATACACGTTATCCCCACTTCCGGCGCCTCCAATTTCTCAACCAAAGGCAAAATGCGCGACTTATAAGGGCTCACCCCTTCCGAGAACCCAATATCTTCAAGAAATTCCACAATATTATGCGCTGAATATGTCGCTTTTGGGGTGACCACTAATATCTTTTCATGAGCAAATGTTTTGGGACGCGGCATTAGCCATAAATTACTTTCTGAACTTCTTTGTTCATGTCTTACTAGTAATGGTTCCACTAGGGGTACCCCTAAGGAGTACCCCGAAGCGAAAGTGACCATTTCTTGAACTGTTCCGCCCCACGGGGCGGACAATGTGATGACGTGTTTTATGTATTTTTGGCGCCACGAGGGCGGGTTTCGGTTAAGGAGGTGGAGGATGAATAGGCCTCCTAGACTGTGGGAGAGGAGGATTACTGGCTTTCCTTTATTGGAAATGCTGGCTTTTTCTATGAGGTCTTTTAGGTCTTGGAGGTATTTTGAGCCAACTTTAGCGGGGTGGCCCTCTGGTGCTAGGCCGTAGCGGAAATCATAAGGTGCTCCGAAGAGGGTTTCGCCGTCGACGTAGCCGAGTTGTTCTAGGGTGTTCACTAGCGGTGCCATATATTCTGTTATGTGCCTGTGAAAATCAACAAAACTCGATTTAATATGATGGAGAATAGAAATGCCATTTTATTTGTTTATTCTTGATGTCAAATGATTTTCTACTTTGTAAGGAAACCTTTTCTATTCATGTTAGAAGCCCATAGTTTGGGCTTACCTTGAGGCCCGTTAGAATTTGGGCCGAAAAGCCTGTGACTCAGGCCCACACATCCAAATGACTAACCATCTGACCTAAATAAATCTTGTGACATTAGGAGAAAATTCACATATATTTACTCGAAGTTACAAAAATATCTTACAAAATTTTGGTTACAAACACACGATTTCCATTGAAGATTATATTTGTAGAGTTCACTGCTCATTAATTAAATATTCAATCTTGCATTGCTAACTGTATTTATAATCAAGATTTTGTAACCTTACCATTGCTCTTGCTCTATACTCTGTCTATATAAATTTCGAAATGCTAGTGTAGCACGAACGCGGGTGCTAGAATATAATCACATTTCTTTTGAATAATTGATGATAGAAAATATCTGATCTCTTATAACACATGCTACCTATCATATACTTTAACTAGATATAATATAAATGATGTAATAAAATCTTAGTTGACTAATGTAGCACGTAACAATAATATTGTCGTTGCAACAACAGTTCTAATAGTACAAGGGGGGGGGGTGTTTCTTGCAGATTTTTTTGTTACAAAAATGGTAACATGTGAGCTACCAAAGCTAGCCGGATATAATAAAAAGGGCGGCAAAGCTTTTACAACAAAGTTTTAACACTGTTTCAATGAAATTTTAACACTGCTGGATTCTCAGAACTCGAATTCGATACCTCTGGTTAAGCTAAAACGCTCTCTTACCCGATTATCTAGGTGCTTGTTGTTGGTGGGGTTACGTGAAAAGAGCAATTAATTTAACATTAGTTCATCAATAGAAAAAGAGATTGGAGCTTACTTGAGTTTGGGATCAAGGTACAAAAGTGATTGAGTAGAACCAAACTGAGAAACTCGAGTCTCAACACCAGGGGCATTTTGGTAATCATCCAACTCAGGGTCATAGTAAAGTGTCATCCTCTCAGCAAAACACTGAGTGAAAGGAGCTAATAATACAGTAAGGTCGAACCATAACCTGAACCAACCTTGCTTCTCTTTCCAAACCGGATACCAGTTGCACACTAAGCTTGTAGGCTTGTACTCTGCCGTTAACCGAGCTTCCAACTGGTTTCCGCCGGAGCCCGGAACCAATATAACCGGATGAAGGTTGTTGCTGCTTGCCTGAACAGTGAATAACATTGTTATGCCTGTTAATGCCATGGCCAAATATTTCATTCCGGCCACAACTCTTGTTTTCATGCCCAAAATGAGAGTACAAGTTAATATTAATTTTGACTTTTCGCTTGAATGTGGAGTTGGTTTGGTTGTGTAAAATGAAATGTGTGGTGAAGAATGTGTTGGGTATATGGATGGGGACAATGAAATTGGACTAAAAAAGTAATGGACCTACTTTTTTTGATGATGTGAAGAAAAGATGGGGGCTTATACTTGATTGAAATTATGAGTGAGCCCATACCGGAATTTTGAAGTTGGGAAATTTGGGTCAAAATTAATTTGGGAATAGGAGTGTTATAAATATGGCTAATAAGAAATGAGTCATATTGATCAAAACTACCTTCAGCAGTAAAGAATAAATTCTCTCCCAAATGTAAGGTTTGTGATTGTTGGATGTGATGGTTCGATGTCCTGGCAAAAGGGCCGACGCTTGCATATAGATTGCGGGCCTTTTTTATATTCGTTTATCTTTATTAGTTGGGCTAGGGTTTGTTTCTTAATATATAAAGTTGTAACCCTATGTAACTATTTAGATTTTGCACAGAAAATAAGAGGCGGCCACAGTTCATAACCCCAAAATTCGATATCTTTCTCTTTCGATTCTCAATTGCTTTTGTGTTTTGTTATTGTCAATTGCTTCCGCTGCGTTGCACAATAGTGGTCTAACCATTTCTCGCACCGAAACAAGCCGAACCAAATCAAATCAAATCACGGTTTGAGATTGACAAACCGAACCATCAAACCAAATCGCCAAGACGAATCAAACCAAACCATCAGACCGAATCATCAGACCGAAACCGAACCATCCGACCAAACCACAAACAATATAATCAAAAACTAGATCGAACTATCATAACGCGTATATTTGTAAGTTGAACAATATTTATCTTTAAATCAATAATAAAAACTTATATTACAACATACTAATCCTAACCTGCTGTTTTACATCTTCAACTCTCGCATTCCTTGCTCTTACTTCGTGATCACAATTTCTTTTTTAAAATATTTGAAAATGAGTCGCAGTTTAAGCGTGATAAGAACCACAATCATGATTTGAATCGTATTCAAAATTACAGTGAATTGCGGTGAGAACCATGTTTTGTACCGCAATCTAAATCACGGTTTGAATCATATAACTAAATCGCAATTTGAACCAAGCTGAATCAAACCATGGCGATTCGGTTTGATTCAATATTCCTCTTCCTCTATTATTCAGATTGAGACTCACCATTATAGTGGATTGTGAGATTTGGAAACATAATTTGATTCTTATTTTTTCTTCTTCCTCTATTTCTCTCTCTTTCTTTGGTTCAATTTTGAATTTAATTTTATTGGTGAAGAGTGGCTTTGTTTTGAAGCTAGATTCTAATATGCATGATGAAGATCAATCTTCATTTGTTATTTCCAATCCAGAGATAAGAGGCTTTTAAATTTGGCATTTATAGGCAATTTTTTTAATCCGTAAGGTTCTTCTTTGTCTCAAAACCATAGGCAGCAAATTCATGGTTTCATTTTGATTTTATAGTGGTATTTAAAAGACGTACATTATTTTCCGTGTCTTTCCCTTCCATTTCACGTACTATATATACATACAATATTACTTGGAGGAGGATTCTATCAATTCCTCAAAACTAGGATCTTAACCTATCTATAGAAACAATATAAATCTATACACACTAAAGATATGTACATCGCTAAAATAGGGAAAAGAAATATTATCACAAACGTGTGATAATATGATAATCTAACACACCCCCTCAGTCGAAACTGGAGGTAAGCGAACATTTAGACTGTCCCGAAAATCAAAGAACAGAACTGAAGCCAGACCCTTTGTAAACACATCTGCTAATTGATGTCGAGAAGGAACGTGACGAACACGAACCTCGCCACGAGCCACTTTGTCACGAACAAAATGAATATCCATCTCGATATGTTTGGTACGTTGGTGCTGAACAGGATTACCCGAAAGATAGATGGCACTCACATTGTCACAAAAAAACCAAAGTAGCATACCGAATGGGGCAGTGAAGTTCAAGGAGCAGGTTACGTAGCCACACGGACTCGGAAACTACATTAGCCACCCCCCGATATTCGGCTTCAGCACTCAATCGAGAGACAATAGCTTGTCGCTTGGACGACCACGAAATAAGATTAGACCCCAAAAACACACAATATCCCGAGGTAGACCGCCTTGTGTCTGGACAACCCCCCCCCCCATCGGCGTCTGTGAAAGAGACCAAGGAAGACAAATCCGAATGGAAAAAATGCAGTCCAAACTCACACGTTCCTTTGATATACCGAATGATTCTTTTAAGTGCATTCATATGCTCATCCCGAGGATCGTGCATGAACAAGCACACTTGTTGAACAGCATAAGTAATATCCGGACGCGTGAAAGTCAAGTATTGTAAAGCCCCAGCAAGACTCCTATACAGAGTCGGGTCGGAAAACGGTGGACTGGTATGGGCACCCAGTTTCGGTTTTGTATCAACCGGAGTAGATGATGGTTTACAGGAAGCCATTCCTGCGCGTTCAACAATCTCCAAGGCATACTTCTTTTGGGACAGAAAAAGAGAATTATCATAATGAGAGACTGCAATACCCAAGAATGAACTTAATCGTCCCAAATCTTTCATGGCAAACTCCGTGCTAAGCGAAGAAATTATTTTGGAGCATGCATCTTGAAGCACAAATAATGTCGTCGACATAAACCAACAAATAAGCCATAACCCCATCAGCTTGAAGCACAAATAAAGAATTGTCACACCTACTCTGAACAAAACCCAAGGATGTAACAAAATCCGCAAATCGTTTGTACCACGCCCGAGGGGCTTGCTTCAACCCATAAAGGGATTTTTTAAGAAGACAAACATAATCTGGAAATTGTTTATTGCGAAAGCCAAGAGGTTGATGCATAAATACCGTTTCATTTAGGTCCCCATGGAGAAACGCATTCTTAACATCAAGTTGGTGCATGGGCCATCGCCGAGACACCGAGATACTTAAGATAGTCCGAATCGTGGCCGGTTTAACCACCGGGCTGAAAGTGACACCACAATTTATACCAACCCTTTGGGTCTTCCCATCAGCAACAAGTCTAGCCTTGTGCCTCTCAAAAGTACCATCAGCCCTGTCTTTATGAGTAAAAATCCACATGGAACGAATAATGTTAGCATCATGTGGACGGGGTACCAACTCCCACGTCCTATTTTCAATAAGAGCATGATATTCATCTTGCATCGCCATTTTCCAATTAGGATCATTAAGAGCATCAATGGGAGTTTTTGGAAGAGGAGATTTAGAAACATAGGTATGAAGACTAAAAGGGATTTTTGGTTTGAAAATTCCATGTTGACTCCGAGTGATGGGGCCTGTTGGGAGAGGAGGCGGACTAGACAAATCCAAGGGAGATTGGGCCTGCCCAGAAGTGGAAGACGACAATGGGGCAGGTGTGTGTGGCAAAGAAGGCATACTGGGAGCAGCCATATGTGGCTGCATAGGCATACTGCCTATAGTATGCGGAATACTGACATGCGACACTAAATGGGGAGGCAACCCATCATCCAAAAAATTATAGGAGATGTTGGTTGGAGAGTGTAACAAAGCAAACGGAAAACGGGTTTCATCAAAAATGACATGTCGACAAATGATGATTTTCTTAGACGTTAGATCATAACACTTGTACCCCCTATGATTGACGGGATACCCCAAAAACACGCATGGTGTAGAACGGGCTTGTAATTTGTTTAGGGTAGGAGAAGGAAACAAAGGATAACACAAGCAACCGAATACCCTAAGATGAGAGTAGATGGGAGTCCGATGATAAAGAAACTGGAGTGGAGAAACAAACTTCAGAGAAGAATTAGGAAGAATGTTGAGAATATATGCCACCAATTGAACGGCATGATACCAAAAATTGGATGGTAGGCTCGCATGATTAAGGAAGGTACGAGCCATATTGTTAATCATACGAATTTTACGCTCGGCTTTACCATTCTGGGGTGATGTGTAAGGACAAGAAAGTCGAAATGAAATACCATTTTGTTTACAAAACTCCCAAAAAGAAGAATTGTCAAACTCACGACCATTATCACATTGAAAAGTTTTAATGTTTTGTTCAAATTGAGTTTTGACATAAGTACGAAATTGCAAGAACGTAGCATAGACATTCGATTTATGAGCAATAGGAAACACCCATAGAAAACGAGAAAAATCATCCAAGAAAAACAAATAATAGCGATGGCCAGACGAACTTAACACAGGGAAAGTCCATAAATCACTATGTATTAAATCAAATGCGTACATAGTACTTGAAGTAGAAGCAGCAAAAGGTAGTTTTACATGTTTCCCTAGAGAACAAGATTGACAAACAAGTGACATTTTGGCCCTACGACAGTCTATGACTTTATTCTTCCAAAGAGAATCCATGACTGGAGCGCCGGGATGACCCAAATGATCGTGCCATAAATTTGACGACGAAGCAGAAAAAGCAAACTGGAGATTGGAAGACTGAGGATTGGTGACTGGATAGAGATCGCCCCGACTTTCACATCTCATGAGATGGTTCCCCGTCCGGAAATCCTTCACAGAAAAACCAAAAGGGTCAAACTCAACGGATACCGAATTATCTGTAGTGAATTTACGATCAGAAACTAGGTTTTTTACTATCTGAGGAGCATGTAAGACATTTTTAAGAATAAGATGCGGTTGAGAAGGAGAAAATCGAGAATGCCCATAACCCTTAATTGGAATAGAATGGCCATTACCGACAGTTATGCCATGATTCGTGCTCAATTGAAAATAGGGCGAGAGAATACCTGATGCCGATGTGGTGTGGGAAGTGGTCCCGGAGTCCATGAACCAGTTCGGGGCAGGAGGAGTCATACTTAACGTGTGCATGGCAGAGTCAATGTCCGTAGGCGAAGACGTACCGGTAGCCATATATGCCTGTTATGGCCGAGGACCCATGACCCTCACAGACCAATCAGCCAGTGATGAGGCCCTGCCGCGCCCACGAAATGTGTGTTAGGGTAGGGACATGGTGGGATTGCCCATGGCCAGTTCCAAGTGGGACCCCATTGTGACTGTCTTTTGGCGTGAGGCTGTCCAGGACTCATCCACGGAGCAGAGCCATCATGCTGATGCGAACACCACGATTACCATTTGACGCACCCCCTGAACGAGTACCACCACCCCCTTTGTTATTATTCTTGCCCGAACCCTTATTATTGTTCTTCCCAGTACCATGATTGTTGGTATTTTTAGAGCCACCAGTAGCCGCGGTAGCCGGAGCAGGAAAACCTGGAGGAAAAGAACCAATACTATCACGCACAACAAAGGCAGATCCCATGGCAGCCTTCTTTTGTAAACCTGTTTCCTCAAGAATCAACATTGACCGAGCCTGATGAAACTTGGGCAATGGATTGCTTTGACGGAGAAGCGTTGCCACCCCATTATAAGCTTCCGTCAACCCTGCAACCATCTGAAGCACCATACGGTCATTACCTACCGGGGATCCGACGTTTTTCAACTGATCCGCGATTTGCTTTAATTGTTGACAATAAGCATATGCGGATGGAAAAGACTCCATGAGCGTGGAAGTGAACTCTTGTTCCAGACTAACTGTACGCGAGTTTTTGTTGTCTTCAAAAATATCTTTCAAAGTGTTCCACGCCTGCATGGCTGTCTGATCAGGTTCCAAGATCGTGTTAAGGAGATCAGGAGATATGGTCCCATAGATCCAACCGAGCACCTTAGCATCGAGAGTAGCATACATCACGACCTCATCATCCGTAGTGGGTTCTTTCACTTTGCCTTTCTCCGACGGCACAATATGATGAAGAACCTGAAGCGAGCGAGCATGAACCTTGAAGACCTCGGCCCAAGTCGCATATTGGACGTTTTCAAGCTCCAAAATAACCGTGATGTTATTTCGGATGTTGGTAACGGCCATGGCGGGATGAATGACAGCCTTGGAACCCATAATCTAAGAAGAGGAATAAAAGAAAAAACTAGGGACGACGGATCACGGAGGGAGGCGCAACGAAAAAGAAGAGTATGCCCTAGACCTCTCGTGATACCATAAAAGACATATTATTTTCCGTGTCTTTCCCATCCATTTCACGTACTATATATACATACAATATTACTTGGAGGAGGATTCTATCAATTCCTCAAAACTAGGATCTTAACCTATCTATAGAAACAATATAAATCTATACACACTAAAGATATGTACATCGCTAAAATAGGGAAAAGAAATATTATCACAAACGTGTGAAAATATGATAATCTAACAGTATTGTATTGGAGAAACTGTAATTGATCGTGGACAGCTGGTCAGAGTCAACACTTGTTCACATTTTGCATCAAATATACACGGGAATATGAACCAATTTTCTAGATACAAACATTATCAAATTTTGCCCTTCTTTTAAGCAATATAAGTCAAATGACAAAAATATCCCTACAAATTTGCCATAAATAGCCATTGTAAGTCACATTATCTAAATCCTATCACACAACTCACTAAAACATTCAAAGTCTTATTCTTAGTTATAAATCCTCATAAATCTTACTCTCACACCCGAGGGCATGAGCTGAATTAAACTTCGGCTTAATATCTAACATTGATTTGTGTCTTTTTTGTATTATAGGTACAAACTTAATATACAAGCCAGATATCCGTATACATTAAGATCCCGAAAGTCGTGGCGTCATCTCATTACATGAATAGAGTATTTAGTTTCTTAAAATCTAATAAAGCTAGACAGAGGGTTATAAGTTTTGTGCAAGAAAAAAAAGGAGCATCATGAAAGTTAGGGTATAGTAGAGAATAAAACATTTTGCTAAAAATATTGGCATATCAAATTATATTATACGAACCAATAAATAATTAATAAAAGAGTTTGGTATTGATAAATAAGGGTTGGTGGAAGGAAAAATATACTCCGTATTAAGATTTAGCAGGCTTCTAGATTGTGTAGCATGTGAAGTTCAACTTGCATTGACGGATGGCTGAATAATTGAATTATTGATCAACTGGTTTTTGTGTAAATATCAACTTTTGAATTTGCTTTCTATATTTGTCTTGTTAAATAGTTTAAGAAATGTTATAGTATTGAGACCAAGAGTCCAATTGATATTCTCCATCCATCCCGCTACAACCAGTACAGTTAATGTTTGCACGTGAATTAAGAAAAAAGTTAATGGAATAAATATTGTGAGTATGAAAAGTAAGGTTGAAAAGAGAAAGTGGGGTAGAAAATAATGAATTGATTGGTGTTGTGAATATAAAAGTAAAGTAGGAGAGAGAATTAGTGGATGAAATAGTAAAAATTCTTTACAATTTTAAAAAGTGTACAGTTTATAATAGAATGTCGAATGAAAAAAATATGCAGCTTATAGCGGAACGAATAATAGAGTATAGGATGGCCTATTGGCAAACCTTCTACTAGTATATAAAACGGATGCACAAAATGCTAGAATAAAAATCAAATCATGACACTTATTGGAGTGAGGCTGTTAGAGAATTGATCACAATTCTTGTTGTCAGTCAAGCAATTTAAGATAATATATAGCATTCATGCACATAACAAAAATAAAAACACACAATCAAAGAAATAAAAAGTACAAAAAAATTGTTTTCCAAGTTTACAAATTAATTGGCTAAATTTAGGAGACACTAACAAGTCAGAATCTTGCAATATAATATATCAAATATGACATACTACAAGTTTGAGGGTAGAACATTGCTTATATACTTGTCCTGTAACTGTCAATACGGGTTGACGGAGCAGGGCGGGCCCAATCCGTCGAAGCCCGCCATTAAACAGGGCGGGGCGGACTGACCCAAATTTCGGACGAGCTGAAAATACGTCATCCCAATCCAACCCACCTTGGGTTGGTGGGTCAGGCGGTTCATGCGGGTCAATCAAACAAATGAAATTTGGGCTCGAAATTGTGCATAACTGTTCGGTCGAAACCTAACGGTTTATTTTATATCCGCAAGCGCACGGGCTATTGTAATATAGCGGGTGCAAGTACGAGTCGATCCCACAGAGACAGGGTTTACTTAAGGGATATTTTTGTCTTTAGAAAATATAGAAAAGATTGGGGGTAGATAAAACTTGTTTTAGAATAATAGAGAGAGCATAAAATAGAAAATACTTTTAATTGAAATCTTATAAAATGAAGCATTCTTGGGATTGGAAATCATATGCAAATTCTTATTCATCAAATTGTCATTGTCTTAAATAAAAGGTTTTCATAAAAAGCAAGGATGGTATGTTAGGCCTACGCTATTTCGGGCTAGGACAATAGCGTTTGTATTCTTCACTAATTATGTCCTAACTGTTTGAGAAATTCGTTTATGTTTGCCCCCGCCCTGTCACAAACGGGCATTCCGGCTTATCTCTAGCTGACCATAATTGGTAAGAATCCATTAAGGACGGAAGTCAACATACTTTCCATTAAAGGAACATCCCTAGGCCATTGAACTACTCTCGTGATCAATAAACCTAGTTTCTTTATATGGTTCCGTCAATCGAGATTCTCCGCTAGGTACTTCTCTCAATTGATCGAATCATACAAATTGGATATCGCCAATAAGTAAGGCATTTAGAGAATGATATAAAGAGATTGTTTTAGATGAAGAAAGAAGACAAGACTAAACATTTTTAGATGATGAATAAGCATGCTTTTGAGTTTCCAACCCCAAGAATATGGGGAATTACTCACAAGCCATTAAATGTATAAGCAATAATAAAAGTTGAGTAAGTAATACTTATGGAAGTAGAAGACAATTGCTGAGAATAAAGCTTCACTTTTATTTCCTTCAAAGTAACTCCAAGAACAATGACTTTGATCTTCAAATTCCTTTCAAAATTGTTATCACAAGTGTTGTACTTTCTATCTATCTAATATCGTAGTTTCTCTCTAATAATTCGTATCTAAGACCTGATTACAAGGGTCCTATTTATAAATGGAAGGAGACTCTTCAATTGGGTGCCATCAAAAGGTGCCTTTTCATCTCGCAAATACGATTTGCACGGCCGTGTCAAGGATTTTGCACCGCCGTGTCCTCTTGGCGCCGCATTTGGATTTGAATTTGAAGACTTGCACGGCCGCCCAGATATAGCCGCACGGCCGCTCCAAGGTTAGCACGGCCAGTGTCACTTCAATGCTCGGCCACTCCATGGGCCAAGATGGCCGGCCATGGCCTAAGTTGCACGGCCGCTTCCCGGTTTTGCCGCACGGCCGCTCCGACCGGTTTTCGCCTTGGAGTGCTTGTTTGCTTGGTGTTCCTTCATCTTTTTGGACCAAAAATGTCCATGTATCCTTTGTATATATAAAATGACCCTAAAACCCGTCTAAAATGTATAAAACATACCAAAAACGTAAAATCTAATAAAATAACAAAAGTAAGTAAAAATACTAAAAACTAAATGAAAAGTGATGATTTAATTGTGTAAAAGTATATAAAAACTAGGATAATTGACTATATAATAGTCACTTATCAAACTCCCCCACACTTAAGCCTTTGCTTGTCCCCAAGCAAACTTAGAATGAAATACTGAGAGGGAGAAAACACGATTGATCCCTCAGAAATAAAGTAGCAAGCCCTTAAATGCCTTGTAGATAATGCCTTTATCTATCTAATCATATTTTGAATACCTTTAAAAATTTATTTTAGGAAGAAATATTTTAGGGATATTTTAAAGAGATAAAATGCAAGACAATAACCTAGTATAGCATATATAGAATTTTGACCAAGTAAAGCATGCTAGAAGGAAGAATCTTCTTGGTAGAAAAGGCTATCACTTTTTAGAGTGATTTTTTTAGAAAAGATGAATTTTATTTCTTTAAGACGTACAAGAGAAGGTATAAATATTTATTCACAATTTAGAAGTTTCGAAGAATTGTATTACATTCTTGAATCACAAGGGTGAAGAATGGATGATGGTAGTGGAAAAATCTCGTCAAAGTCAAACAAATTTATCTTATTTTTGTACGTGTTATATTTTTGCAAAAGACCTAAGTTATTCTTGATCCTTTCAAGTAGGAGACATTGTGGTCGCGAGCCCCATGTTCCTAATACTTAGATCAAGAATACTTTTGGATATTATTCCCGTTTTGGCAAGGAAGCATCGTCGCAGCGAACGCCGTGCCCCGAGTTACTTAGGAGATAATAGGTTTCTTTTTGCTTTTAAGGCTTGGTGACCATTGTCACTCTTTTATTAATAAGATAGAAGTGTTTTACTTTGACTTGATTTGAAAATGGAAGGATGGAATTTATGAAAGGGTGTGATTCAAGGGATGCATACAAAAAGGTGCTTCTAAAAAGGGAATAAATATCTAATAAAGATAAAAATGTACAATCTTAAAGGAATATATTCAAAATTTGCATAAATAACCAAGCATAAAAGAATTCATTTCTAATCAAATGCATTTTCCTTGATGAGATTCTATATTGTGCTATACCAACTTATGAGGCTTTCAATTATTTCCTAAAAAGATCCTTTATACTTTTCCTTTTTATAGATTTCTAAGTGTATAGAAAATATGAGAGGAAAGATAAAGGCATTTATACTAGGACAAATGGCAAGCATAATGATAATGATTTTTGATCATCATAGGGATTTTATATATATATTTTTTTTTTTATATACTATTATACTTGCATAAAAAAAAGAAAATTATACTAGAAAGCGATTAAATCTATCCTAGAAAGCAAGTAAAATTTAAAAAACTAGAAAGCGAAAATAAAGCGAAAAAAATAAAAGGATAGATTTACCCCCCCCACACTTGAAATGAACATTGTCCTCAATGTTTCAAGGAACAATGCCAAATCTCGGGAGGGTAAAGGAAAACTCACTCAAATGGCGGTGGCTGAGGAAAGTCATCCCAATGGTTGACTCCATAGTTGTAGATGGAGTTCACTTGCCTTTGAATCGTCCCCACACGATTTTGTATATCATTCCGGAAACAATGAAATTCATTGTTGAAAGCGTCGAATCGATTCATCATTTGATTATTTTGTAGTTCGATTCGATCAAACCTATCATTGAAATCCGGTGGCAATGGATGGTTGGGTTGATGTTGCTCTCCTTCTTCTTCTTCTTCCTCCCCTTGGTTCGCTTGGCTTGATTGGCCCTCCCCGTGATTCATGGAAATGGGAAAGATCCATGTTGGGTGTTGATAAGTTTGGGCAAATGGGAGGATGGGACTAGGCAAAACAATGTAGGGCGTTTTACCCGGCCCTACCAACCAATTGTACTCTCCACGTCCTCTATCTGAAATCATTTGCATTACCCGTAGGGTTGGAATATCCAACTTTGTAGAACCCGAAAACGCAACTTCAGTGGCGGGTACCACAAACCCAAAATGGTTAGCAAACAAAGTAACTATTCCACCAATATGGATCTCTCCATTGAAAGTTGGAGAGACGATATCACTAAATAACTCAATCAAGAAATGGCTCAAATTCACCTTCCTATGAGCCCTCACCATAGACCATAACAAAAACAACTCCTTCTTGTTCACTGTCCCCTTATCTTCCCTTGCAAAACCGTACATGCATAGAATCTCGTGCATAATCCGTAGAACGGGATGAATAATAGATGAGGCTTTTGCGGTTCTAGATTTAAAGGATGGAATTCCGGTTATTTGCTCCCAAAACACATTCTCCCTAAATTCTATAGGAAAATCGGTTTCAAAGTTGGTGAAAGCAGGCCAACCCAAAATTCTATTTATGTCGAAGGAGGTAAGATGAAACTCCTCCCCACCAAGCCTAAAATACAAATGTATCAATTGGTATGGCTCCCCGGTACTTCCACAAATTTCTGTTGTAAATTCCTTCCTCATAGTGCACAAGAATTCCAAAGTGATTCTCTCATAAGTTTTTGCATTCAAACCAAGAAAACCACCACAACCAAATCCCAAGTGAAACTTTCTTACATTTTTGTAGATATCTAGGGCTTTAAGGGCAGGAACATCTGGGAATTGGGTTGGTCTAATTCTCTTTTGACGAAGGGCAGTGAATCTAGCCACTTCGGAAGGCTCCCTAAACTCTATACCCAAATCATTGAGTGTTGGGTTCAGATTAGGGGTAGGAGATGGTTCCTTTCGGGACCTTTTCGAACCTCTTTCAGCAGCCTTTCCCTTTCCTTTCCCTCTCTCCATTGAAAATTTTCAGAAATAACCCAAAAACTTAGCTAAAGGAAGAAGAAAGTAGATTACCCGAATCTGAGTTGAAAAGCTTGTAATCTTGATGAACAGCCTCTGAAATGTCCAAGAGCTTCCTCCTTAACCTTAATCTTGAGCAATCCCTTCAAATTTTATGAAATGGGTGAAGGGTTTTGGTATTTTTGGAATTGGGGTTTTAGGAGGGTTTTTGGACTGATTTTGGTGGTGGAGGAGGAATTTACTGGAGGAATTTAGGAGGATTGAGGGTTGAATTGTGAGTAAAAATGGTGTAGGAGGGGGTATTTAAAGTAAATGGGGCGGAGGTTTTGAGGGAGAAAGGTTGAAGATGAAGTAAATGAGGGAGGAGGGGAAAAGTCGCGTCTTTTGACTGGAACGACGCAACTCCCCAGACGTCTTGCACGGCCGTGTCAAGGAATTTGCACGGCCGTGTCCCTTTTACTGAGTCAACACGTTCCAACTCGATATGAACTGCACGGCCGCTCTAAGAAGAGTTGCACGGCCGTGCGAACCAACCTTCACCATTTTTAAGTCTTTTTCCCTATAAAATAAAGTTAGCACAAACAAATATGATAAAAACTAAAATAAAATAAAATAAAAATAAAACAAAAATAATCCATCGGTTATCATCCCGATGATGCTTGTTTTAGGTCCTTAGCTTGACCCCTTCCCGGTAGTAGGAGATGCATGATACTTGGTTGGCCTTTTGTCATTGACAACCTGCCATTGCAATCCTTCCGGGGTAATAAGAATCTTTTGCGGTAGACATTTTTTCCATCCCGACTTCTTGGGTAGAACAAGTGACCTATAGTCTTTGCACTTTCGGAAACTCGAAGTGGCCTCCGTCTTTGTTCTTTTTGACTTTTTTACTGCATTGTTAGCCTTAGGGAATGCAGAAATATCTAAAACATCATTGCAAATCAAAGGTTCAATATTTATGAGATCATTTTTTATTTCTTCCTTTGATTTTGTTTCCTCACCCATTAAATCTTCTTCACTAGGAATCCAATTTTCTTCGCTAGGGGTGTAGGTCTCTTCAATTGGGGTCCAATCTTCTTCACTAGGAGTATAGGCCTCTAGATAGGGATCTTCGAGAACTGGCCTATGCATACTAAATTCGACCCTTTCTTTCCCTATATTTAGGGAAAATGTGCCATTTTTCACATCTATAATTGCCCCCGCAGTGGCAAGAAATGGCCTTCCTAAAATGACGGGAATATAATGGTCTTCCGCCATATCCAAGATAACAAAGTCGACAGGGATGATTAAGTTCCCTACTCGACAAGGCAAATTTTCCATAATACCAACGGGGTATTGAACGGATCGGTCTGCCAATTGGAGAGTTATGGTTGTGGGTTTAAGTTCCCCTATACCAAGCTTCTCGCTAACCGATAATGGCATTATACTAACGCTTGCTCCTAAGTCAAGGACAGCGTTATCTATGTTTATTCTGCCAACACAACAAGGAATGGTGAATGTACCCGGATCCTTTAATTTTGGAGGGTCTTTATTTTGCAAAACGGCGCTCACCTCCTCCGCTAACATAACATTCTCATTTTCTTTCAGCCTTTCTTTTTCAAAAATTAATTTTTTCAAAGGTTTAACGGCTAAAGGCATATCTTCATCTTTTCTAAAATAAGGAATGTTAACATTAATGGCATCCAAGTTATCAAGGAATTCATCATAATCCTTACCTTTTTCTCTAGGGGATTCTGTCCCCACACTAGTCTCAATCATCGGAGGGATTGGACTATGATTATTTCTAGGGCATTCATTTTTCTTTTCTTGCTCATCCCTAGTTTTTACTACATTAACTTGCTCATTTGGCCTTTGAGGTTGACCGGGAAGACTCCCTTGTGGTCTATTCAATGGGGTAGCCTGTTGAGCTTGTTGGGTTTCTAGCATCTTATTATGCGCTGCCAAGTTATCAAACCTAGCATTTAGCAATTTAAAACATTCCCTAAATTCATTATTGATCTTTTCTTGGGAATTTTTATTTTCCACTACAAAATCCATTATAAGATCTAATTTAGATTTAGGGGGGATGGTACTTGCATTGTTGTTGAAATTCTTAGGTGCAAATCCCTGGAGGTTGTGTAGATGATTGCGGGTTAAGAACGTTGTTATTCTTGTAGGAAAAATTGGGGTGATTCCTCCACTCGGGATTGTATGTATTAGAATACATCCCCCCTTTTTGCCCAAAAGAATTAACGAAGTTCACTTGATCGTTAGAAGTAACGTCAAGTAACTCACAGTTATCCGTACTATGTGAGTTAGACCCACATAGTTCGCATAACACATTTACACTAGCAATGGGATTGACATTAAGATTTTCAAACTTTTTCAAAAGCATGTCAACTTTAGAGGAGAGAAGAGTAACTGTATCAACATTATATTTATCGGGCGTACCTTGTTGCTGCTCCCTCTCGCTTGACCATTGGTAATGGTTCAATGCAATGTTTTCGATAAGGTCGTATGCCTCATCGACTCCTTTGTTCATCAATGCTCCTCCTGCAGCGGCATCAATGGTCTCTCTTGTTTTGAAAATGAGACCGTTGTAGAAGGTGTGAACAATCAACCACTTTTCAAGCCCGTGGTGGGGGCACATTCTGAGAAGTTCCTTGAACCGTTCCCATGCGTCATACAAAGTCTCACTATCTATTTGACAGAAGTTAGTGATCTTTGTTCGTATCTGGGCAGTCTTGCTTGGTGGGAAAAATCGACCAAGGAATGCTTCTTGAATTTGGTCCCATGTTGTTAATGAATTCTGGGGACCGAATTCAACCATTGTTTCGCCTTATCCTTGAGTGAAAATGGAAAAAGGCGCATCCGGATTGCTTCCACCGTAACACCTTGAATACGTGTAGTATCACAATATTCAAGAAATGTTTGGATGTGTAGATGGGGATCTTCGAAGGCGGCCGCCGTATTGGTTATTCATAACCATGTGCAATAATTGCGGCTTTATCTCGAAGTTTGCAGCTCCGGCATTCGGCACAACAATAGGGGATCTAGTTCCCGGGTACTTGGGTTAACAAAGTCCCGTAGGGTCCTAGCAGTGTTTGCGGTTCTCCGTCCATGTGTTTATCCAAAGTTTCTCTAAATCTTCTTAACCTTTCGTGAAAGCTTCTTTCGGGTTCCGGATCAAAGTTGTCAACAAATGTCCGAGACCGTTTCATAAACTACAAGAAAAATACTTGAAGAAAAATTAAACGTAATGTATTATAGGACAGAAAGCAAAATAGTAAAAACAAAATAAAAACTAAAAATTTGTAGTAAAGACAAAAATAAAAAGTAAACCGTTATCCCCGGCAACGGCGCCAAAAACTTGTTCGGTCGAAACCTAACGGTTTATTTTATATCCGCAAGCGCACGGGCTATTGTAATATAGCGGGTGCAAGTACGAGTCGATCCCACAGAGACAGGGTTTACTTAAGGGATATTTTTGTCTTTAGAAAATATAGAAAAGATTGGGGGTAGATAAAACTTGTTTTAGAATAATAGAGAGAGCATAAAATAGAAAATACTTTTAATTGAAATCTTATAAAATGAAGCATTCTTGGGATTGGAAATCATATGCAAATTCTTATTCATCAAATTGTCATTGTCTTAAATAAAAGGTTTTCATAAAAAGCAAGGATGGTATGTTAGGCCTACGCTATTTCGGGCTAGGACAATAGCGTTTGTATTCTTCACTAATTATGTCCTAACTGTTTGAGAAATCCGTTTATGTTTGCCCCCGCCCTGTCACAAACGGGCATTCCGGCTTATCTCTAGCTGACCATAATTAGTAAGAATCCATTAAGGACGGAAGTCAACATACTTTCCATTAAAGGAACATCCCTAGGCCATCAACTACTCTCGTGATCAATAAACCTAGTTTCTTTATATGGTTTCGTCAATCGAGATTCTCCGCTAGGTACTTCTCTCAATTGACTGAATCATACAAATTGGATATCGCCAATAAGTAAGGCATTTAGAGAATAATATAAAGAGATTGTTTTAGATGAAGAAAGAAGACAAGACTAAACATTTTTAGATGATGAATAAGCATGCTTTTGAGTTTCCAACCCCAAGAATATGGGGGATTACTCACAAGCCATTAAATGTATAAGCAATAATAAAAGTTGAGTAAGTAATACTTATGGAAGTAGAAGACAATTGCCGAGAATAAAGCTTCACTTTTATTTCCTTCAAAGTAACTCCAAGAACAATGACTTTGATCTTCAAATTCCTTTGGAAAATTGTTATCACAAGTGTTGTACTTTCTATCTATCTAATATCAGTAGTTTCTCTCTAATAATTCGTATCTAAGACTGATTACAAGGGTCCTATTTATAAATGGAAGGAGACTCTTCAATTGGGTGCCATCAAAAGGTGCCTTTTCATCTGCAGTCACGATTTGCACGGCCGTGTCAAGGATTTTGCACGGCCGTGTCCTCTTTGGCGCCAGATTTGGATTTGAATTTGAAGACTTGCACGGCCGCTCCAGATATAGCTGCACGGCCGCTCCAAGGTTAGCACGGCCAGGTCACTTCAATGCTCGGCCACTCCATGGGCCAAGATGGCCGGTCATGGCCTAAGTTGCACGGCCGCTCCTGGTTTTGCTGCACGGCCGCTCCGACTGGTTTTCAGCTTGGAGTGCTTGTTTGCTTGGTGTTCCTTCATCTTTTTGGACCAAAAATGTCCATGTATCCTTTGTATATATAAAATGACCCTAAAACCTGTCTAAAATGTATAAAACATACCAAAAACGTAAAATCTAATAAAATAACAAAAGTAAGTAAAAAATACTAAAAACTAAATGAAAAGTGATGATTTAATTGTGTAAAAGTATATAAAAACTAGGATAATTGACTATATAATAGTCACTTATCAATAACTAATACCAAAAAAATAAAAATCATAATAGTCAAACAAACACAAACTGTCAAACACACTAATATCTCAAAAGATAACAAAAATAATAACAGTCAAACAAACACAAATAAAGATTCATTTCAATATAAACTAATTTTCAAACATATAACTGAAATTATCCTGATTTTTCGCGCGCGGCGGTAAAGGCGGTTGTCTTTCGCGGAGGGTTGGTGTCTGAGACCTCGCTTTTTGGGAAGGAGAGGAGTCGCCACGCGTTTTTTGTATTTTGAGCCCAAACGTTGAAAAACGGCTTTTGATTGAAAATGGTGTCATTTTTATTGGCAGCAAAAACTTAGGAAAAAGCTTTGAAAATGAGATGTCATTTTTATTGGTAGCAAAAACGAGAAAAAAACTTTTTTTTTTAGTACCAAAGATTGTTAGGTTCGGAGGTCACGTTACGTTTCGTGAAGAATATTTTGAGATCACCCGATCGAAACGCCTCGTATGACGAGTCTTTCTACCTTTCTCGAAATCGTGTGCGTGTGTGTGTGTTTGCATTTTTGAAATGGGGGCTTGAATGACAAGCTTAATCTTGGTTTGAATGTCAAACGTTGATAATGTGATTTGTTTGAAAAGACAAGACGTGCTGTCGTAGGCCTTGATAGTCCGAGCAGATGGAATCAAGTGGCTTTCGTTGATGCGTAGGGCTCGCATCATGCTGAGAGGGAAGACGTTAACGGCTGATCCGTTGTCTACCAATACTCCGGGGAGTGATATGGTGTTGAGCTTGAGAGTGATGTACATAGCTTCATTGTGCCCCGAGGCGTCTCTCGGTAGGTCTTCGTCACAAAAAGTGAGCATACTGCCATACAGTCCGGAATCGTAGATCTGATCTCTATCCGGAGAAGGAGAATCATCAAGCCATTTGTTCCCTGTCTTCCTCTTGCGAGGTAAAGCCTTCGCTGGTGCCTCGGGATTGTGTTGAGGCTGTTTGTGGCGGTTGCCGCCCTTGGTTAGCACGTTGATTGAGTGCGAGTGCTAAACTGACTTTGATTTTCCTTTGCCGGCCCATGCCCTGAAGCTGGGAAAATTGAACCTTGGCTGATCCCCGGGGCAAGTTAGCTTCGACCGTGGCAAAGTGAGATTGTCAAAATCTCGAGGTATTCCTGGTGTCCCGAGGCTTGAACTCGGTGTCGCAGGACTTTTCGGCTTCCCACCCATGCTCGCTCTAAAGCAAAGATGGCCTGGAGGAAGGGAGGACTGGCTGGAGTAGAGTACGTAGTAATCGAACCTCCCGGAGGGCTCTCCGAGTGTGCCCACACTGGTGTCTCCAGCCTTATATCTTTCTCTCAGTTTCTGTTGAGAGGACTTCTTCTTCTATTTTCTTGGAGGATTAACCCTGATCATGTCTTGGGACTCGTACTCAAGGCATACGGAGCAGTCACAAACATCGTAACTGATGTGGACATTAGATGAGGACCCGACTGGAAGAGGCGGAGGAACTGGCTCTGCGACAATCTTCTATGGCACCCATTCAATGGAATTCACACTGTTGTTGTTCGGAAAAGGGTTTCCGACTGTATTAGGCCTACGAGGACGCTCCAATTTTCCCTCCTCTATCAAATTCTGAATTTCGTACCGTAACCCCACGCAATTGTCGGTGGTATGGCCGTGATACTGATGGAAGACGCAGTACTTGCTCTTGTCAGCATTGACTACGGGATTCTTGGGTTTGTAGTTTGCAACGGGTTTGAGGAGGCCTTCCTTGATTAACCCTTCCAGCATCTTACTCAGCGGCATGTCCAACTTGTCGAAGTGTACGTGAAGTTGTTGCTTTGCGGGACTGAGTTTCTGTTGCCCGACTGCTGTCCCTGATGGATGTAGTTGACAGACGTATCTTTCCCTTTGCCGGGGGCCGGTGCGGGATTGAATGCAATTGCTGATCGGTATCTGTATGGGCCGTGCAAGAGCTAATTTTTCCTTGAGATCCTTCTCGAACCGTGAGCCGGCATTGACCATGGTCCGGAGATCTGGGAAGAAGTGATGACTGATAAGAGTCCTGATGGAAGGTCTTAAGCAGGACTTGAAGATCCGCATATGTTCATCCTCGAGAGCTGCTCCATGATCTCTGGAGAGTTTCCAACTCCACCTCTTGTAGAATTCTCCGACGCTTTCATCTCGCTTCGCTCGTTGGTGATTAAGTCCTCACGACTTGTTTCCCACTCTAAGTTGGATCTCGTACCGCTCTAGGAAGATGTTACCGATCCGATCCTGTGTGGCGATCCGCAGGCTTGACCCTTAGGAACCAACGTAAAGCAGAACTTTTGAGCGTATGATGGAAGTGATCGGCCATTTGCTGGAGGGTTGCTCCTTTCACTCTCATGCCGAGAATGTAGGTGTCGACATGCGTTTGAGGACATTCGGTTTCATCGAATCGTCCATCTCCGGCATCCTGAACTTGGTAGGGAGAGGCGTGACCATTCTCGGATCTGTGGATTTGAGCGTTTCCTGCTTTGAGTCGCTCATGTTGGCTTTCGTGTCTTTCATCCTGTTCGACCATCCAGCTAAGGTTGGGTCCAAGGGTGGACTTTGAGGCTCAGCACCTGGTGCTACCACGTGAGCAAAGAGCTGATTGGAGGTGGAAGTCTTGATATACGGGAATATATGGGAGCCTTTTTCTCGACCGTATCGGGTTTGTCCCCGGTGTTTTGGGATTCGTGTATAGGCAATGGGATGAACCTAGGAGGGTATTGAAGGATATTGGCATCTGTTGAGATGGTCCGGCGCGCCGGTCAGTATTGTGAGTGACGGGAGTAGTACCGGCCTCGGCCATATATGGCATGGTTGCCCCGAGAGGTGGCAACGTGGAGCCTAGGCCGTTTCCTTGGTTCGAAGGCATCCCGTAAGTTGGCGGGGAGGAACCCGATTGAAGGTTTGAGGAACCGGCTTCGGAGTCGTCGTCCTCGATTATGACGAAAGTACCGTCCTCGACCGGGGATAGCCGCTATACCTCGCTCATTCGTAAGCCGTACCACGAAATTCTCGCTAATCTTCTTTCGCCTCTTGTGAACCTCACAAGCTCGGATGGCTTCTTCCAATGTCATATATGTTACCGGTGGCGGGGGTCCGTCCCCGTCACGATTTCTCGGTGAGCTAGACATGCTCTGCATTCTGGCCGAGGGAACCGAGGGAACCGAAGAACCGTCTCGACGCCGCCGTAACCGTGATTCCTGGCGAGGTGCCGACCAAATTCTAAACCACTTTCTCGCCGCGCAGTGAACGAAAGGCAGTGGCTTAGGCTTCGGAAAAGTGGTATTTGGCCTCGTGGTTTCGGGCTTGTGCAATGTGCAGTTACCGATTAATGTTTACTTAAAACGCATTTTCTCAGAGTCCTAAACGATTGGAAAAGATCGTGTCTTCTTTTTCGCAACTAACCTAAGGCTCTAATCAGTGAATCTCGTCACTACGTTTATAAGCCCCTCATTTCCATTTGTAGATCATCTTCTCGGGACGGACAATCCCGAGCGAGGGTTATAAGGCAAGCGAGTTCCACCGATAAAGGAAAAAGTGAACTTAAGGCTAGCTGATCACGCAAACTTCCAACGTATGTGACGCACGGGCCACGGTCGAAGTCAACGTCCTTAAGTTAAGGCAGGAATCGTGCCAAAATTTCGGCATGACCTCTCCTGACTCGCTTGCGCGAAGGGCCTTAGCTTCTGGCGTTGGCCAAGTTGTGGCTGGCACGGTGCATACGGTGAGGGTTTGGTGACACGGTGTCATATTGAACCTTCGGGTATATTTTTCGACAGAGCTCCGCGTCAAAGTCAAGGCTAAAAAGCTCAAGACTTCGGGTCGGGAACGATCTTCGATCTCAGTCTTTCGAGCTTGACTCATAACGAAACCTGGCGTAAAAAACATACACTTAGGCTTTATGACACGTACTAAGCCAAAAACCAACCGGGGTCTTGGACGAGTGTGACACAAAGAGTACATGGCTTACACGGGCTGGGATGGGCTGTTTGGGACGACCCCGTGCGCACTCGAAAGGTGTCTGGCAGACCAACTGAGTTGCAACTGAACGGTCATCCCGGGTTACGGGTCGTAGTGTGCAGTGTACTGAGGCAGCAAGTGCACGTGAAGTGCGGTGTACCGAGGCAGCAAGTGCGAGTAATGTGCGGTCACTAAAATTCTTTTTCTGAGTAAAACAGAGGTTTTTCAGAATGCGTCTTAAAGAATTTTATGCGCAGTTCAAAATATAGCATGAAAATCAATTATGAACGAGAATGCACGAACATGTTATGATTTTGAAAACGACGATAATGTAACACCCTGAAAAAAACCTTCGAGGTTTAAAGTAACACACGCACACGAAAACGATGAAGGGTAAACGAAAGTTTGACCCACGGAAGGCTTTTTTGAAAACAACGGTAGTTTTGAAAAAAGTATCCAAGTCTCCCCAGCGGAATCGCCAACTGAAATTACCCGGATTTTCCGCGCGCGGCGGGAAAGGCGGTTGTCATTCGCGGAGGGTTGGTGTCTGAGACCTTGCTTTTTGGTAATGAGAGGAGTCGCCACGCGGTTTTTGTATTTTGAGCCCAAACGTTGAAAAACGGCTTTTGGTTGAAAATAGTGTCGTTTTTATTGGTAGCAAAAACTTAGGAAAAGACTTTGAAAACGGGGTGTCATTTTTATTGGTAGCAAAAACGAGTAAAAAGCTTCTTTTTTTTTTAGTACCAGAGATTGTTAGGTTCGGAGGTCACGTTACGTTTCGGGAAGAGTATTTTGAGATCACCCGAAACGCCTCGTATGACGAGTCTTTCTACCTTTCTCGAAATCGTGTGCGTGTGTGTGTGTTTGCATTTTTGAAATGGGGGCTTGAATGACAAGCTTAATCTTGGTTTGAATGTCAAACGTTGATTATGTGATTTGTTTGAAAAGACGAGCGTTTGAATGACAAACGTCGGTTTTGGAAGTTTTAGGAAAAGTGGCGCGAATGCTGATTTTAACTGTTTAACTTAAGTGTCAAATGTTGACTTTTAAGAAAAGAGCGTTTGAATGTCAAACGTTGGATTTTGAGTTTGAAGATGAGCGTTCGGATGCCAAACGTCATTTTGCGTGTTTTGAAAGAGAGTTCGAATGTCGAACTCCGGTTTTGAACCGGGCATGTCATTGTTAGCGATTTTACGGGAAAAAAGCATTAAATGATATTGTATGTCAAAAGTCGGCTTCTTTTAATTTTGAAGATGAGCGTTTGGATGCCTAACTTCATTTCGCACGTTTTGAATGAGAGTTCGAATGTCGAACTCCGGTTTTGAACCGGGCATTACATTGTTAGCATTTTTACGGGAAAAAGGCATTAAATGATATGCGATCAACGAATCGGTTTGCGACTCGGACTTTTGATAAGTAAATACTATCACGATCCAAACGGCTCGGACTTGTAAATGACAGTATTTAAAGTGCGGTATCGACGGAATCAAACGACCCGGAATTGTAAAGTACGATCAACGAGCCAAATGGCTCGGAATTGTAAAGTTGCGTAAAAGTAAATGACATTCAACGGATCAAACGATCCGAAATTGGTAAATGACATGAAAGTAAATGACGATCGACGGATCGAACGATCCGGAATTGATAAATGACATAAAAAGTAACGGAACGGGGCCGGAACGCCGTTTTAACCCGAGATTACTTCTCTTACGGGAAGAGAAGAGGATCAAGGACTAAAACGTATCGGACTCCGTTAGACGGTGACGTCTACATTTCAACCACGTTCGTTCGAAACGGTTATAGCGACTGGCGCGTAAACCAAGACGGAACGAGAGTTTAGGGAGAGAGAGAGCTACCTATGACTAGGGTCGGCTCCTTTGGCTCGGTGGGCGTTTAAGGGATACGAAAAGGTGTTTGAAACGGTATTTCGAGGTGGTGGGGGTGTATTTGAACGAAATATGAAGTTTTCACGCGAATCGAGGCGAAACGGGAGCTCGGGAGGGGTGAAAACTGGTTTGGGCCGTGGCTTTGGGAGAAAAGGGAGTAATTTTTTTTGTGTTGTCAAAATGTTTGACAGCACTCTGTATTTAAAGGTGAAATTTCAGAAAGAGTCCAGACGGACTGAGGTTGAAAACCAGGGGGTTTTATGAAACTTTAGAAATTGGAGGGACTTGCTGGCAATTCTGAATTGTCTGCAAAAGAGTTCGGCCGGACTTGGACTGCATACCAGGGGTATTTTAGTCTTTTCACACTGATTTTTGATTGATGTTGACGAGGGAGCTGTGGCATGCACGCCACGTGTCCCTGTGACTCACCAGGTTATGGGAGTTCGTGCCATTATCCCCGATTTTGTCCGTTTTTAAAATAAATGTCCGGAAAATGTCCGAAATGCCCTCGAAAAGTGCCGAAAAGTGCGTTTTTCAGGAAAAGCTGTACTTCTACGTGCAACGACGTGTGTTGAGTACGCTTCGACGTTGGGATGCACGGGACAGTCCCGAGACGCTCATTGGTTGGAGAACGGGGAGTGTAACGGGTTCCGGTTAACCTGAAGCGGGTCAGTTAACGGATTCCGGTTAACTTCTAACGGATATTGGCGATCCGGATTTGGGTACTTACAATAACACAAGTAAACTTTACACAAATTACTACAAACAAATACAAATAAATCATAATCCCATAAATAAAGATTAATATAAAAAAGAATGAAGATAGAGAGAGATACATGTGTGTGGATCGCAGACAATAACGACAACGAATTAGTGGTCGTGATGGAGTGCACCGACGACGAGGGCGGCGACGTCTAATTAGGGTTTCTCCATTTCTGTTCTCTAATTCTCTCGAGTCTCTCTCACTTAACGATTCAGGGATTGAGTCCACAAAGTCGATATAGCCCCAGAATTTCCACTTAAAAATGATGTTATTTTGTGGTGAAAAAAATATAAAAATATAGTGGCCTGGCCCACCCCGACCCGCCCCTAACCCGTTTTGGCCTGCACCCATATGGGCCAGCCCACTTTTATTTGAGTTATTAGTTTTAAAACCCAACCCACCCTTATTGCATGGCGGGGCGGGCTAGCCCGACGGGCCCAACCGAAATTGACGGCTTTACCTGGAACAGTCCTAAACCCTATACAATAAGAAAATCTCGAATTTAATCAATTCGGCTTGACCAAGGATTTTTTCCTGAAATTAGATCAGCCAGTTTCATGGCCTGGCCATGATTTAAACCATGACCATGATTCTGGCTGTGAAAATCAGCAACACCCATCAGCCAGCTTCATGGCCTGCCCATGGTTTCAACCGTGGCCATGATTTTCGCTGTATAATCCTTGCTATCCAATATACACCCAAAAATTCTTATGCACTTACCGTGCCAACCTATTTTGGCTCTCGTGCATTGTTCCCTCCTTATTATTAAGTCTAGTAATCCGGTTGGACTCTATCACAACAATCTACCACCTCTAGATCAACTGTATCAAGCACCGTATTCGTTCCCATCAACTCATTCTTGGTGGCTCCTTGCTCACCTCGATCATGGCAGTGCCGACCTCCTCTCCTAGTTTCCAAGCCCAGTTGAAGCTATGCATAGCTTCAACTTATCAAGGTTTACAAGCTTTGTCAACATGTCAGTCGGGTTCTCCGATATATGAATCTTCTCAAGCTTTAAGATCTTCTGCTACAAGAGGTAACTGATGTAATGAAACATCAACTCAATGTGCTTCGTTCTAGAATGAAACGCTGGATTCTTCGCAAGATGACTAGCACTCTGACTATCACTATATAACACATTATTACTCTGACCCTTCCCATGATCACTCAAGAAACTCTTCAACCATACTATCTCTTTGCTTGCCATAGTCACTGTAACATATTCTGCTTCATCAGTCGACTGTGCCATGATCTTTTGCAACTTAGAAGCCCTGGAAATTTCTGTACCACCTAATGTAAACACATAACACGTAGTACTTTTCCTACTATCAAGTTCACTTGATCCTAAATTCGTATTCACATAACCCGCTAACTTGACACCCTTGCCTGCGAAACATAAGGTCATACCAGTAGTACCCCTCAAGTACCTTAGGATCCATTTTATCGTTTTCCAATGTTGATTCACTGGAGTACCCATAAACCGACTACTCTCACCGCATGAGCGATATCTGGCCTTGTACACACTATGACATACATTAGACTCCCCACTACGAAGCATATGGAGTCTTTTCCATCTGAGCACACTCCTCCTTTTCCCTAGGCGAGTCCTTGTTAGATAGCTTAAAATGGTTACCAAATGGTGTACTCATTGGCTTTGCTTCCTCCATACCGAATCTCCCCAATACCTTCTTGACATATTCAGACTATGAAAGAAACAACTTCCCTGCATTCCTGTCCCGGACAATCTGCATACCCAAAATCTGATTGGTCTCCCCCAATTCCTTCATTTTAAAGTATTTTGAAAACTGTCCCTTCAATCTATTTACCTCTCTATCACTAGAGCCCGCTATTAACATGTCGTCCACATATAAAAGCAAGATTATGTAACCGTTGTCAAACCTTTTGAAATAACAACAATGATCCGCCTCGCATCTAACAAACTGAATGTCATGCATGAATCCATCGAACTTCGTGTACCACTGTCAAGGAGCTTGTTTCAGGCCATACAAGCTTTTCTTCAATATGCAAACCAACTTTTCATTTCCATTAGACATGTAACCCTGTAATTGTACCATGTAAACTACCTCCTCCAAATCCCCATGAAAAAGACCGTTTTTACATCCATTTGATCTAACAACAAGTTCTCTGCAACCTCTAAACTCAAAACCATTCTGATAATAGTCATTTTTACAACCGGAGAAGATTTCTATGTAGTCAATCCCATGCTTCTCTTCAAAACCCTTTACAATCAACATTGCCTTGTAACGATTGTTGCCATTTGCCTCCTTCTTGATCTTGTAAACCCACTTGTTATGCAATGCCCGTTTTTCCTCAGGAAGTTTTACCAACTCCCAAGTATCATTGACTATCAATGAGTCCATCTTATCATTCATCGCAGCTTTCCATCTGTCTCTAAGCTCACTATAACTAGCCTCCGCATAACTTTTCGACTCACCACTATCCTTTAACAACAATTAGAAATTTGAAAGAGAATACCTAGCAGTCTGTTTCATGATCTGCTCGTGGTTTAAATGAACATGATTCTGGTTATCAGAATCAGCAGTACTCATCAGCCAGCTTTATGGTCTGTCCATTGTTTCAACCATAGTCATGATTTTTGCTGCCCAATATGCACCTAAAAATTCTTACAAATTTACCGTGCCAACCTATTTTTGACTCCCGTACAATGTTAGTTCCTTATTATTAAGTCTAGCAATTCTATTGGACATCTATTTCAACAGAGACCTTGCTTTACCATTAAACCACTGTTTTGGAGGCAATAGAATACTCCATTATGCAATGCCGGTTAGGATATAATCCAACCTTCTTCCCCTTATGGTTCTGACTAATTAATCATAATGTTAATGTCTATTGCGAACTCTTATGCAAACTAGTCATTTTTTATGCTTAATTATTAAATATAATTGATGCTTAATTAGTAAAGATAAATTATTTAAATGGAATAGTGAACTCTTATGCAAACGAGTCATATTTTTATTTTTTTTAAACATGAAACGAGTGATAATTAAAAGTATACGAGTAAGGTTTGATGAATTGATTCAACTATAAAAATATGTGGATTTTACTAAGTATATACTATATGCATATATACATAGTCAAAGAGAGTGTTTTTTTTCTTTGTAAAAGACAATTAAGTAAGCCAAAAACTTATAAAAAACGCGTTTTTTCTAATCTTATGAAAAAACGTGTTTTCTTCAACGGCCCATTCTCTCTCTCTCACTATACGCACTCTCTCTCTAGCCGTTAACGTAATAACAGAGCCCCTCCCAATCGTCTTCTTCACCTCTAAAATCGTTCCTCACCGGCGACCAAGGCCTCCCTCTACCTCAATTTGCGTTGTACTCCTACGCCAACAAGCCGTCGACCTCCTTCAATACCTCGCAACAACACTACATCGCTTTAAGTTTCTCCAATTTCGGCCAGATTTGTTTCAAATTCGGCGAGCTCCATTATTTTCGATCGTCAACTCCATAAATCCCGGTGGATTGAGTTCAGATTCCGGCCACCGTGACCTTCAACACCAGCGTCCCAATTTCCTCAATCACCACCACCGCCCTCCATCAATTGCCGTCCCA
The DNA here is from genome assembly GCA_022495995.1 of Adenophora triphylla var. japonica. Taxonomy (NCBI): domain Eukaryota; kingdom Viridiplantae; phylum Streptophyta; class Magnoliopsida; order Asterales; family Campanulaceae; genus Adenophora; species Adenophora triphylla. The sequence continues at coordinate 226,559 of JAFEMH010001886.1, read as the reverse complement.
ATTTCCTCAATCACCACCACCACCGCTTCCTCAATCGCCCGTGACCTTCAACACCGACCTCTTCCCTGTGCTAACGATTAGAGAGAGAAGGTTCTCTCATTTGCGTTTAGAGATTTGCGTTTAGAGAGAGAGAGATTGATTTGCGTTTAGTGAGAGAGAGTTTGATTTGCCGTGTTATTTTCGTGCCAGTGTTGGGATTTTATGTGCCAGTTTTAGTGTAAATTAATGCCAGTTTATAAGTATTTGAGTACCAGTTTGAGAATTTGATGCATTGGTGGACTGGGTAATTAGATGCCAGTGTAAGTGTTTTGGAGTGCCAGTCCATGTATTTTGGAGTGCCAGTTAGTGTATAATAGAGTGGTAGTAAGTGTGTAACTGAGTGTCAATGTATTTTTTGAATGTCAGTTCTTGTAATTTTGAATGCCAGTCCATGTTTTTTTGAATGCCAGTTCATGTTTTTTTGAATATCAGCAAAAATAATTATCAGTGTTTTTGAGTGCCAGTATATGCATTTTTGAGTGCCAGTAAATGTGTTTTCAAATGCCAGTCCATGTATTTTTGAATGCCAGTGCTTGTATTTTTGAGAGCCAGCAAAAATATTAGTGTAACAAAGTGCCAGTGTTAGTGTAACAGAGTGCCAGTGTGAAGAGTGCCGGTTCATGTATTTAAAAGTGCCAGGTGTAAAAGTGCCAGTTTCAGTTTAACAAAGTGCCAGTACCAGTTTACACTGGCACTTTGTTAAACTGGTACTGGCACTTTTTTCGCTGGCATTTTGTTATATATGTACTGGCACTTTGTCACACTGGCAGTTTGTTAAACATGCACTGGCATAAACGGGGGAACCATTAATTACGAAAATGCCATCGTTTATTTTGAACATAGTTGCCAGTAATTACAAAATTGCCACCGTTTATTTTGAAAACACGTTTTTTCTTATCTTAAGAAAAAACTAATTTTTTATAAGACCAACTCATTAAGTAAACATGTATAGTATGTGATATAAAAAAAATATGTATTGATAAATATGATAAATAAAAAATATTTATTTAGGAATGAAGAAGGAAAATTAATTCATAATTAAAGAGATTTTTTATAATTTTTCGTATTAGTAATAAATGACGCCACAAATCTATGGTGTTTTAAAGGATAATCTGACTTTGTAGAATGTAACCTGAAATATAGAAGTGACGTCATCATCAGTAATGTTATGTGCTACTCCCTTCGTCCCCACTAATAGTCCTTAATAGTCTTTGCACGCTTATTAAGAAATACTAAAAAATGAGTGAACAATGGTAAGTGGATTGGAAATATAATTGTCCAAAAATACTATTTATGATTCAAGTGGATAAAAAGTAGTATAGTAAGTATTGATTTATTTGTAATTTTATGAAAAGAAGAGGATATAAATGTTTAAAACACTATTTATTATTTGTTATTTTGAGAAAAAAACAAAATAGAACTCTTTGTTTGAAACAAATCAAAAGAAAAAGTAAGACTCTAATTGAAATTGAAGTGGGGGTGGGGGGGGGGGGGGGGACGTAGTAATACTTAATACAAATTAAGCATGAATGGTTAAATGGGATAAACAATATATGTGCCTAACAAATTCAAGTTATTTGAATTGAACTCAGTGCTTTAAACATTTTGTTTAATTAGAGCATGTGGTAGGCTGTCCTGTGGGGTTGCCCATTGTTTTCAGCTTGTTTGGTTGATATGATATTGTTCACAAGATTAACCTTCCTCTTAGTTTTAATTAATCTATTGGCTCATGCTGGTTTATTTATTTCCTTGTTAATTTTGGTGGTAAACAACTGGTTTCTTTCTAAACTTTAGTTAATTCTTCAATACATAACCAATTACATACTCCGTCCTCCCATATAAAATTTCACAAATGGATTTTGTACGAAAATTAGAAAAATGTGTAAGTGATACAAGTGTTATGAGTAAAAAAAGTAAGATAGAAGAGAAAAAAGTGGAGTAGAAAATAGTAAAATGATTGGTATTGTAAGTATAAAAATAAATTTGATTCTTACGTGTCAAAAATTTGAGCAGGATAATACGGGCTACCTTTAAGAAATCATCTATGGGATATGGTTAAATACAGGGAACAAAAAATACAGGGAACCAACAAAATTACCAAAATGCCCATATAAACCAAAAATTCCGGCCAAATGGCCAGAATTCGAACCAAATTCAGCAAAAAATCAAAACCAAATTGCATATGTAAAAATCGAATTCCGACTTCGTTAACCGTTGGATCGTCGTGAAACTTCTAGGCGCACATGATGACCGTTGGGATCTTCCAAATAATTGCCGGAGAGGGAGAAATGGCTGGCGGCAAATACTGGCAAAAATCTACAAAAATTCGCTATATTAAAAATCAAATTCCCGCTTCATTAACCGTTGGATCGTCGTCAAATTTCTGGGGTATGTTCGCATCACTCAGGCGCTCATATTGACCGTTGGGATCAGAAAAATAATCAGCGGTGCAGGAGATATGGCCGACGGCGCAAATCCGGCGAGACATCTTAAAAATCAAATTCCCGCTTCATTAACCGTTGGATCGTCGTCAAATTTCTGGGGTATGTTTGCATCACTCAGGCGATCATATTGACCGTTGGGATCAGTAAAATAATCAGCGGTGCCGGAGATATGGCCGACGGCGCAAATCTGGCGAGACATCTCGTTTCACAACATCTCGTGTAGGGCAAGGGCAGAGTTGGAATTTTTCGTTCCCTGTATTTTTCGTTCCCTATATTTAATATTTCATCTATGTGAGAGAGAAGTGGGGCAGCTTCGAGAAGAATTGTGTGAGACTCAATTTTTAGACCCTCTCCCAAAATCAGACAAAATGTTCAGGGCCATGAATGAACTTAGATATGAGAATTGAAATATGTTAGTGCGATAGTTGTGTCAAACATAAGATCGGCTACACAAAAAGCATAATGATTCAAGAAAATCACGTCTATCAACTTGCGAGTATAGTAAATATGCTTGGACGAGCAAAGGTTCAATGGGCATTCCCATACCTATAGTATTCAAGTTTTCGTCTGTCGGACTCTATCACCAAACTCGTCATCAATTTTCTTCATGTGGGGGATTGTTGAAAAAATATGTTGTGTGTGAAAGAAATTGTGTATTTTCCTTACATGAATCGTTTGTCGTTTGACAATGATTATTGTGGGTTCATGTTACACTTCATGTGAAAATTGAAATGGTATATATAGATGTCCAATTTGAGATTGAATGAGAAAGATATGATAGATTAAAGTTGGTGGGTTGAAAGTGTAAATTTAGAATTTAACCCCACTATTAATATCCCATGATTTCTAGATTAATGAGGGATTAATAGGGATCATTTCATTTGGAATAGGAGTTACAAAGCGTGTAATTAAACCTCATGAATACAGGTAATGACTCCCATATTAATATAAGAATTAATTTGTAATTCATCACATGTTTATTGAATTTATAAATAAAGAAACACACAACAAATGAAAACAACTTTTTACATCAATTTTCTTCCTGCCCTTTGCAATTTGTTCATATTCTTTCTTTTGCCGGCAAGAAATTTATTCATGGTGATTTTGTCCAAGCATAATGAGATTCGCCGGAGATTCTAGTTTGTAAGAATAGTCTGGTTCGTCCGTTTTATCATGAGAGACGAACGTCCAAAGCAAACTCAATCATAACTCGATGAGGGGGCGAATTTGTTTTAACGAGAGTGTGTTACACACGACTCGAATAAAATTAAGACGATAAACCTACGATTTTCTCGTTGTTTAATTTTATGTATTAAATTGTATGTAAATATATTATGATTCTTTTTTTTATTGTGCTTATTGTAAGATATTATATAACATGTAATTATACGTTTAAAAATATTTATCATGTGAATCACAACAATTTTACATTTGCTGGTGAGATTTTTACATATATCAAGTTAAATGTTACCGCTGCAACAAGTAGGATTAAGTATTACATCTATAAATTATGATCGTCATAGTAATATTTAAAATAAGTGAAAAAATACAAATTGTATAATAAGTTAATTGTGAGCTTATTGTTTTATTATGACCAAAGGGAGAATATTTATTTTTCAGATTTGGCCAACGGGTTCGTGGAATTTTGGAGCCCCAAAACAAGCCCATCACCATCAGGCTGCCACATCCCTACTAAAATTAGTATGCTAATGCAACGTTAATATTCAATAATTGTATTGGCTTCTAGCTACTACTTTCATTATTAAATAAGACTGTTTTTTTTTTTTATTTAAATATTCTTTGCGATCTAATAGTGTCTTTTTTTACGTCATTTGTTCACCCACGTACTTTAATTTATTAATCTGAATATTGACGTTTTCAATTTCGCTACATATGAAAAGGGACTCATAACTTTCAATCTAAATAATAATTTAACTTTTTTTAAAAAGAAATTCCTTTCAAAATTACTTCAGTCTACTTTAACAAACCACGTTACTTAACAAATTTTAAAGGGTATTATAGACATTTTAATATTTACGAGTGTTGCAATGCTCATTATTGTGTTGTACTTTATCTCAAAATGTACATTTTCATACCCCATTTAAAAAAATTCTAATAAAAACGTTCTGACATTTGTCATGTAATGTACAAATAACTTTTGGATGAAATTTGTTTTATAATTTTGTCGAAAATTAACTTTTGAACAAAAGTTGTTTAAAGAAATTGACAAATATGCTAAAGAAAATCAAGTTTTATTTATTAGCACAAAAATAACATTGTAAAGTTAATTGAGAGAAACTAAAATGTTGTGAAATACTATGCATAGAAGGTTAAAAATGTTGGGGAAATGAGAAATTAGGGTCCAAAAGATTAGGGGATGTCAATCGGGGTCTGATGTTTCAATTGTGTCAATTTAGTGTTTAAAGTTAACGATGTTAGTTAAGTTGATGGTTTTGGATTAAAATGCAAATAAAATCAAGTTATGTCACACGTGCATTACACGTGTACTTACATGCACTTAATTGTGTTTATTTCAATCTTTTGCATGAGGTTTTTCGTCCTTTCACATGAAGATATGGTTAAGTTCACCCACTAGTTAAAAAAACCACTATCTCCGGTACTTTTAAAATCCAACGAACACCAATTCTTTAAAAATTTGCCACCGCCATTCTTAAAAAATTCGGCCACCATCACCCCCCCTCCAATTCTTTAAAAATATGGCAACCACCACCATTAACATTAAAGATTGAAAAAAAGAAGCAGCGAAATTCAATATTTCCCATAACATTTGATTGGTCAGAAATTGGAGAAGGGAGAACATGGGAAAAAGAAAGGGATCACATGAATAACAAGGGTAGTGGAGGAGGGCGGACTTGGGGAGAAGGGCGAATAGAGGGCGACGGAAGGGGAAAAAGGGTAGATAGAGGGTAGGGGAAGGCGGAGGAAAGGCGGGGAGGGGACGTAGGAGGGTGGTGACTTAGAATGTGGGTCAAGTTGGCTGATCGGGGGATGGAAGAAGGAAGAGAAGGGTGGTTTGGAGAAGTTGAAGTGGGGGAATATGGGAATGAACATGTACATGATGGGTTTGGTGTTCTGTGTCCAAGGCCACGATTTTTTTATTGTTTTAATTTTTTTTTTTTAATTAATTTTTTTTAAGGGAAAAATGGGAAAGAGACAAAATAGTGAGGGTAAAATGAGAATTTCGCCAGACGAAACTGTTCATAGAACTGTTCCTTTGAGTGAGGTGGACATCCTTAATTTATACTATAGATTCTTTGTTAGAATTTACTTTTTTCTTTTTGTATTGTTTAAAAGATAAAAGCATTAAAAAACTCATTTTTAAAAGTAATTTTCAAAACAATTTAACTAATAAAATTTTAATTTTTAAAATTATTATGCTTTTTTATTTATAAAAATGGATAAAAGCTTCGTATAAAATAAACATTTTTTGTAAATGATATTTTTTGTTAAACTAGTTTTGAAAATTATTTTCTAATATTCAAAATATGTTTTTATTTATGATAAATTATATTTTTAGATTTTCAAATAATTTATTTTTGTGAAATGACGAAATATTCATGCGAAAAATCCAAACAAACCACATTTAAGTGCATGTGTAAAATATGTGTGACTAACTAGATTTTGTTAGCATTTTCGTCCAAAGACCCCTAACTGAACTAACATTTATTAACTTTGGATCTTAAGTTGTCAAAATTGGAATATCAGACCAAAATTGACACACACCATTTAAATTTCGGACCCTAATTTGTCATTTCCCCAAAAATATTTTGTCCAATTCATTTCTCCTTTTTTAAAAAATTTCTCTTTCACTACTTGTCGCTCTTATCTTATCTTAATTAATAAAATTAATATAATATTTAGCCCACCTCCTTTGTCTCCATTAAGAAACCTTTCCAACTCAATCCCACTAGTCCAAACCCATTATCAAAATTCATCTGTCTCCACTCAATCCCTGTACTTCATTCTTATCGGTAATTGCTTTACCATTTTTTTTGGCATGCAAATTAGGAGTGTTAAAAATGTTGTGAGTGTAATAATAAAATAGGAGAGAGAATTAGTGGAGGAAATAGTAAATTTGAAAAATGTTATGAGTGTAATAGTAAAATAGGAGAAAGAATGAATGGGTTGAATAGTAAAAATTTTTTGTCAAAAAATAAAAGGTGAAGCTTCTAACGAAACGCCTTTAGGTAATTGATGAAGCTTTTATTAGGGCGGAGGGAGTATATTGATAGGCAAAAATCTTTCTTAAGGAATCCATTAATTATAAGGTCCCCTTTATTTATTTATTTTTTACAAAAGTATACGGTCCCTATTGAATCTTTCAAGCCTTCTTTATATATAAACCCTTCTTCTCCGCATCTGAAATTCCCTCTTTTCTATTTCAGATTTAAAAAAAAAAATGAGGAGCAAAGCAGGAAATTCAAACAGAGTGTTAAGACTCGTTACATTACCGTACAGAGCATTATTAAAAGCCAGAGATTTCTACGTTAAAAGCATCACCGATTGCGGCAACCCCAGCGTTTACGGCCGAGGAGTGATCGGCGGCCCAGGCGCCAGTCAAGCCTACGTTTTGCCCCGCAGCTTCAGTGCTCAATCGTACAACTCCGCCGACAGCGACGATCTACGGGAGCTGATTAGGGCAAACTCCACCAACAGTAACGAGATCACAAAGGCGGAATTGGAATTGTTCATTCAACAGCATCTGAGACAGCAACGGCAGACGGTGGCGAAATCGGGGGTGCCGAGAAGCGTTAGTGTTGGGATGGGTAGGATTGATGAAGAAGGGGAGAATTGTGATGGGGATGCTAGTGTGAAGAAGGCTGAGAAATTTGTGTATCCCAGAAGCAAGAGTTATGCTGTCGACAACAAATTCCATGTTTGATTTTTCATTTTATTTTATTCTGTTTTGATTTACATTCAACTGCACCGGCCCGGCGGCCCTTATACCGGAGTAAAAACAAACTGCATTTTCAGTTGTTAAATTGGATCTATTTGTCAGTAGAGTTGAAATGTTCCATTAAAGTCCCTAGCAAGCAACATTTTATTTTTTCTTTGAGTTGAAATGTTCCATTGAAATCCCTAACTAGCAATATTTTTATGTTTCCTTTATTTTTTTTGCACCGCGCAAGAGACAGAGAGCTGCAGCCGCAGTTGGTGCTAGCTTAATTTGTTTTCCCCTGGCAGCTTGTTGGTGACCCAACTAATAGTTAGTTGGGTCCGGGACGAGCGCATCAATGACCAAAAAAATTTGATTTCATAATAATGAATGATCGCTGTCGAAGGACGTTGAGTCTGTACTTATCCAAATCTCAGTTAGTTATTGTTTGGAGGTCAAAATGGAATTTAGTTTGACTGAGCCCAAAATGTTTACTTTTGTGCACAACGCCCAAATTATTTCAATTAATTTGTGTTGCTAGGAAATTGCATAAGTTGTTCAACTTCTCAATTTGAATTGTAAGACTTTGAAGAATCGGGCAAATTGGATATACATTGAGTTTCTTAACAACAAACTTTATACACCACCTAGTCACGAGCTTTTCTTACGGAGATAAATTTTAGTTGTTTACCGACTTATTTTTTTTTAAAAAAAGTTAATATTCAATTGAGTGTCTTCGTTACTAATTAATGTTTTAAACATTTTACGTGATTGACATTTTTTAAAGTATATTTGAGGCCAAAATACATTTAACCCCCCAAAATATACACCAAAATATAGCACCACAGATTAAACAGACAATTTAATCAACAGTAGGGGATTTATTGATCAAGTCAAGAACGTACCAATAAGCCAATAGCAAAACCGAAAGCAAGGAACAGGATCAGGAAAACAGACAGAAACAATAAAAACAAACGATTAGAAAACTTATCGTGATTTGATCGAGTCGCCTTAGGAAGACTGTCCTAAGAGAAAATATTGCCCCCAATTGGTGCAACTCAGGTACAGGCAAATTTCTCCGAGGATAAAACGATCACGGATTACGTACCACAAAGCAGCACACAGGTATGTAATCACCGGCGGTCCTATCTCAGTCGCCTTGAATCTCACGATCGAATCTCTATGAACGGGAGTAATCAACAATGAAAGAAAACTAGAGAAATAGGTTTTCTCTTTTAATCTCTCATAGTATTAAACGGTTGGGGAAAAATTAGTATTTATACATGTGATAAATAATAGGTTTTAAAGTCATAATTTGACCTAAAAACCCACAGAAATTCGGCCCAGGAAGGTCAAAACCCGTCACTAGCGCGGCCGCCCTTGAGGGTGGCGCGACCGCGCTAAACACCAGTGATTTCTGGCGAGCTCACGGCAACCAAGCGTGGCCGCCCTAGGCCTAAGCGCGGCCGCTCTCCATGGCACAAATTCAGACGTGTTTTCCTCCTTGGCCAAACTCAGTCCACAACCAAGACACTCCAAGGTCATAGATCTATGGACTTCATACCACATGAATCAAAAATTCCAACAATCCCCCACAAGTTCATAGAAATATGACGTGTACAGATTGTCCATTGCCATGCTTTCAATAATGGTACCTTCCGGCTTGAATCACTACCTATGTTATCCAACGCAAACCTCCACATGACCAGATGAACGGGTGTCTTGAATCTGATGCCTTTGTAGAGGCCTTTGCTGGTAACAAACACGACAAAAGCTATGATAGGCCCTCTATCGAACACTTGACGCTTATAAGCCATACGTCCCGATCCTCTATCATGAGTGCTTTCAAGGAATAACCCGAATTCCTCTAATTGCGGCCAACAATAACACTCACTTAGCTGGGCATCTCAGAAGATGTACTGCTAACATCTTGTCTAAAAGACTTGATCCCATTCAAAGTTCCAAACTTTTACTTTATTAGCAGCAACGAGCACCTCTAGGCTATTCAGGGGATAGACTCAGACATGTAACATGTCAATCTATTATTAGGTGCTCCGACTCACCCCACAGCTTGTTATTACCACATTGAATCTCCTTTGTGGGATCTCCACTCAGGTAGATTGGGTTGCCACTGCGTTTGAATCAGACGGGGTTCAGACCCATCCCCAACCTAGATTTTTGAACTAGAGCAAATTCTAGCCCTTTGGTTAAAGGATCAGCTGTGTTATCCTTGGTACCAACATAATCAACAGCTATCACCTTTCGAGACACAAGATCCCTTATAGATTTTAATCTAATTTGGATGTGTCTCCTAGTTTTACAGTTGTACTTGACACTTTTCAGTTTCTCAATTGTGGCAGTGTTGTCACAATGTACAGAGATAACAGGCATGGTGTAACGACCCTAACCCTAGGCACTATTTTAGTATCATATTATATGCTTTTAATATTATTGTTAATATTAGGTGTTCATTATATATCCTTAATTTCTTATTTTAAGATGAAATGGTTGGGAAATGATTTTAAAACCTTAGGATTGCAAGAGAAATTAAATAAATCATTTTGGGAAAGTATAAAGATAAAAAAAATAGATAAAGTATGAAATAAGGTTAAGGTGTGTGGGGTAAAGAAATGGGAGTAGGGAGTTTAGTTATACTACTTTAGAACTTGGGGGACCTAATTGCTTACTTTGGAAAGATTTTCTTAAATGAAGTCATGGGGGGCCATGTCCCCATTTTCCTCATTCACCTCCCTTATTTTCTAACCTTCCCATACCTCCCCATACTTCCCAATCATCTTCTTCCTTCTCAATCAAAATTCATGGAAACTCTCTCTCCATGCTTTTCCTTCCAAAATTTCTAATAAATTCAATTCTTCTCCATTTGATGATTCGGGTGTACTTTTGTGTTCGGGGTGAAGAGGGGAGCACATCAAGCTAAGAAAATTTTCATTCCATCTCATATTTGCTAAGTAAGTTATTATGACTTCCTTCTAAATATTGCTCACTTTATGTGTTAATTAACCTCTTGTTTAAAGAAGATGATTTTTGGTGTTTTGAATAATGTTATTTGAGTTGGAATTGATCTTAAGTTGTAAATTGGTGATCTAAGTTGAAAGAAGAGTGGTATAGAGTAATTGGGGATGATAATGGGTTAAGTATAAGTATTTAATGTGGGTTTGGCCAAGTTACTAGAGTTAGAAAGTAAATTATTATGACTTTCCTCCTATTAAATGATCATGAATAATTTGATGTTAATATTGTGGTTATAATAGTGTGATTTGAAGTGTTAGGACACTCTCTTGGGTTGAGAAATGGAGTAATGACTAAGATAAAGTGGTTGTTCATGGAAGTGATAAAAGAGTATAAGAAATGGATTGAGTGAGTTTAAAAAGGGGTTAACTTGAAATGTGGTAGATAATGGGTGGAAAACCAATTGGAAATGGTCTATATCTAGGATATGATACATTGGGGTTAAATGGTTTAGAATGGAATTAATAAAGTTAAGAAATCATTTTTAGGTCCACAAAGTAGAACAAGCTTGGGACTAGTTTTGGTTTTTGGAGTTCTTAAGGAAAAGTGCTACATCTACCTAGTTCTGGCCGTGGCACGAGTCGTGCCCCTAGGTACGAGTCGTGCCCATGGCCAACTCGTGATAACGAATCGTGAAGGAATAGCCAAGTCGTTCTGATCAACTTAAGGGGAAATTGGCACGAGTCGTGCCCTCAGGCGAAAGTAACGAGTCATGCTTTAGGGGAAGCATGAATCTGAGAAAGGCCAAAGGGGCACGAGTCGTGCCCTGGCCTGGTGTCATTGAACTGATTTTGGAGCTGTTTAAACCTATTCAAACTAGAACCAAAATGAATCCTCTCTAACCTAGATTTAAGTAGAATACTTTGGCTACACGATGACATCTTAATTGATCAAAATGGAATTGTGGAAGTAGTTTAAATATTATTCGGAAAACGGATGATAAGCTTGATTCGTAAATTCTTCGAAGGGGTTCAAACTTGGGAATTCGATCTTGAATTTTTATTAATATATTTCAAGGTTGTATAATGACTTAGTAGAAATGGTTTAGGGTACATGAGGACCTTACTTGCTTCCATATCTTTGGAGATTAGTTTGAAATAGTGTAGAAACTATAGGTTTCACTATTGAGCTAATTGGAAATGTGTATGTATCACCTTGTGGCTTTGTTATCCCAAATTGTGAAATTATTGGTTATGTGGATACTTTAATATCCCAAGTGTGGATTATAAGGCAAGTTGTTATGATATATCCCAAGTGTGGATTAATTGGCATGTTGATTATATTGTATCCCGGTGTGGATTATGTGGTTATATGGATACCTTATTTGAATTTATATTCGTTAATGGTATTATGCATAGTGTATTAAATGAATGTGGCACTATGATATTGATTTAACATGAGTATACATTACCATGTTGTTATGTTCTTATCCCCTTTGTGGAATTATTTCAAGTATCTATTATGTGCTTGAACGTATATATGTGATTCAGGGGGTATAATGGAATTCAATCAATTATTGATTTGTTTTATAAGTGATTGAAGGTCCATTATACCTGTGACCTCTCCCCTCTGTGGCCACAGAGTGGGATGTGCTTGCGACTGTATTGAGCCAGAAGCCTTACAGACCGCTGCAATTTGGTGATTAGGTGGAATGCTTCTGTATTAAGCCAAAAGCTTTACAGTTAGCGCTGATATTATATGGTACTCTGAATAAGGGTCATATAAGTATCCTATTTTCTTATATAGATCTCTGGAGTATGAGTCCTATAAGCGGTGAAGGTGCATGGGGGCAATTCACCAAAGAGAGGAGTTTTACTCCCACGTTGTACGACTTATTGTTCAGACGGGAAAGGTAAAATGAGGTAACGTAAGGTGTTTACCGCTTTCATAATGTGTTATGTGTAACCCTGCTATGTTAGACGTGGCCGGTTGAACAAACCGGCGGTTAGCCGGTTGAAAACCGGCGGTTTCAAACCTTCAAATCCCCAACCGGAACCGAACCGCCTAACCGGCTCAACCGGTTACGGTTTAGGCGGTTCACGGTTTTAACGGTTATCCGGTTAACCTCCTATTGACGGTTTGATATGCTCATTGAGAGTCTTTGTTGTTGCTCGCCGAGCAACCCTTTTAGGGTTTAGGGTTTTGAGGTTGCTCGGCCGAGTCTTTGGTGCTGCTCGGCCGAGCAACCCTTTTAGGTTTAGGGGTTGAGGGTTGCTCTAGCCGAGTCTTTGGTGTTGCTCGTCCGAGCATATCATTTTTCAGTTAATTTTTTTAACGGTTTTTTGAAAAAAGTTAACTTTTATTTTTTTTCAATTTTTTTTTGGATAGATAAGACTATTTTAAACTTAAGTTTACTACATACATTTTTTACAAAAAGGTTTATAAAAAAAGTTATGAATTTTTAAAGAAATGAAAGTTAACGGTTTTTTTGAAAAAAGTTAACTTTTAATTTTTTTTGGATAAATAAGACTATTTTAAACTTAAGTTATCTACATACATTTTTTGAAAAAAGGTTTATAAAAAAAGTTATGAATTTTGAAAGAAAGAAAACTTAACTTTTTTTAAAAGAAACAAGTATATAAAAGAAAAAAGGGACGGTACCCTTAAATTTTATTAATCAAAATAAAATTACAAAGAGGGGGACAACCAACCTTACCCTTTTATAAATAAGGGGAGACATTTAGGAGCCTTTACCTCAACCTAACTATTACAATTAATTAAAAATAAATCTAATCTAAAGTCTAAACTAATCTAATTAAAATAAAAATTAATCTAAAACATCATTCATTCATCACTACTTTCCCTGGAGTCCTCGACATCGTATTGATATCTTGGATCCAATAGATCCTCATCATAAGGCATGTCTTGTTGCCTTTTTTCCGCTCTAACCCAATCGCCAAGTAAAAGTTGATGTTCCAAGTTTTCACTTGTTAGTTGAGAACGTCTTTCATCCAAAACATTTCCACCAACGCTAAATGCCGATTCAACCACCACCGTTGAAGCGGGAGAGGCTAATACTTCTTTAGCAACTATGGAAAGTATAGGATAAATGTCTTTCCTTCTTGACCACCATTGTAAAACATCAAATTCATTTGAATTTGGATCTTGATTTAATTCAAAGTTTGTAGTGAAATAGGTTTCTAACTCCACGGGAAGGTTTGATGATGATGAAGATGAACCTCGAGAAGGACCATATTTTTTACTATACAAATTTGCAATAAAACTATATGGATCCCCACTAGTAAAACTTGGTTGAGAAGTAGAGGAATCATATTCATGTTGTTGGCTTTGAGAAGTGTTTCCATATAAGGCATTATACTCATTAAAAAGGTTAATCAAATCATTTTTTTGTGTCATTAACAATAATTGACGGAAGTTCATAAATACCGTCATCATCGGGATATAATTTCATATAATAATAAGTTATAATGGACTCTAAATCATCTAATTTAACTCGAGGATCTAATAACTTTGCAACCAAGAAAAGAGACGGAATAGTGTCAAAATATTTAAGCCACTTTTGTCTCATGTTAAAAATGCATTGTTTTAAAATAGGGCATTCTTTTAAATTGTCAAAAATAGTAACAATTGCAATACAATGCTCTAGCACCAAAACGGAAGTTGGATAATAAACTCCCGAAAAAGCCAAAGTAGCGGTATTAAAAATCTTTAACAATTCACATAAATTAATGCATGCATTCCAATGATAAGTAAATAGAGGTTCATGATAGCCAATTGACATAAAATATTGCGTTAGGAGATCTTTATAAGCAAAACCATCGCTTAACATTTTATAGGTGGAATTCCACCTAGTTGGAACATCGTAAGTAAAATATTTGTCCGGCACATTTTTACTTCTTAAAAACCTTATCCATTTTTTTGTATTAGAATTTTTTTTTTTTGAAATAAATTGAAGAGCTCGTCTAATTGGCTTAACATTAGTTTCTAATGCATCTAAACCATCTCTAACACATAAATTAATTATATGACATAAACATCTAATATGAAAAAACTTACCCCCAAGTGAAGGTTGACAAACGGTAATTAAATCGGGCAAACTAGCCGTATTAGCACTTGCGTTGTCAAATGAAATAGTAAATATTTTATTTAAAATACCATATTCAAGAAAAATCTCAAGCAATTTCGCACAAATATTTTCCGCGGAATGCGGTGGCTCAAAATCTTTGTAAGCAATTAATCTTTTTTGGATTTTCCATGAATTATCTATCCAATGGCAAGTAACGCCCAAATAAGTATTTCTTTGCCAATGATCACTCCAACCATCGGCACAAATTGAAACTTTATTTTCTAATTTTGATAAAACACCAATTAAATCTTTTTTATATCTTTCAACCACTCTAGTAATATCACGTACGAGATTCGTGCGTGGTACTCTCATGGCGGCGGGGTTCAAAGAAAAGCGAGCAAAATTTTCATAAAAATCACAATCCACAAAATTAAAAGGAATGCCTTTAACGCAAATAAATTTGGCTAGTTCATCCCTATAAACCCACTTGTCAAATTTAAAAAGGACGGAAGAAGGGGAAGACGAACCTTGTGCACCCGAACCCGAACTACGTTGAAATTGTAATTGAGTTTGCGAAGCGGAAATGCCAAGTTTCTCGGAATGTTTTGCCGCCAAATGCCCGTTGAGCGTCCCATGCCCTCCACCTCTTTTCCATGCGTAAGTCGCATTACAATAGTTGCAACATGCTCGAAAATTTTAATCATCCTCGGCAGTAATTTTTCTTTTGCTGAAATGGATGGCGAAGGTATCGGATTGTGGCTCTCTTTCTTGTCGTTGTCCCCGAGGACCCCGACCCCGACCACCTCCCCGACCCCTAGCTCGGCTGCCCCTACCACTTCTAGCATTACCACTTTCAATTTCAACTTGTTCTTCTTCCTCATTTTGTTGAATATTTGGATTTTGATGATCAAAATCATCGTTGGGGGAGGAAGAATCAACAACGGACTTGCCTAAATTGCTTCTTTTTTGATTTGCAGCCATTTGTATAAGAGAAAATGAAGTTTGAAAACAAAACGGAGCTTAAAAATGGATGAAAATGGAGAAAAGCACTAATTTCGTTAGAAAACTAACTGAAAATGGAACAATATTTAACTGAAAATTGGATGAGGGTGAGAGTATATGTGAATATTTGAAAGTAGAAGAGAAAGAGTAGAGAGAAATAAAGTGGAAATAAAATGGGAGGAGGAGGGTGATATTTATAGTTAGTAAATTAGGCAAAAAAAAAACATTTTTTTTTAAATTTTTGACTGCCCAATAACAAAATTAACGGCTAGTTTTTAAAAATAACGGCTAGTTTTTGAAAAAGTAGCCGTTGGAACATGTTCTGGCGTTATGCTCGGCCGAGCACCTCATATGACTCGGCCGAGCAGAACCTTCAGTTTGTTAATAACAAACTGGAAGGTTCTGCTCGGCCGAGCAACTCATATGACTCGGCCGAGCAAGTCAAAAACCGACGGTTAACCGGCGGTTGACCGGTTTTTCAAAAATCTCAACCTTAACCGAACCGGCCAATAACCGGTTACGGTTAGCCGGTTCCGGTTAACCGCCGTTGACCGGTTTTGACCGGTTTTGGCCGGTTTTCAACCTCCCGGTTGACCGGTTCGGTTTATAAAATGGACACGTCTATGCTATGTGTTGCATATTGTTTGGCATCTTGCTGCATTCATAATAGCTTATTGAGATTTATTATCACCCCTTCCCTTTTACTGTTTTAGATTGTGCTGAGACAGGTGACCTGAACCAGTGAGGCCGGGAAAAGAGTTTGGACTCTTGCTTTTGGGACTTGTCAGGATAGGTATATGAGTGGGTTGTCGGGAGTCCTATTTAAGTATTACTCTCTTATAAGTTGTATGAAAAACCCTTTTGTTAAACAATGTTATTAGGGTTTTCAATGTATTTGACCAAGTTATGGTTTATTGGAATCTTTACTTAAATTCCTCCGAATGGAGATATTATTAGTTGATTTTTATTTTGGGAAGTTTGAGAATTGATTTTCTTTTAAAGAGAAATACAAGTTTTAAAAATAAGATGGTTTTTCTTAGTTTGAGCTCCTCAAGCTCGGGACACGCGTTAGGTTCCGGGTTGGGGTGCTCACACATGGGCTTACTGACCATGGGCAACTCGGACATAAGTCCTCGAAGCCATTCAGCTTCCAATCCAGTAGTGTCAAGGGCAACTAATTCGGCCTCAAATGTAGACCTAGACAACAGAGTTTGTTTGGTCGACCTCCAAGCGACTGCAGCTCCGCCTAAGGTGAAAACATACCCCGTACAGCCATAACTCCCGGAGTTATAGGCAATCCAGCTTGCATCACTATATCCTTCAAGAACATAAGGATATTTTCCGTAATGCAGCCCAAGGGAAATCGTTCCCTTCAAGTACTTGAGAACTCTATCAAGAGCTTCCCAATGTGCTTTATTTGGACATTGAGTATATCTAGCCAACCTAGTAACCGAGTAGGATATATCCGGTCTAGTACAATTGGCAAGATACATCAAACTTCCAATAATTTAAGAATATCTCAACTGAGCCATCGGTACTCCACTTTCATTCTTAGTAAGTGCAGATGAAGGATCATATGGAGTCTTAGCTACTTTGCAATTCTTATAACCAAATTTCTCAATTACACTTTCGGTATAATGAGATTGCGATATGGTTATGCCACTAGTTGAACGAGTCAACTTAAGGCCAAGAATCACACTAGCTACTCCCATATCCTTCATCTCAAACTTACTTTTCAAGAATTCCTTAGTAGTATTAATTATCCTCATATCTGTTCCAAACAACAGAATATCATCGACATACAGACATAAGACAATACTACTATCACCAATACTTTTGCTATAAACACACTTATCAAACTCATTAGTAACAAAGCCAAATGATGAGACAATTTTATCAAATTTCTCATGCCACTGCTTAGGGGCTTGTTTGAGTCCATATAAGGACTTAACAAGTTTACAAACCTTTTTCTCATTTCCAGAGGCCTCAAAACCTTCAGGTTGATCCATATAAATTTCTTCCTCTAGATCGCCATGCAAGAAAGCGGTCTTAACATCCATCTGATGGATAGGAAGATCATATACAGAGGCCAATGCGATAAGCATTCCGATTGTAGTCATTCTAGCAACTGGCGAATAGGTATCGAAATAGTCTATTCCCTCCATTTGCTTGAATCCCTTAGCCACTAACCTAGCCTTAAACTTGTCAACGGTTCCATCCGGTTTCAGTTTCCTTTTGAAGACCCACTTACATCCTATCGTGCTACAACCAGGAGGGAGATCGACCAATTCCCATGTCCCATTGAGACAATAGAATCCATCTCACTCTTAACAGCATCCTTCCACTGCTTGGCATCAGAAGTAGCCATAGCAGCTTTGAAGGTTAGAGGATCACCCTCGACATTGTAAGTGATGAAATCACTTCTAAAATCCTTGGTGGTCCTTGCCCTTTTTCTCCTTCTTGGTTCAATCTCATCGTCAGAATGAGTTGCACTGGAATCAACCCCCACATTTATCAGCTCCTCTACTTGAGCAGGAATGGAATTAGGGATGGGGTTAGATTCCTTAGGAAGTCCGTCCTTCATAGAAAACACATCCTCAAAAAATGTTGCATCACGTAACTCAACTATAGAGTTCACATCTATGCCAGAAATTTCAGATTTTATAATAAGAAATCTCAATGCATAACTTGTTTCAGAATAACCTATAAAGATAGCATCAACAGTTTTAGGTCCAAGCTTTTTCCTTTTGTGTGCGGGTACAAGTACCTTTGCAAGGCACCCCCACACTTTTAAGTGTTTCAGGCTAGCCTGTCGATCTCTCCAAAGTTCAAACGGACTTTCCTTTCTATGTTTAGGAGGGACTCTATTCAGAATATGGCAAGCCGTATTCAAAGCCTCTCCCCACATATATTTGGGCAGTCCAGAACTTATGAGTAAACTGTTAATCATATCAGTAAGGTTTCTATTCTTACGTTCAGCAACACCATTTGATTGAGGGGCGTAGGGAGGAGTCTCTTCATGTACTATTCCGTTTTCTTGGCAATAATACATGAAGGGGTTAGACTCATATTCACCTCCTCTATCAGACCTTAACCGTTTAAGTTTCTTGCCTGTTTGTGTTTCTGCTTCATTCTTAAATATAATGAATTTATCTAATGCTTCATCCTTAGAATTAAGCAAATAGACATAACAGTATTTACTAGCATCATCAATAAAGGTGAGAAAGTATTTCTTTTTGTCTTTGGTCAACACGCCATTAAATTCACAAATATCAGTATGAACTAAATCTAGAATTTCAGAATTTCTCACAACCGACTTAAACGGACCTTTTGTAGATTTAGCTTCAACACATACATGACACTTAGAATTCTTATCAATAGCATGTTTAGGAATAATATCTAAATTCATCATTCTTTTCACAGAATCATAGTTAATATGTCCTAAACGACCATGCCAAACATTTGAAGATTCAATGGAATAAGAAACAGGATAATCAATAGAACTAAAATTATTGTGCGAACAAACATCAGTTTCAACTCTAATTTTAAATAAACCATCCGAGGAATAACCTTTCCCCACAAAATTACCAGAATCCAAAATTATGACCTTATTACATTTAAATGAAATCTCAAATCCTTCCCTAACTAGACTAGAACCACTAATAATGTTGCGACGAATATCAGGAACGTGATACACTCGATGCAAGGTAAGAATGCGCCCATTAGGAAACTTCAGGTCCACGCGTCCAGTCCCAAGCACCTTTGCAGCACTAGAGTTCCCCATCGTCACTGATCTACCACGCTCAGGATGGTAAGACACAAATAGCAATTTATCAGCACAAACGTGCACATTTGCCCCAGTGTCAACTAGCCACTCGTTGGGTTCATAGACAGTAAAGATTTCAGGATAAGAAGTTACATACTTTGTAACATTGCAGGTCGGAAGCGTCAACTCCGGGTGCGTCGAGTCGGGATCATCATAATCCTTCGACCCAACACCATGTTGATGACGGGATGGTCATCAGCAGAGCCTTGTGGTCCTTTTCCTTTCTTGGACGGGCAGTCCCTAGAAAAGTGTCCACCTTCTCCACAATTCCAGCAGTTCTGTTTTGCTTTTGGCTTTCTAAAGTTATTTTTCTTAACTCTAAGTTTATCATGGTTTTCTTTATCCTTAGAGTGAGTTTTCACACCTTTTCCTTTAAACTTGCTTTTACCAGTTACCATATTGGCAGCAGCCTCCACAGGTACGCTAGGTTGGTTACCATTATGCACCTCTTGAATCGCAATTGCATTCATCAACTCATTGAGTGTCAAGCTTCCAGTACGATGCTTGAGGGTCATACCGAATTCCCCCCAAGATCGAGGATACTTCTCAATAATAGCCATGACAGCGAACTTAGCAGGAAGTCCCATGTCAGCATCCTTGAGTGATTGCAAAATGATTTGGAGTTCGTGCACTTGGTCGATAACCGACTTTCCCTCACTCATCCGATAATTCAGGAACTTACCCACTTGGTACTTTTCCACACCGGAGTCATCGGTGCTGTACTTCGTGGAAAGCGATTCCTACAGTGACGCAGCAGTGAGAGGAGCAGAGCAATAGACATCAAAGAGTGCATTCAACAAAGTTGACAGAATGCATCCTCGAACAACATCGTCCTGCTCCTTCCACAATTTAACAGCAGCCACACTAACTGGATCATCGGCTTTCAGAGCGGGACATTTGGATGACAACATACCAGACATGCCCTTAATTGACAGCCAGATCTTCATGCGTTCAGACCAACGCTTGAAGTTCTTACCACCGAAATACTCCGGAAGATCTGAGGTGTCAACAAGGGACTTAAAGGGAGAGCTAGAGGAACTACCAGACATGATCAAATAAAACTATTTTCTCTTAGACTGTTGGAAATTAAATTATAGCACCACAGATTAAACAGACAATTTAATCAACAGTAGGAGATTTATTGATCAAGTCAAGAACGTACCAATAAGCCAATAGCAAAACCGAAAGCAAGGATCAGGATCAGGAAAACAGACAGAAACAATAAAAACAAACGATTAGAAAACTTATCGTGATTTGATCGAGTCGCCTTAGGAAGACTGTCCTAAGAGAAAATATTGCCCCCAATTGGTGCAACTCGTGCATGTGCAAATTTCTCCGAGGATAAAACGATCACGGATTACGTACCACAAAGCAGCACACAGGTATGTAATCACCGGCGGTCCTATCTCAGTCGCCTTGAATCTCACGATCGAATCTCTATGAACGGGAGTAATCAACAATGAAAGAAAACTAGAGAAATAGGTTTTCTCTTTTAATCTCTCATAGTATTAAACGGCTGGGGAAAAATTAGTATTTATACATGTGATAAATAATAGGTTTTAAAGTCATAATTTGACCTAAAAACCCACAGAAATTCGGCCCAGGAAGGTCAAAACCCGTCACTAGCGCGGCCGCCCTTGAGGGTGGCGCGACCGCGCTAAACACCAGTGATTTCTGGCGAGCTCACGACAACCAAGCGTGGCCGCCCTAGGCCTAAGCGCGGCCGCTCTCCATGGCAGAAATTCAGACGTGTTTTCCTCCTTGGCCAAACTCAGTCCACAACCAAGACACTCCAAGGTCATAGATCTATGGACTTCATACCACATGAATCAAAAATTCCAACAGTAAGAACATTGTAACTATCACCATTACCCAACTTATCAAATTTAACAACCAAATTAGAGTTTTCAACAGATAAAACAACAAACCCAATTGTATCACAGTTGTCACCGGAAGGAAAGAATGCCAAAATCGAATTAGTACCGGGACATTGGAGTAGCTGCAGGCCATTACAATTGAGAAATTTATCGGGATTCTGAATCTGTGGGCCGAATTCAGCAGCAATGGAAGAGGCTTTACTGGGTAAAATAGAGGCCGGGGAAATTTGAATGAATCTAGAGAAAGAGAGAGAGAAGGGGGAATGGGGGTGGGAGGTGAAGAGAGAGAGAGAGAGGGAGAAGTGTATAATTGGGTTAGAGATTGGGAAGATGGGTTGAAAATTACCGGTCCAATTTCTTTCCGGTTTTGTGCAGTGGTGGTGGTGGAAAATGGCAGCTTGTGATTGAGATGGAGCAGCGGCGCCGAAAATACGGAGGAGACGGGCTAGAGAGATTTCCAATCTTTCGAGAAATTCATAGACTTTTCCACATCTTCACAAACTTTTCAAGTCCATGCCCTTGCCTCCCTTCCGGTTGTTGTTAAGCTCTACCTTGGTTGGCCATATTCTGTAAGAAGACCCTAAACATATCCATCATCTCAGCATTCGGATTACCATTTCCTCCTTCATTACCGACATTACCCTGTGCTCGATGCTGATCATCCTCATTCCCGGTCATTGGAACAAACACCTGCATCAAACACTCGGCGTCAGTTATCACACACTCCCACTTAAACTAGACATCTACCCTTGACCTCTAGACGAGGCTCTGATACCAACTGTGGGCACCCCAACCCGGAACCTGACACGTGTCCCGAGCCGGAGGGTCCAACTACCAAAGACCACCTGTAATTTTTGAAAACATTTGACTTAACTTGAAATGAAACTAACTTTAATCTTAACATTCAAAGACTAACTTGGGACATCTCCA
Source organism: Adenophora triphylla var. japonica (assembly GCA_022495995.1). Classification (NCBI taxonomy): domain Eukaryota; kingdom Viridiplantae; phylum Streptophyta; class Magnoliopsida; order Asterales; family Campanulaceae; genus Adenophora; species Adenophora triphylla. The sequence continues at coordinate 204,487 of JAFEMH010001886.1, read as the reverse complement.
CTTGGAGGAAAAGGGTAACCATGAACTAACTTCAAACCACTTAGTTACAACATTACAAAAGTTCCCATCTAAACCAACTTTAAACAACTAACTTACTTAGCTACCATATTTACAAAAGTTCAAGTTCACAAATCACCCATTTACATAACTTGTTTTATCAACAAACTCCAACAAAGGAGTAACAACCAAAATACAACCCATCTAAACATAAACATACCCGACAACCCAAAATACTAGTACAAACTCCGCACCGTCCTTACTGCCCGGGTCCTCCTATCTCAGCCCGATCTAAAACATTAAAGGGAGAAGGGTGAGAATAAATCTCAATAAGTTATTATGAATGCACAATATGCCAAGCAAGATGCATCACATACAAGGTGCACATAACACGTTGGAAAAGCCGTAAACACATTACGTTACCTTGGTTTACCTTTTCCCGTCTGACCAATACGTCGTACAATATTGGAAGATAAAACTCCATAAAAACCAATAACATATAACGGAGAGAGCTATTATGAGAACTCCTCTCTTGTGAACTGCTTAGGCATATTCACATCTTATAAGATCCATTTTTCAGGGAACCATATAAGATAATAGCAACTCTGTAAGGCTTTTGGCTCAATACAGATACTATAACCCCAATCTGTGGCCACAGAAGGGGACAATCACAGGTATAACGTAATCCGATCACATTAGGTCACACTTTCCATAATTGATCGTATTCCATTATACCCCTAAACATCAGCTGATTAACACAAGTTCAAGCACATAATAGTTACTTGAAATTAAATACACCAATTGTATAAGAATATAACAACATGGTAAAGCCATACTCATGTTCAATCAATACCATAGTGCAACATTCATTTTATACACTATGTATAGTAAAATCAATGCATATGAACTCAAATGAGGTACAAGGTATCCCAAACCAACCCTACATGAACAACATGCAATAATATATAACCTCTATAAAGGTCCAAGTTCCATTAACCAAGTTGGATTCACTTTGGCTAAAGAACAAATCAAGGTTGCGAAGCATTTTCCAAACAATATTTAAAGTACTTCCACTATTCCATTTTAACCAAGTAAGACATAATTATGTAGCTAAAGTGTTCTACTTTAATCTAAGTTAAAGAGGGTTCACTTTGGTTCTTGTTTGAATAGGTTTCTAGGCCTTAGAAAGTGGTTCAGGGAATGCAGGGTAGGGCACGACGCGTGCCCCTTATAACCCCCTTCAGCTACAGTCGTCCCAGCATAGGCACGACTTAGGCCATTTTCAGGGGACGACTCGTGCCCGACTCGTGCCCCAGAGCACGAGTCGTGCCCTCTGTTTAGACTTCAGAACAGAATTGCAACAACATCAACAACTATACCAAATTGACATGTACCAAGTTTTACTCTGTTTTAAGTTGATACAAATCAGTACCAAACATTAATAATACCAACCCAAACCATTCCATACCCTATCCACTCCAATCCAACACCAACCCATACCATTTTAATACCATACTTTAGGTCAAATTGCCATGCAACTAGAGGTATCAAAGAATTACTACCATAATATGACTACCAACCCATTTTCTTGCTATTTCAACAACCACCCCAAACCCATTTCAATTCCACTTTTCCAAAACCATTCTTACCAAGTAAAAGTGTTCCAAAACATCAAATTTACCCTTAAATCATATCAATAACAACAACAACCATAATATGAACACGTTTTGACATAAATCATAATAACTTACTGAAATAGTGAAAAATGGAATAATTATTTGACCGGATGGATACGTTCCCCTTGCCGCCACGAACAAGAATCCACCCTTAGTTTTGAAAACGGAGAAGAAACGAAGTTGCTAGAATTTTTATAAGGTGGAGCTTAGGGTTTGGTTTTTCTCCATGGCTTTTTGAGGAAGAAGGTACTGAGGAAATAAAGAAGTGATTTTTCCCTTTTTAATTTCCATGGATAGTTATCTTAAGGTTTACTAAAGCTCCTCTAATAACCTAAGGAATAAACTAACAACTTTAACTATCAAACTTTTACCACTAAGCACCTCAACACATATAAACATTTTAATAAAATTTCCAATTATTATAAAATCATTTTACACTTTGTAATTTATTCCCTTTAGGCCCTTTATCATTAAATTTAATTCAATTTCATCCTAACTTCACCTAACTCATCCTAAACATAAAATGAACACATAAAGTCAACTGGTAGCATAAAATGCACAAAATGAAGTACTATCACCTGAACCCCACGTGCTCAACAAGTGCTAAAATAGTGCCTAGTTTTAGGGTCGTGACACTCACTCCCCCTTAAAGAAAATTTGCCTCGAATTTTAGGTAAACTTACTTGCACTCTCAAATAACGAAGGGTACTTTTCCCTCATCTCCGACTCTAACTCCCACGTAGCCTCTTCAATGGTATGATTCCTTCATAGCACTTTCACTACCGGGATACTCTTCGTTCTCAACTCCTTAACTTGGAACTCTAAGATTCGCAAAGGCTCTTCAACATAGGACATATCGGCTTGAATCTCTTCGGGGGGTGAACTTAATATATGATAAGGATCGTGACAATATTTCCTCAACATAGACACATGGAATACATTGTGAAGCAAGGAGAAGGATGGAGGCAACGCCAACCTGTAAGCTAGTTCCCCAATTTTCTCTATAATCTCAAATGGCCCAACGAACCGTGGAGCTAACTTCCCTTTGTTCCCAAACCTTTTAATCCCGGTCCTCGGAGAAATCTTCAAGAAAACCAAGTCACCAACTTGGAAAGATAAGTCCCGTCTTTGGTTGTCGGCGTAGCTCTTCTGCCTACTCTGAGCCGTCTTCAATCGATCTCGAATCACCTTGATTTTCTCCGTCGAGTCTCTAACCAAATCCGGACCCCAAAGCTTGGCTTCACCCACTTCATCCCAACACATAGGCGATCTACACTTCCTACCATACAACGCTTCGTAAGGAGCCATCTCAATGCTAGATTGATAACTGTTGTTGTAGGCGAACTCAACTGACGGTAAATGATCCTCCCACGACAACTGAAAATCCATCACACACGCTCTAAGCATATCCTCAAGTATCTGAATAGTTCCTTCTGTCTGCCCATCTGTCTGAGGATGAAATGCCGTGCTGAAACATAACTTAGAACCCAAAGCTTCATGTAATGCCCTCCAAAATCTCGAAGTGAACCTCGGGTCTCTATCTGAAACAATGCTAACTGGAACCCCGTGGAGTCTAATAATCTCTCTCATATAAAACTGAGCTAATCTCTCCATCGAAAACATAGTTGACACGGGAAGAAAGTGAGCCGATTTCGTCAGTCTATCCACGATAACCCAAATGGCATCCATCTTCTTCGCGGTAAGAGGCAAACCCGTTACGAAATCCATGGAAATCCCTTCCCATTTCCACTCCGGAATCTCTAATGGTTGAAGTAGCCCCGTTGGTCTTTGATGTTCGGCCTTGACTTGTTGACATGTTAAACATTTGGATATAAAATCCGCTATCTCCCTTTTCATCCCATCCACAAATATCCTCGTTTCAAATCTTGGTACATCTTCGTGCTACCCGGATGCATGGCGAACTTGGACTTATGACCATCCTCTAGAACACATCTCTTGATCTCCGGTTATGAAGGAACACAAATATGACCTCGGAAAGTTAAGAGTCCATCTCTATTCAACGCAAAATTCCCGGCTTTACCATCTTGAACTTGTCCCAAAATTTTCTTCAACTCCGGATCAATTTGTTGAGCTTCCATCAAATCTCCATATAAAGTTGGAACGGCTCTAACATTCGCAACAATCAACTCATGTCTTGAATCTCAGGAACTCAAAGTTGACAAGTAAGACTTCCGGCTCATCGCATCCGCAACTACATTGGCTTTCCCCGGATGATAGGAGATCACGCAATCAAAGTCTTTCAAGAACTCTAACCAACTTTGTTATCGGTTATTCAACTCCTTTTGGGTAAATAGATACTTCAAGCTCTTATGGTCCGTAAAGATCTCAAATCTCGCCCCGTAAAGATAATGTTTCCACTTGTGCAACGCAAAGATAATCGCAGCCAATTCCATGTCATGTGTAGGATAGTTCTGTTCAGCCGGTGACAACTTTCGAGAAGCATACGCAATCACTCTCCCCCCTTGCATCAACACACATCCCAAACCCTCCTTCGAGGCATCACTGAAAATGACAAAGTTCTCGCAACCGTCTGGAAGGGTAAGAACGGGAGCTGATGTCAACCTTTTCTTCAACTCTTCAAAACTAGCTTCACACTTGGAATCCCACACGAAAGATACATCTTTCCGAGTCAATCGAGTTAACGGAGTTGCAATGCGAGAAAACCCTTCAATGAACCTTCTGTAATACCCTGCTAACCCAAGAAAGCTACGAACCTCGGTCACAGTTGAAGGCTGCTTCCAATTGACAACGGCTTCAATCTTGGAAGGATCAACAGATATTCCCGAACTAGAAACCACATGCCCCAAGAAAGATATCTGCTCGAGCCAAAACTCACACTTACTGAACTTTGCAAACAATTGCTTTTCACGAAGAAGAGATAACACAATCCTCAAATGAGTCTCATGCTCATCCCGAAACTTAGAATACACAAGAATGTCGTCGATGAAAACCACGACAAAGCTATCAAGGTACGGCTTGAAGATACGATTCATCATATCCATAAATACGGCTGGAGCGTTAGTCAACCCAAAAGGCATAACCACAAACTCGTAGTGACCATATCTCGTCCTGAAAGCTGTTTTGGAAATGTCGTCGGGTCTGATCTTCAATTGATGGTATCCGCTTCTCAAATAAAGCTTTGAGTAGTTAATGAAACCTTGAAGCTGATCAAACAAGTCATCAATGTGCGGGAGAGGATATTTATTCTTGATGGTTGCTTGGTTCAACAGGCAGTAGTCGATACACAATCTTAAGGTACCGTCTTTCTTGCGGACAAACAAAACCGGAGCTCCCCATGGTGACACACTGGGACGGATAAACCCTCGATCTAGCAACTCTTTCAACTGAGTCTTTAACTCCTTCAATTCAGTCGGAGCCATTCTATAAGGCTCTTTAGAAATAGGTGTAGTACCGGGCACTAAATCAATGCAAAACTCTACCACATAAGCCAAATACCCCGCACACCCCTTAGAAATCATTTTTCTAGCCTTTATAGCAGAAATGACATAAATACCAAACATGGACTTGTCGGCATCAAACACAAAAGAAGGCATATCAGGTATATCAAATAAGACCTTCTTCCTACGACAATCAACCATGGCATGGTAATGACTCAACCAATCCATACCAAGAATAACATCAAAATCCCAGATTTGTAACTCTACTAAATCCGCCGGCAACACATGCCCACAAATAACCACATCACAACCATTGTATATCAAAGAAGAAGTGAGGCACTCTCCCTTAGGAGTCGATACCTCTAGCACATAAGGCATAAAATCAGGTAGTTTATGCAATGCAAAAGCAAAATGAGATGCAACAAATGAATGGGAAGACCCGGGATCTATAAGAATGCGGCCTTGACACCTGAGACAGGAACAATACCTCTAATGACTGCATTAGGATCAACCTCTCCTCTTCTTAATGCAAACACACAGCCCTGAATTTTATCTTTAGGTTTCCCTTCATTATCTCTTTTGATTCCTCCTCTCGGCCCGCCTTATCCACTACCGGAAGCTTGCCCTCGCAACTTGGGACAGTTCTTCCTAAAGTGACCATCTCCCCCACATTCTAAACACTTTCCCAACTTGCTCCAGCATCTATCTTCTGAATGACCCGGCTTCTTACAAAAACCACAAATAATTTCGGACTGCCTTGAAGGAATACGAGCCACTGGAGTCACCACAATTCCGCCTCTTGCTACACCAGGATTTGAAAACCTTGGTTGTCCTCTACCTTGCCCCGAACCTTGTCCTTGGAACAGCTGCTTGCTTCCACTTCCACCGTCTGACCTTCCCTTATGCTCCTCAATATCATTCTCTATTCTATAGGCTCTGTTTACCGCCGCTTGGAAATATGTGAAGTCGTGCATCAATAGTTGCTTTCTAAACTCCAGCCTTAATCCCTTCACAAATCGGTATACTCGCCTTTCTTCTTCCGACACCAAGTGAGGACAATAACGAGCTAGCTCCGTAAACTTGGTCGAGTACTGTGCCACTGTCATTGTTCCTTGCTCTAGTCTAAGAAACTCCACCTCCTTTCTGTCTCTAGTCACCATCGGAATGAAGTGGTCACGGAACTTGCGGGTGAAGTTATCCCATGTCTGCGGTGTATGATCCCGGTCCCAACTGTCTTTGACTATATGCCACCAATGCTCCGCCACTCCCTCCATCTTGAAAACGGTGCACCTTACCTTTTCATCATTCGGGCTCTCCATTGCCACGAAGATCTTGTTCATTGCCTTGAGCCATCTCTCTGCCTTCACCGGATTCGGATCACCATTGAAACTCGGGGGTGCCATCTTCACAAACTTTTCAAGTCCATGCCCTTGCCTCCCTTCCGGTTGTTGTTGAGCTCTACCTTGGTTGGCCATATTCTGTAAGAAGACCCTAAACATATCCATCATCTCAGCATTCGGATTACCATTTCCTCCTTCATTACCGACATTGCCCTGTGCTCGATGCTGATCATCCTCATTCCCGGCCATTGGAACAAACACCTGCATCAAACACTCGGCGTCAGTTATCACACACTCCCCCTTAAACTAGACATCTACCCTTGACCTCTAGACGAGGCTCTGATACCAACTGTGGGCACCCCAACCCGGAACCTAACACGTGTCCCGAGCCGGAGGGTCCAACTACCAAAGACCACCTGTAATTTTTGAAAACATTTGACTTAACTTGAAATGAAACTAACTTTAATCTTAACATTCAAAGACTAACTTGGGACATCTCCACTTGGAGGAAAAGGGTAACCATGAACTAACTTCAAACCACTTAGTTACAACATTACAAAAGTTCCCATCTAAACCAACTTTAAACAACTAACTTACTTAGCTACCATATTTACAAAAGTTCAAGTTCACAAATCACCCATTTACATAACTTGTTTTATCAACAAACTCCAACAAATGAGTAACAACCAAAATACAACCCATCTAAACATAAACAATACTGACAACCCAAAATACTAGTACAAACTCTGCACCGTCCTCACTGGCCGAGTCCTCCTGTCTCAGCCCGATCTAAAACATTAAAGGGAGAAGGGTGAGAATAAATCTCAATAAGTTATTATGAATGCACAATATGCCAAGCAAGATGCATCACATACAAGGTGCACATAACACGTTGGAAAAGCCGTAAACACATTACGTTACCTTGGTTTACCTTTTCCCGTCTGACCAATACGTCGTACAATATTGGAAGATAAAACTCCATCAAAACCAATAACTTATAACGGAGAGAGCTATTATGAGAACTCCTCTCTTGTGAACTGCTTAGGCATATTCACATCTTATAAGACCCATTTTTCAGAGAACCATATAAGATAATAGCAACTCTGTAAGGCTTTTGGCTCAATACAGATGCTATAACCCCAATCTGTGGCCACAGAAGGGGACAATCACAGGTATAACGTAATCCGATCACATTAGGTCACACTTTCCATAATTGATCTACGTTATACCCCTAAACATCAGCTGATTAACACAAGTTCAAGCACATAATAGTTACTTGAAATTAAATACACCAATTGGATAAGAATATAACAACATGGTAAAGCCATACTCATGTTCAATCAATACCATAGTGCAACATTCATTTTATACACTATGTATAGTAAAATCAAAGCATATGAACTCAAATGAGGTACAAGGTATCCCAAACCAACCCTACATGAACAATATGCAATAATATATAACCTCTATAAAGGTCCAAGTTCCATTTACCAAGTTGGATTCACTTTGGCTAAAGAACAAATCAAGGTTGCGAAGAATTTTCCAAACAATATTTAAAGTACTTCCACTATTCCATTTTAACCAAGTAAGACATAATTATGTTGCTAAAGTGTTCTACTTTAATCTAAGTTAAAGAGGGTTCACTTTGGTTCTTGTTTGAATAGGTTTCTAGGCCTTAGAAAGTGGTTCAGGGAATGCAGGGTAGGGCACGACGCGTGCCCCTTATAACCCCCTTCAGCTACAGTCGTCCCAGCATAGGCACGACTTAGGCCATTTTCAGGGGACGACTCGTGCCCGACTCGTGCCCCAGAGCACGAGTCGTGCCCTCTGTTTAGACTTCAGAACAGAATTGCAACAACATCAACAACTATACCAAATTGACATGTACCAAGTTTTACTCTGTTTTAAGTTGATACAAATCAGTACCAAACATTAATAATACCAACCCAAACCATTCCATACCCTATCCACTCCAATCCAACACCAACCCATACCATTTTAATACCATACTTTAGGTCAAATTGCCATGCAACTAGAGGTATCAAAGAATTACTACCATAATATGACTACCAACCCATTTTCTTGCTATTTCAACAACCACCCCAAACCAATTTCAATTCCACTTTTCCAAAACCATTCTTACCAAGTAAAAGTGTTCCAAAACATCAAATTTACCCTTAAATCATATCAATAACAACAACAACCATAATATGAACACTTTTTGACATAAATCATAATAACTTACTGAAATAGTGAAAAATGGAATAATTATTTGACCGGATGGATACGTTCCCCTTGCCGTCACGAACAAGAATCCGCCCTTGGTTTTGAAAACGGAGAAGAAACGAAGTTGCTAGAATTTTTATAAGGTGGAGCTTAGGGTTTGATTTTTCTCCATGGCTTTTTGAGGAAGAAGGTACTGAGGAAATAAAGAAGTAATTTTTCCCTTTTTAATTTCCATGAATAGTTATCTTAAGGTTTACACTAAAGCTCCTCTAAGAACCTAAGGAATAAACTAACAACTTTAACTATCAAACTTTTACCACTAAGCACCTCAACACATATAAACATTTTAATAAAATTTCCAATTATTATAAAATCATTTTACACTTTGTAATTTATTCTCTTTAGGCCCTTTATCATTAAATTTAATTCAATTTCATCCTAACTTCACCTAACTCTTCCAAAACATAAAATGAACACATAAAGTCAACTAGTAGCATAAAATGCACAAAATGAAGTACTACCACCCGAACCCCACGTGCTCAACAAGTGCTAAAATAGTGCTTAGTTTTAGGGTCGTGACAGAAGCTATAGATAAACAAGGGTTTTTATTTTTCATTGTGGCATTTAGATCATTTGAGGAATGTGGGAGAATTATTTTTTAAAGAGTATTATTTTTATTCTAGAAAAAAATATATATATTTTTTAAAGTTTAGGATATTAAGTTTTTATTTTTTTTATAAAATATGTATAAATTTTCTTAATGAATATGTAATTTTTTATAACAAACTAGTATAATTTTTATAAAATATACAAATAAAAATCATTAAAAAATAATTTTTTTTCTAATGTTTCTATATTTTATACATATTGTATTAATTTTTCAAAATTATTTATATGTTATTATTTAATAGTAATATTTTATTAGAATTATTATTGCAACATATTTTTATAAAATTATTAAACTTTACGACAAAAAATGTAAACTTATAAGACATTCATTACACTTTTCGTCTTGTTCGCCAACTTTTGCAAATGCCATCCATTTTTCCCTGTATTGCAACAAAGTGTGAACATAGTTTACTAAATTGCAAAACATGAAATCTTAGTTCCTACATTGCAACTTCGTGTTAGTGACAGTAAAATATTATTTCCCCTTTTTTCTAGTTAGATTGACTTCTTTCTAATTACTTAGAAGAAGAATGAGTAATGATGCTAAAAAAAAAATAGAACTCCGAGAAGAGCCTCCACTAAGCGCCCACGTAGGATGGAAATGGCTGAGAACTCCAAGAACGACCTGCAAAATGAGCATCGTAAGTTAAGCCGGGGGCGACTCTGGCTAAAGTCCCTCCGGTGTGAGAGTAAGAATTCCGGTGACTAAGCTGATAATGTATAGAGAGAGAGAACTTGAAAGCAGTATAAAGCAACATACCCTCTTATGGATTAGAGCCTTCTTATTTATACCCATACCTAAGATAAGCCATGTGATAAGGCAGCTTGCTGATCTTGATAAGTAGTCTGTGATATGGGGACATCATATGAAGTAGGTGATAAGGTAGCTGGATCTGACACATGTACCGGCTAAATATACCCTTTATCCGGATATATCGAATACCCAGTGGTTTTGGGGGCTTAGTCATTTGATTGTTCCTGGCCACATTTAATATATGATTTAATGCTGTCCTTTCTCCTTTAATGTTGTCCTTTCTCATTTAATGTTGTCCTTTCTTGTCAGAGATTTCGCCTTTTATATTAGGCGAGATACTCATCTCGCCTTACTGGACTCGGGCAACACTCGATACACCAAAGGGAATGAAAGCTTTGATGGCGAGATATCGGTGTTGGGTTTTATGGGCCCATGCGCAGCGGAATTAATCATCTAATAACACAAAACTCAAGAGCCCTAAGATCCGTTCTATACAGTTAAATTGAATTCCTATGAGATAGAATTTACCAACCTTAATTGCTTTTCGTTCTTGAGCTATCGAACAATTATCAATGTGATTTCGAATCACAAACTTCGATCTTCAAGACTTGAATCTTCAGATTGCTTTGGACAATTTGAACTCTAGTCCTTGATCATCGTACGAGCGAAGACCCTCTAGTAGTATCCACACTTTAGAATGAACCAAGAACGGTTCTTGAGGATTGCTAGATTCTTAAACCCTAGGAAGAATATTGAGAAATCTTTGTTGTGGTTTTTCCACAGAAAATTCGGCTCGTAATTAGGGTTCACAGACATCATATTTATACTACCTTAGTATTAGTATTTGTTTTCTAATCGTATTAGGAAACTGTCTGTAAACCGCCTTTGTGGCTAAAGTTGTCGCGTGACAAAATCCAACTTTGTCGCGTGACACAAGCCAACTTTGTCGCGTGACAACTTAAGCCAGATCAGGAACTCTCAATTTTCTTCCTTTGGTTTAACCAATTCATTCAAATTGTGTGTGACCCAATAGGATTATATTATGTTAGCAATGAGCCCGATCATATTGACCCTCATAAAACATAAGCGGACTCTAGCAAGCCATTATGTCTACCCAATTAATATAACGTAAGAGTTCACATTTCCAATGGTACACTTCTATTTCTCCCTTTGTCTCACGATGTTATATTGAACACAAGTCATGGTCCACATCAACTTGTATTTGTTCAATGCTTTCTCGATCTTGAGTATAATGATAATCCAATCGCATTGGGGTATGGCCATACACTTTTATCATTATCACTCATCGAGGGGCCCAAGCAAAACATCTCTCTTTCGAGGGACAAATTCCATCTTGACTTATCATCCTTCCCATCATGAATCCGATCATGCCAAAGATAGCCTTTATAGATATCGCGTTAAGATATCGTTTGACTAAAATCAAACATAACTTTTATCATATGTAAGGTCATGATAATCTCAGGTCTAGGGACTAAATGAAGTGACCATATGAGATTTAATTATGACATTTTGACCATGACATAAATCTCATACGGGTCAAGTCCAGTCACTTGTTCACTAACAAGTACTCATAAATTTAATGTGCATCTCTATGCATATAATTATCATATGATTATCCATTAATATTTATACTAATTATTCACTTAATAATTAGGGACGGAGATTATTATAATAAATATGCAACATATATAATAATCATATAATAAACTTTCTCTATAAACAAGGATAAAGATGATACATAACTGTTTTAAGTTAAACATAACTAAAGCCTAGGGCATTACACCAACAGTCTCCCACTTGCACTAGGCTCCATCTATGTATCGAATACTCATGGACCTAACATGACCATCATGCTTCTGCCTGTGCGAGGGTCTTTGTAAGTGAATCCCTAATGTCATCATCGGTTGATACTTTGCTTATTTTAACGTTTTCTCATTCTTTATGAATTCTCAAAAAAGGTCTAAGTATGTGTTTGGATCACCGTTGTGACCTTGGTTCCATTGTTTTGCACAAATGACACCATATTTATCAAAAAAAGTTCCACCTATTAGTGATACTTGGAACATTTCCAAAACACTAAATGAACTTTTGATCCAAACTGTCTCTTTTAGCTACATCATATGTTGCTAAAATTCGGCCTTAGTAGTAGAATTGGCTACGATTTTCTGCTTGGAATCTTTCCAACCAAAACCGTACCTTCAATAAGCATAAACACAAATCCTAATTGCGATTTTAAATTAACTTTGTCAGTTTGGAAGCTAGCATCTATGTAACCCTTACAACAAGATTAACTTCTAACCTTTCAAATACCAAGAATGTATCCTTAGTTTTTCTTAAGTACTTAAGGATCGTCTTAACTGCCATCCAATGGTTCTCAACAGGATCAGATTGGTATCGACTCGTCATGCTCAAAGCATACGAGACGTCGGGTCTAGTACAAATCATGACATACATGACAGATCCAAATGCCGGAGAATATAGAACTTCATTCATTCCCTTTTGCTCATCAGTTGTCATAAGACAATGAGTATTGCTAAGAGAAACACCATGACCCATTGACAAGTCACTTTTTTTAGACTCTTCTAAGAACCTTGTCAATGTGAGTATTTTGACTCAAACCAATTTATTCTTTTAGATCTATCTCTATAGATCTTGATGCCAAGGATGTAAGCGGATTCACCCATATTTTTCATTGAGAAACCTTTCCTTGACCAAGACTTGACAGTCTTAAGTGTTGGAACTTCGATTTTCCAATGAGAAAAAAATCATTGTAATATAACAATAGAATTAATACTACGCTCCTACTGAATTTCATGTATACACAAGGTTCATCTTCGTGCTTGATGAATTCAAACTCTTTGACCAATTCATCAAGATGAAGATTCCAATTCCTTGAAGCTTGCTTCAACCCATCTCATGGATCTTTACAACACGCATACTTTATTAGAATTTCTCGGATCGACAAAACTTCGGGTTGTGGACTATACACATCCTTAATAATCTTTCCATTTAAAGAAAGCTGTTTGACATCCATTTGTCATATCACATGGTCACAATATGTGATTATGGCAATTGAAATTCTAATAGACTTTGGCATTGTAACTGACGAAAAGGTTTCAACATAGTCAATACTATGAATTTGCCCAAATCCCTTTGTTACAATTCTTAGTCTTGAAAGTATACACCTTCCCATCCATGTCGGTCTTGAAGACCTGCTTGCAACCTTTAGTTTTTACACCTTCAGGTAGCTCAATCAGGTTCCAAACTTGATCATCAAACATGAATTGTAATTCGGATTCTATGGTTCCTAACTATTTATCCGAATTAAGAGTGGACATCGTCTCAAGATAGGAATAGGATCGTCATTCTCAATGACTTTCACTTTATTACTTTCCGATACGAGAAATCAATATTTCTTGAGTTCGGATCGTAACCTATCCAATCTACGATGGACTTGTGCATCTTGAACCGGTTCCACAACTCTTTGTGAACTTGGTTCCATCTCTACCCTTGGTTCCATGTTATTTTCTGGTTCTTGAACTCCTTCAAGATTAATTTTACTCCCACTAGATTCTTTATTGAGAAACTATTTCTCAAGAAACGAATCGTACAGAGCAACAAATATTTTGTTCTTTTTGCGGTTGTAAGATTAATTTCCAAAAATAACCTTTTCAGATTTGGTGCTAACTTATCAGAGACAAGTCTCTTCTTATAAGCTTTGCAAACCCAAATCTTCTTGAAAGGCAAACTAAGTTTTCTTTCATACCACATCTCATATGGGGCCTTTAGGAATCAATTTAGTAGGGACTCAATTCAGTGTAACTGCATTATTTCTAATGCATATCCTCAAAAGGAAATAGGAAAGTCAACTTGACACATCATCGAATGAACCATGTCCTACAAGGTTCAATTCCTCCTATCAGACACACCATACAATGTGGTATTCCGTGTGGAGTCAACTCTGAAACGATTTCACAGTTTTGAGATGATTGTTAAACTCTTGGCTCAAATATCCATCACCTCGATCTAATCGAAGTACTTAATAGTTTTGCCAAGCTGTTTTGTACTTCATCTTGAAATGTTCGAAACATCTCAAACGATTCTCCTTTGGACTTTATCAGATAGACATAGTTATATCTAGATAAGTCATCGGTGAATGTGATGAAACACCAAAATCCTCCCCTAGCAATGCTGCTTAATAGTCCACATACATCTCATGTATAATGACCAATAAGTCACTAGCCCTCCCACTACTCTTAGTGTAGGGTGGTTTGGTCAATAATCCCAATAAATAAGATTCACATTCCTCAAATGATTCAGAGTCATATGAGTCTAAAAGTCCATGTTAATGGAGTTTAGATATATGTTTCTTATTTATCTAACCAAGCCGGCAATGCCATATGAACGCATTGTTCATATCATTCGGTTTAGATTTCCCATTTATATTATAGATATCTTCAATATTATTTTGTTTCTCATCATAAAGGATATGAAGACCATTCAATGACATATGCAATACAATAATGCATATCATTAAATAAATATAAAACTTCTTATTCTCAATAAGAAAATTATATCCTTCATCATCCATATAAGAAACGTAAATAATACTCCTACTCAAATCCTGAACTTAGCAACATTTGTTTGAAACAAGTACTAGTTCTAGGTAAATTGACTTCATAAGTTCCTATGGCTAATGCAGCAACTCTTGCTTCATTTTCACGCATAGGTTTAATTTACCTTTTTTGAGTAGCTTTCTATTCTTTGTTCCTTGCACATTTAAACAAATGTGGGATCCAATCCGGTATCATATACCCAAGAATAAGAAGTCAAAAGGAAAATGTCTATCATATAGATAATTGAAGTAGTAGCAATCATATTGCCCTTCTTCACCTTTTAGGCCTTCCTAATAAGCCTTGCAACTTTGCTTCCAATGACAATCTCATTACAATGGTAGCAAAATGCATCCTTTTTAGACACTTTGGGTTTAGCCTCTTCGGCTTTGGCAACTTTTGCCCTAGGTTTAGCAACCTTTGCTTTACCTACTTTGTGTTTCCTTTTAAATCCCTTTCTTGTGTTAACCATTAACACAATCAAACCTCTCTTGTCTAGCTTGCACTTAGAACATTTTCTTTGTGCATTGTGCTATAACAAAAGTAACTTCCATATGTTCAAGGTTCTTCATAAGAGCCTTTAAACATGGTGGCAATTATAAGGCAAGCAATATTATCAGAATCATCAACATGTTTCTAATGTTGCTCCTTATTTGCCCTTTGCAATATTTGCAGTAGGTTCAGCAGGAATGGATTCATCAAGAACGTACACATTTGCCTAAGAACCATTCTTTAGGCTTCTGATCCAATCAGAATTATCTGTACCGTTCCTTTCGAACTTTGTCCTTCATAAGGACAAATCGCAATTTATTGTGGAATGCTACTTCTACAATAAAATATGCAAATTATATGAACACATATCAATATCAACACATTTATCATCTAAGAGAAAATCATGTATTTCACAAATACTCCCACTAAATTATACACCTTCCAATGCAAACAAGCATAATATACATTTAATGGGCTAAGATCCAACTTTAATTTAATCTCAAGTACGCTATGGCGCACCGCTCAAGATTAAAATTAATTAGGTAGAAAACATCAATCATATCGTATATGACTAATGATCTTTTATGAGATTTATTTAAAACATCATATGTCTAAGCATATTTTAATCTCATCTTATGCCTTGGGTCCAAAACCATTTTGATAACCCAATTAAGTTCATCCACTTTAAACGTATAGGAACCACCATTTCCTCATCTTGCTCGCACAACGAATAGAATCAAAGTACCTTGCTATGTCAAGCACACCCAAAACTATCCGAGTGGTCTTAAGTGTTTTAATCATGGATTGGCATAAAGAACTTAAAAGTTAAATGAAGGTTCTTTAAAGCAGATCATAAGCAAATCAACAAAGATAATCATAATCGTGGCCCAGGTAAGTTCCTAGGAAAATAGGTGAGCCACAAGGACTACTTAAGTACCAAATCTCTCCTTCGACAGAACTCTCCTAGACATGCACAATTAGAATACCAGCTCTGATTTGCAACATAATCAATACTTTATATACTGACTTGTTTCTCATAAACAATCAGATTCCTTTAAATTTTACGTAAACTGACTTATTTCTCATAAATAATCAGAAAATCAAATTTTGATGTTTCAACTAAATATTCAGGAAATTACAATTAAATGTTTCAACTAAACATCTAACAAAGCTCTTAACACATAAGATCACATAATTCATGCATCGCAACAATTAATAAAATCACATTTAAATTAATTAAGCATGCATAAACAATGAATTAATCTAGCATAGCCCTATAAATTTAATTTCCAGAAATTTATAGCATTCAGATTAAGACAGAAACATATCAGATTATAAACATAATCACAGATTAGCAAGAAAAATTAACAAACTGATTCTGCCCAGATCAGGCAAGGTTTGTCGCGTGACACAAGCCAACTTTGTCGCGTGACACTGGGTTATCAGATTTGCACATTTTCCAGCTTCAATCAATTCTAATCATAAAGCAATTAAATCAAATAAACAGCTTTTAACAGATTTAATTCAATATGAACAAAAAACGATTTTGGCACATTGTTTCAAATAAACAATTAAAATCTATCGCATACAAAACATGCAACGAACATATAAACAATTTATATAATCATTCTAGCATGTTAATTCAAACTTAACCATACGAACGGGGCTCTGATACCACTGTTGGGTTTTATGGGTCCATGCGCAGCGGAATTAAGCATCTAATAACACAAAACCCAAGAGCCCTAAGATCCGTTCTATACAATTAAATTAAATTTCTATGAGATAGAATTTACCAACCTTAATTGCTTTCCGTTCTTGGGCTATCGAACAATTATCAATGTGATTTCGAATCACAAACTTCGATCTTCAAGACTTGAATCTTCAGATTGCTTTGAACAATTTGAACTCTAGGCCTTGATCGTCATACGAGCGAAGACCCTCTAGTAGTATCCACACTTTAGAATGAACCAAAAACGGATCTTGAGGATTGCTAGATGCTTAAACCCTAGGAAGAATATTGAGAAACCTTTGTTGTGATTTTCCCTTAGAAAATTCGGCTCATAATTAGGGTTCACAGACATCATATTTATACTACCTTAGTATTAGTATTTGTTTCCTAATCGTATTAGGAAACTGTCTGTAAACCGCCTTTGTGGCTAAAGTTGTCGCGTGACAAAAGCCAACTTTGTCGCGTGATACAAGCCAACTTTGTCGCGTGACAACTTAAGCCAGATCAGGAACTCTCAATTTTCTTCCTTTGGTTTAACCAATTCATTCAAATTGTGTGTGACCCAATAGGATTATATTATGTTGGCAATGAGCCCGATCATATCGACCCGCATAAAACATAAGCAGACTCTAGCAAGCCATTATATCTATCCAATTAATATAACGTAAGAGTTCACGTTTCCAATGGTACACTTCCATTTCTCCCTTTGTCTCACGATGTTATATTGAACACAAGTCATGGTCCACGTCAAATTTAATTAGTTCAATACTTTCTCGATCTTGAGTATAATGATAATCCAATCGCATTGGGGTATGGCCATACACTTTCATCATTATCACTCATCGAAGGGCCCAAGCAAAACATCTCTCTTTCGAGGGACAAATTCCATCTTGACTTATATCCTTCCCATCATGAATCCGATCATGCCAAAGATAGCCTTTATAGATATCGTGTTAAGATATCGTTTGACTAAAATCAAACATAACTTTTATCATATGTAAGGTCATGATAATCTCAGGTCTAGGGACTAAATGAAGTGACCATATGAAATTTAATTATGACATTTTGACCATGATATAAATCTCATACGGGTCAAGTCCAGTCACTTGTTCACTAACAAGTACCCATAAATTTAATGTGCATCTCTATGCATATAATCATCATATGATTATCCATTAACATTTATACTAATTATTCACTTAATAATTAGGGACGGAGATTATTATAATAAATATGCAACATATATAATAATCATATAATAAACTTTCTCTATAAACAAGGATAAAGATGATACATAACGGTTTTAAGTTAAACATAACTAAAGCCTAGGGCATTACACCAACAATCGGATTAGGCGAGATACACTACTTGTCGACCTTCTCGCTGATAGTTGGTTGTCCTTCTATGCCACTTATCTCGCTTCCACGCTTCGTGGTAAGTAGATGTCTTTCAATATCGCTTGACTCTTGCATTGGTGCTGACTGCAGGGGTTGGCTTTCCACGTAGCTGATCTTTCACTTGCTGAGTCACCTAAGGCATCCATATTTTGACTGACACGTGGATTGACTTTTATTTGTGCACATTAGTAGCCCCTCAGCTCACAACTGGATCATGCATGGTCCTGTTGTGGGCTTTATTCCGCTAACAAGTGATTTCGCCGGCTTGAAATGTGGGCTGAACCCGCATCTACACTTACATTTATGAGGCTGAGTTCGTTGCGGTGGAATATTATGCGAGATTTCTTTTCATTACATGGCATTTGGGCGAGATTGTATCTCGCGCTCCTTCTTGCTAATGTCGCTAAACCTCTTGACACGTGGATAATCTGTCAAGTTATTTAATGGGCCGCCTTTTAGTGATAAATGATTACGTAATAAATAGCTGTGATGACCACTTTAATTCAAAATTTATGACTGTTTCGGTTCCCCAAACGGTCATTATGGTACAACTGAAAAGTCTTTTCACCTCTCGTCCCTTTGTCTCCTTAATTTAAATAGGGAGGCCCACCACCCATTTTACTTTTTACTTTTCACCTTCTCTCTCTACCTTTCACTTTCCGGCGACTAGCTTTCCTTCTTCGGCGATTCAAGACTCCTCAAATCCGCCTTCCTTTCCTCGTTTTCTCCCATCAAATCCCTTCCTAGTAAAATTCGAGTGCTATGGTGAAGCCTTTAGGCCGTTTAGGTTACTGACTCGAGGTCAAAAAGGGGGAAACTGATCCTTCCCTTCTATTCCCCTTTTTTTCGGTGACTTGGCCGGAATTTCTTGGGGCTTTTTCTCCTTTCGCTTCCATGTACCATTTTTGCTCTCCTTATTCCTTTGGTTTTTGATTTATATG
The DNA here is from genome assembly GCA_022495995.1 of Adenophora triphylla var. japonica. Lineage (NCBI taxonomy): Eukaryota > Viridiplantae > Streptophyta > Magnoliopsida > Asterales > Campanulaceae > Adenophora > Adenophora triphylla. The sequence continues at coordinate 185,213 of JAFEMH010001886.1, read as the reverse complement.
GAAATGGCTAGGGTGAAGCAATGTGTTAAGGATGCTAAATTTGGCCAATGCAAAAAATCAAAGGGGTACTATAGACGGGGATATGGCCATTGGTTTAGGATGACTAAGGAGGAATTAAACACGCTTTTGATTGCTGAGGGTGCAGGGACCTTAGTTCTAGATTCCTTGAAAATTCAGGGACCCTCCTATCTCCCCCTATCCCATGTCGCAATGCTTGGGTTCTTGGACAGGCTGTCTTTTTGTGAACATATTTGTAGGCGATCGGGATACCCCTTAGGGCCAGAAAACTCTAGTTTGAGTGTGAGCTCCGAGCGAACTGAGAGTGAGAGGAGTGAGGACTAGATTTCAGAAAAAGACCGTAGGACCAAGGGTAAGAATGATGTTAATTATATTTTTTTCGGACAGATACGATCAAGCGGCGACATGCGAGATCAGGGACCCAGCAAGGCTAGCAACTCCCATTCCGCGGCTCATGATACCGCGCTGTAAGTACCCAAATCTGGCTCATGCCTTCCGGTTAAGTTTCCCGGCAATTCCCAAACTTTCATAAAGTTCGAGGGCGATTCGGGAACTTTTCCAAACTTTCCAAGGGAGGAAGGACCTGCCAAGAATATTGAATTTGAGCAGAATCTAGCTGAAAAGGGCCTTCTAGAATGCCACCTTGCATGTTTCTAGAAAAATCTGGATCGTCAAGAAGCAAATGTAGCCATACGGCCTTTTTGCCGCAAATGAAGCCATGCGGCCTCTTTCGCTGACCTTCTAGAATGCCACCTTGCATGTTTAAGAAAATGCGGGCCGACAAGCAAATGTAGCCATACGGCCTCTTTACGCAAATGAAGCCATACGGCCTCTTTCGCTTTTTTTCCACTGCCTATAAATAGAGGCCTCCTCTACCCATTTTACACACACAAAAAATCATCCACCATCACACATAATACGTAAAATACACTCCCAAGAGCTGGGAAGTCCAAGAAGGTGAAGAAGAAGGCCAAGAAGCCACCTCCCTCCTCCTTGAAGATCCAAGATCAAGTCCTCCTCCTAGCTCCGTCCAAAGAAGAAGAGGAAGCCATTGGTAACCTCGCACGCTCTAACCTTGCATCTTAAATTGCTATATGTGATTATATTTGCTCATTGCATTCATACATTGCATTTATCTTGCTTGGGACTTGGTAGTTTATCATAAAGATCATATCTTTATCCCCCTTTCCCCCTTTGCATACATTAGGCATCCTTTGCCATTAAAAATGTAATCTTTGAATCAAGGGTGCATCCTTTGCACCTAAAAATGTATCTTTTCATTAAAAATGTCATTTTTGCATGCATTCTCCCATGTCCCCATTAGCAACCTCGGAACGGACCGGTGTAAAAGTTCTCATCTTTGCATCGTTCCTTCCATCAAAGGTTCATGATTTCTTTAGGAAAAGGATAACCTTGAACCCTATATCTCCTATTATCGCTTAAGAAAGTGTATGAAGCCTCTATCACGAGGCTCGGCCCGTCTTAAAGCGTAGGATTGATGGGCTAAGGACATTCCTTCCTAAAGAACCTCATCTTTGACCACAAGGAGAGTCATTCTCTCGATCACGCAAGTCCCGAGGGTCCCGAGGTTAAAATGCGATGATCACAAGTCACAAGATGAGGACGGGATCATAATCCCAAATACATAAATTCCAAGGAATCCCGAGCGACAACCAACAAATGGTTTGTACGTCCGGAAGATAACTTGGGACATTTCCCCCTTTTACTCTCAAACACATGCACACAAGAAAGCACGCAAGCAAGCACGACATCGAAATCATGGGAGACTTGCTCCGGCAAGGCACTTTGGGTGAACGCCAAACGTTCTTCCCAAGGGGTAACTTAACCTCCGAACCCATAAAACCTTTTTTTCAAAGTTTTGAGGTAATCAAAATGGCGTGGCGACTCCGTTTTTCAAATAACTCGGATGTCTTCAAACTCGCGTGAATCCAACACAAAAATTTGGGCACCACATCCACAGTTTGGCGACTCCGCTGGGGAAACCCGAAGGAGAAAAGCTTTATTTTCAAAACAAAAATCGATACTTGGTATATAGGTGGACCCCACTTAACCTTCCTGTATCGCTCCCTAACCCGGGGCTTGGGATAACCGGTGGTTTAACAATCCCACGTACCAGTATCCCCTTTTCAAAAAAAAAAAATAATTTTGAAAAAAAAAATAGAAGAAAGCTTTTCCCTTTGAGCGGGTTAGACTCCCATCGCCGATTTCATTAATCGTGCTTGCTTTCTTTACCATGCATTGCATCATTTGCATCTTGGAATCTGTGCATACTTTGAAAGGGAAACAACCAGAAAAATAGCAGAAGGAGTGGAACCTGGAAAATTGATCCATGCCCCGTACGGCTCAATCCTCATTGGATTCTCGACCGGGCGACCTCGGTGGCAATTCCACCAGGAAAATCATGGTTAATCTGGCGATCCTAACGGCTTGGGGCTATTCATCTCCATGTATTGGACCGGGGCTCCGGAAAAATTTACGTGCTTATGTGTTGCATTTTCCCCGTCCCGAAAATCATTCCTTTAAAACACATTTATGAAAATCTCTGTTTTAACTCAAAAAGGAACATTTTTAGGAGACCGCACACTACGCGCACCTGATATATCCTGTACACTTTTGCACGCACGTCCTTCAAACCCGAGGGTGGTTCAGCCGATCACGGACAGCCTTACGATGCTCCCGGCGCGCACGGAATCATCCCAACCTCCCCATGGCGGCAAGTGTCGACCAATGCACAGTCCGTGTCACACGTTTCAAAAAACCGTGACTTTTGGTTGGTTTTTGGTCTAGTCCGTGTCATATAGCCCAGTTGCATACCCACGTAAAGGTCAAGCCTTAGCTCATAACGGAAGCCAAGATTTTCGCTCAAGCGAAATTCTGCCGAAATTCCGACAAGGAAAAAAATCGGTGGGATCTTGACTCCGACATTGACTATTGACCTTGACCCGCACGGAATGCGTAAGAGTCAAGACCGAGTCTTTGCCAAAAAATCAAAAGATCTTTCGCTCAAGCGAAGCTCTGCCAAAATTCCGACAAGGAAAAATTGGCAAGATCTTGACCGGCATTGACTTCGATTCGACTCACGCATCGCGTATGCAACGAAGTTCAATGTGACACCGTGTCATCCGGCTTTTGCCGCCCGACCCATGCCTATTATATTCTCGGACATTACCGAAAGTCAAAACGTCATTCGCTCAAGCGAAACTCATCAAAGATCCGTCAAGGCAGAGACGAGACTTTCCCGGTATTGCCTTGACTATAATCCGCATCGCTCGTGCGTTGAAAGGTCCTATGACCCGCTAGACCCGATAGGAGCGTTCTTTACTCTCGGTCGGTGGGATCCGCGTGCCCTATAGGACCCTCGCCCGGGGCTGTCCACCCTGGGAGGTCGAAATAGGGTGGAATACGAGGGGCTTATAGACGTAGTGACGGAACCCACCGATCCAGGATCTAGAGTAGTTGTGAAAAAGAAGGGCGAACCCACTTTTCCAACCAATTAGAGATTAATAAAGGACATTGTTTTAAGTAAACTTGAACAATTAGTGTAATCATAATTGCATGTTCCTATCTCTGAAATCCCTAATCGAGATCTTTTCGGTCCGATTTTTGATTTTCTTATCCCTACCTTTCATGGTCAAACCCTAATCGAGACCTCTTCGGTCCGATTTTTGATTTTCTTGTCCCGACCTTTCATGGTCAATCTCTAATCGAGACCTCCTCGGTCCGGTCTCCGATTTCCCGACTCGACCTTTCATGGTCAAATCCTTAATCGTGACCCCCTTCGGTCCGATCTCTACTTCCAATCTTGACCTTTCAAGGTCTCATCTTTTCCGATCAATTAGGATTAGGAGAAAATGCGTTTCGAGCAAAAGTTAAAGCGATAAGGGCATGTTACTTGAGCCTTCAAATTTAAACACTTACCTTCGAGTCTAAACCTTACCTATCCCCGAGTCTAAACCTTACCTATCCTAAACCTTGCCTATCCCTTTCCCGCAGCGAAAAGAAGTGAGCGAGAGTACTGGGTCAGCGGCTTTCGGTTCGTAGCTCATCGGCTCGTAGAGTCGAATGGCATTTGACGTAAAACGGTGAGGGTATGGGAAATCGGATGATTAGGAAGGAAGAGTTAGTCCTGGCTTTGGAAAATGCCCGAAGGATCATGAAGAGCATTTGTCATTGCTCATCGGTGCTCTTCGTCGCAATGGAATCCAAGTAACAATTGAGTCCAACGGCTTCTCGGGTAGTGGTCGAAGATGAGACTCAGAAGTAGCCATCTCAGTTCCCACTTATAACCAATACCTTCCTCCATCCACATATGATCCCTTGCCAAGGACCACTTCTCCTCGGTCCTTTCCAACATCCCAGCTCATCGGGGCCCCATTGCCCTCGGCTTCTCGGAACGGATTGGATTTCACCCCACTTATCCCTCGGTCTCAGCAATACCTGCCAGTTTATGCTCCAACCTCACATAATCAGTTTGAGATATGTGGCTATGTTCTGAAGCCCCTATACCCGCCTGAATGCGATCATGAGTTGCCGAAGGATGAACCGAGTTTTCAGCTGTTACCTACCGGACTTAATGAATTCAGCCGTCAGTTCGCTACTACAAGTCCTTGCCGTTCCGGTAGCCCGAGAATCCCCGTTGACCCCTATGTGGCAATGTTGATGGAGCAAGTGAAACAGATGCAAGAGAAGCTTGACCTCATGATGAGTATCAATACTCCCTTGACCCAAGATGTCGGACCAGGCAAGGAAATGACTCCACCGAGCATAACCCAATACCAAGCAGCAACCGTACCTGGCTCGGCACGGTACCTCACAAAGGAAAGAATGTCACAGCTTTCCTTGACCAAATCCAACAGTGGAACCAATTGGACAATGGGAATCTGAGTCTTGAGAATAACAAGGTCCCCAAAACCTCGCTCCTTTCACTTTAACAATACAGAGATGCCTTTAAGCAAGATTCTGGAAGAGCTAGTGAAAGAAAAACTGATAAAGCCACTGGAAAATTGGAAGCCCAGGAACCCCAGTATTCGGTTGGATGAGTCCAAGCATTGCCTTTTCCATCAATACCATGGGCACGACACTGATGATTGCACCTATTTGAGGCATGAGATCCAAAAGTTGATAGAAGATGGGAAGCTTGAGAACCTCCATGGGCCAAAGACAGAAAGTTATGACAAGAGGTCAATTCAAGAAGTGCAAGGTCAGAAACGTCAGCCTGATGATTTTGGGATGCCCATGAGCAAAGTTTTCAACGATTTGGTGAAACGAAGCCTTCTCACACCTCTCGAGAATCATAAGCCAAGAAACCCAAGTAGAGTTGACAGGCCAAGTTCTCGTGAGTACCACAAGCATTATGGTCATGTGACACAAGTGTGTGTGGAGCTGAAGAAAGAAATTCAGTGGCTGATCTACGAAGGAAAGCTCAAGCTCCCTGGCAGTCCAACCCGCGAAGAGTAACTAGACTAGGGTTTACCTATCCTTAAAAAAAAAAGGAAGAAAAAGAAAAATAGTCTCTCAGTCAACCTTCGTAGGTCCTAGTATTTTTTCCTTTCAATTAAGTCCTCTATGGACATTGTATTAAATCTTCAATTTTCTATAAAAGAGTCTTCTTCTTTTCTTGCTAGACTTAAGACATTATTTGCACACCTACATTACATTTAATGAAATGGTTTTATTTTATATGATCACTTGCATTGCTCAACGAACAATCTCTCGAAATAATTAACGTTCTGATTAATCGGTGTGAGAAAGTCAACTAATGCCATCAAGCCATACACTTTCCTCACCCCACAAAAGGCCTTCATCAAAGCCATACACTTTCCCAAACCATGTCCACCTTCATCTTGACCAAGTCAACGACGGCGACAACATCAAGGAACGACAAAAAAGGTCACTCAGCTTCGAAAGATTGACCCTGTGTCGACAACAACCTAGGGGCTTGGCTTAGACTTCAAGGGTATCAAGAATGTTCAAGCAGGGGCTCGCCTTGGTCCTCGGGTGCTCTAAAAAAAAAGAAAAAGAAAAAAATGTGTGTGTGTAGTGCAAAAAGAGTAATACCTACTAGACCGAAAATCCCGTAAAAGGGCGTCTAGGCAAAAACAGGGTTGCACATATATAAAAAAAAAAAAAAAAGAAGAAATCTTGGTGCAAAAAGAGTAATGCCCACTAGGCCGAAAATCCCAAAAAAAAGGGCGGTCTAGGCAAAAACAGGGGTTGCACATAAAAAATAAAAGAAAAATGAGGCCAAGGACCCAGGCGTTACCAATCAAAAGCTTGACGGACAGTGCAAGACCAAAGCTCAAAAAATGAAAGTTGTCGACAACAATGGGGCGGTCGAAGCAAAAGCAGAAGCATTTCATAAGCCTTTAGACATATGCAAGTCCTTTCTCCCCCAATGAAAGACGAGAATCAGAAAGCTATTGAAGCAGCCGTCCAAGAATGACTTGGTCAAGGAATCATCCCGAGGCCCATGCCTCATCATCCAGTCTTTTCATCCGAGCCTTTTCACTAAAAGGAACCACAAATCCCATTTCCCAAAGCCAAACACGGTTACCAGGCCAAGGCCGAACTACGGCGACACGAGCTCCTCACAACGAGGGGAACGTAGGCAACCAAAGAATGGTCCGGTCATAAACACATCCAAATCCCGTAAAATCCGGTCTCATCGGATAACCTCTCCCATAGACGGTCGGATTCCAGTAAAACCCGGCCTCATCAATGACCCTCCCTATACACAAACTTTTTCTTTCACACCAGCCAACCTTGATCCACGACATTGGTTGACTTTCTCCTCATGATTAATAAGAATGTTCTTTCATATCGATATTAGTGGTTGAATAACCCGAACATTAACAAAGGGTTTTAAGCAATCTTGTGATCATTGTAAATAAAACAAGTTTTCAGATGTCTTGACAAGTCTTCCTTTTCTACATCTTAGGAAAGATAGCGCTAAACACTGATTTTCTCGTCGCCAGGGGCTTCCATACACTTTTACCAACCTTTCTACGCTTATACTCTCTCAAAAGAGTCAAACCCAAAGCGAGTTTTGTGCCTACATCGAATAAGGCCATCAAAATAACACAAAATCGGGATTATTCCCACCTTTTGAAAAATATGCCCCTGCATGTACATATCTTCCTAAAATTCTTCTCTTTGTCTGCGTCTCCTTAAGGTTGACTGGTTGACTAAAAAAAAAATAAAAAAAAAAAAAAAAAAAAAAAAAAAAAGAAAAAGGATAGGTTTTCCCTCTTCGCTACAATTCGCATTAGACCGCCTCGAAACTCTTTTCAGCCGGGGCTTTGCCAAGTCATTCCTTTAAACCGGGGCTTCTTTAGCCATGTTTAGGGTTCATATCGGGTTCTTCACTAGGTCCCTAGATGGATTCGGTCTTGGTCGATCAATTTCATAATCACGTTCGCAATACCATTCAGATTGGGATTTTTGTTAGGTCACCAGACTGGGGCTTCGCCAAGTCACTTCGCCTACTCAATTCATTCAACCGGGGCTTTGCCAAATGAAAGGATCTTTCCTTGCTTTAGTAAGACATGGGGCTTTGCAGAAAGTTTTTCCTCGGGCCGGGGCTCAGATAAGTCACATCCATCCCTAGAAGAGAGGTTTGGTCACTTCAACATCTCGCTTTGGTTATAAAAGCCCGTCGCATCGCCTTCAAGCGCCGAGTTTAAGAAAAGGACCTTAATCAGGACCCGAGGTTTAAACCCGGGCCTCAGCCCAAGAAAGGAATTCTAGTCCACGTTGACAACATCTCAGCAACAACAACAGTTCAGTCCGCACCCAAGGGATACAACCCCACCTGCTTGAAACCCGTCTTAAACACATTCCATATGTACATCCAGACCCAGTCTCTACCATTGTTTCCGAGAAAAAAATCACCCCTGTGCTCAAGTAACGTGCCAATTGCTAAAAATAACATTTTCTCCCAAAACGCCTCCGTTACTTCCGTTATAACGAGATAACGCTAGGCGACGCTTCCTAATTGTCAAAAATCCAACTTTGGCTACCTCTATCACGCATTGAGAAGTATGCTCAAGTTTTCCAGCTTATAGCCGCTCTATCTACTCGATAGTGACGTAAGCTTTAGCTTCCTCGTGTGATGACCTCCACTAATCGTCAAAACCTCAAGAATCCTAGACATCGTTCCTAAACCGTCTAGGTAAAGCTTGAACTACGATCAAGGCTTGATTCCTCCGGATACGTAGGTAGCCTTTCATAAAAGGTTCAGCCATCCGACCACTTTGGTCACCTTTTTCTTCCTCCACTCTCCAATGGTGCGTAAGCTTTTCATAAAAGTCCAATTTTTGACCACATTGGTCACCCCTTTTGATTTGGCACATTCCTTGTAGGATCGGTTGTTTGACCTACTAGGTCACCCCGTTTCCATCCTTATAGGAAGGGACCAAATATCTCTTGCCATTGTCCCAAGAAGGCCAGGTAAGTGATCTCTTTTGGTCACCCAATTCCAACTCGTGTCCGCAATTCCATTCCAGTTCCAAAGGCATTAAAAAGCACAGTCAGCTTACTAAGTCGCGCGACATACTAAGCCTCGTGGCCTGTTTTACCATTTTGCCCCCGAAGGCTCCATTTTACAATTTTGTCCCCCGTAGGCTTCTTTTACCCTTTTATTGCCCCTGGCATTTTCAATCACTTTCAATTCAGCTTTTCCCTCTAGTGCCCCGAGGCCTATTTTACAAATTTACCTCTCGTGATTCGGTTTATTTGCCCTTGGCATTTTCAATTTTATTTTTCAAATAATCAGGATACATCCCGCTTTTCTTTACAAAAATTATTCGGGTGCGTCCCACTTTTCTTTACAAAAACTATTGATTCCTTCCAACTTCTCTACAAAATCCAACCTTTTTCGCAATCTCCGTTATTCCGTTATAACGGGATAACGTTAGGTGACAGCCTCCGAATTGTCAAAACTCCAAACTTGTGCTACCTCTATCCGCGAATAGTGATGTATGCCCAAGTCATTCCAACTTGTGCTCCAACTTGTGCTACCTCTATCCGCGAAATAGTGATGTATGCCCAAGTCATTCCAACTTGTGCTACCTCTATCCGCGAATAGTGATGTATGCCCAAGTCATTCCAACTTGTGCTACCTCTATCCGCGAATAGTGATGTATGCCCAAGTCATTCCAACTTGTGCTACCTCTATCCGCGAATAGTGATGTATGCCCAAGTCATTCCAACTTGTGCTCCAACTTGTGCTACCTCTATCCGCGAATAGTGATGTATGCCCAAGTCATTCCAACTTGTGCTCCAACTTGTGCTACCTCTATCCGCGAATAGTGATGTATGCCCAAGTCATTCCAACTTGTGCTACCTCTATCCGCGAATAGTGATGTATGCCCAAGTCATTCCAACTTGTGCTACCTCTATCCGCGAATAGTGATGTATGCCCAAGTCATTCCAACTTGTGCTACCTCTATCCGCGAATAGTGATGTATGCCCAAGTCATTCCAACTTGTGCTCCAACTTGTGCTACCTCTATCCGCGAATAGTGATGTATGCCCAAGTCATTCCAACTTGTGCTACCTCTATCCGCGAATAGTGATGTATGCCCAAGTCATTCCAACTTGTGCTACCTCTATCCGCGAATAGTGATGTATGCCCAAGTCATTCCAACTTGTGCTACCTCTATCCGCGAATAGTGATGTATGCCCAAGTCATTCCAACTTGTGCTCCAACTTGTGCTACCTCTATCCGCGAATAGTGATGTATGCCCAAGTCATTCCAACTTGTGCTACCTCTATCCGCGAATAGTGATGTATGCCCAAGTCATTCCAACTTGTGCTACCTCTATCCGCGAATAGTGATGTATGCCCAAGTCATTCCAACTTGTGCTACCTCTATCCGCGAATAGTGATGTATGCCCAAGTCATTCCAACTTGTGCTACCTCTATCCGCGAATAGTGATGTATGCCCAAGTCATTCCAACTTGTGCTACCTCTATCCGCGAATAGTGATGTATGCCCAAGTCATTCCAACTTGTGCTACCTCTATCCGCGAATAGTGATGTATGCCCAAGTCATTCCAACTTGTGCTACCTCTATCCGCGAATAGTGATGTATGCCCAAGTCATTCCAACTTGTGCTACCTCTATCCGCGAATAGTGACGTATGCCCAAGTCATTCCAACTTGTGCTACCTCTATCCGCGAATAGTGACGTATGCCCAAGTCATTTCAACTTGTGCTACCTCTATCCGCGAATAGTGACGTATGCCCAAGTCATTTCAACTTGTGCTACCTCTATCCGCGAATAGTGACGTATGCCCAAGTCATTTCAACTTGTGCTACCTCTATCCGCGAATAGTGACGTACGCTCAAGTTTCCCAACTTAAGTTACCTCTATCTCCGTCATAAAAGAGATAGCGCCATAAGCTCTAGCTTGTGTGACAGGCTTCCGTAATTGTCAATCAGGTGACAGCCTCCAGTAATTGTCAAAATCTCAAGGATCCTAGACATCGTTCCTAACTATCTAGTGATACTTGAACTACGATCAAGGCTTGATTCCTCCGGGATACGTAGGTAGCCTTTCCTAGAAGGTCCAGCCATCCGACCACTTTGGTCACCCTGTTCCTTCGTCACTCCTCAGTGATGAAGTAATCCCTCATAGAGACCACCTTGGTCATTTCTAGCATGTCCCCAGTAGGATCAATTGCTTGACCTCCTAGGTCATTTTCTATTTTCCCCAGCAAGAGACCAGTTTTCTCTTCTCCCTTCCTCAGCGGATCTTATTCCGAACTACGGCCTGGCTTGATTCCTCCGGGATACGTAGGTAGCCTTCCAAAAGGTTCAGCCACTCGACCGTCTCGGTCATCTAATCCGTCTCGGCATTCGCCAGATCGGATCCTTTTTTATCGACAACCCCACTTGCCTTGCAAGTAACGTTGTCGAGGGGCTTCTGTAAGTACCCAAATCTGGCTCATGCCTTCCGGTTAAGTTTCCCGGCAATTCCCAAACTTTCATAAAGTTCGAGGGCGATTCGGGAACTTTTCCAAACTTTCCAAGGGAGGAAGGACCTGCCAAGAATATTGAATTTGAGCAGAATCTAGCTGAAAAGGGCCTTCTAGAATGCCACCTTGCATGTTTCTAGAAAAATCTGGATCAGCAGCAAATGTAGCCATACGGCCTCTTTTGCCGCAAATGAAGCCATGCGGCCTCTTTCGCTGACCTTCTAGAATGCCACCTTGCATGTTTCTGGAAAAATCTGGGCCGACAGCAAATGTAGCCATACGGCCTCTTTTGCCGCAAATGAAGCCATACGGCCTCTTTCGCTTTTTTCCAGCTGCCTATAAATAGAGGCCTCCTCTACCCATTTTACACACACAAAAATCATCCACCATCACACATAATACGTAAAATACACTCCCAAGAGCTGCTGGAAGTCCAAGAAGGTGAAGAAGAAGGCCAAGAAGCCACCTCCCTCCTCCTTGAAGATCCAAGATCAAGTCCTCCTCCTAGCTCCATCCAAAGAAGAAGAGGAAGCCATTGGTAACCTCGCACGCTCTAACCTTGCATCTTAAATTGCTATATGTGATTATATTTGCTCATTGCATTCATACATTGCATTTATCTTGCTTGGGACTTGGTAGTTTATCATAAAGATCATATCTTTATCCCCCTTTCCCCCTTTGCATGCATTAGGCATCCTTTGCCATTAAAAATGTAATCTTTGAATCAAGGGTGCATCCTTTGCACCTAAAAATGTATCTTTTCATTAAAAATGTCATTTTTGCATGCATTCTCCCATGTCCCCATTAGCAACCTCGGAACGGACCGGTGTAAAAGTTCTCATCTTTGCATCGTTCCTTCCATCAAAGGTTCATGATTTCTTTAGGAAAAGGATAACCTTGAACCCTATATCTCCTATTATCGCTTAAGAAAGTGTATGAAGCCTCTATACGAGCTCGACCGTCTTAAAGCGTAGGATTGATGGGCTAAGGACATTCCTTCCTAAAGAACCTCATCTTTGACCACAAGGAGAGTCATTCTCTCGATCACGCAAGTCCCGAGGGTCCCGAGGTTAAAATGCGATGATCACAAGTCACAAGATGAGGACGGGATCATAATCCCAAATACATAAATTCCAAGGAATCCCGAGCGACAACCAACAAATGGTTTGTACGTCCGGAAGATAACTTGGGACATTTCCCCCTTTTACTCTCAAACACATGCACACAAGAAAGCACGCAAGCAAGCACGATTACTGAAATCTTGGGAGACTTGCTCCGGCAAGGCACTTTGGGTGAACGCCAAACGTTCTTCCCAAGGGGTAACTTAACCTCCGAACCCATAAAACCTTTTTTTCAAAGTTTTGAGGTAATCAAAATGGCGTGGCGACTCCGTTTTTCAAATAACTCGGATGTCTTCAAACTCGCGTGAATCCAACACAAAATTTGGGCACCACATTCACACGCGCCTAAGAGTATCTTGCAAAGTACAGACTGGACTGAATTCTATGTCCAGCATTACATTGACCCCACTGTATATCATCTCGCCGATTATGTGGGACCCCTCCATCTCGCAGAAATGAGGAAAAACCAAGAAGTTATAGTGGCATATCCTTCTCAATTCAAATTTGGTCTTAGACTTCCTTTAGACCCATTCATAAACCTGTTTCTTAATGAATTATCTGCTGCCCTAATGGACCTTCACCTTAATACCATTAGGATTCTTATTTCCATTATTGCCATTTTTCGGGGACATCGCCACGAGCCTACTATCCCGCTTTCGAGGGAATATTATGAGGTGTATAAAGTTAAATCTAAAGATGACCACATAATTACCATAAGGGCCTGCAAAACAAACAAACTGTTGACCCCTGGACCCAATAAAATTCACCATCTTTATGAAAAACCCATCTCCATTACATCTAGTAGAGGTTGGCAACACTCCGTCGGAATCTCGCCTTTGATCACCCATTTTGGCAAAAGAACCTGCCTAACTCCTGATGAGCAGCTCGCAAAAGCTGACTTTGCTAGGACCTTATCAAGGGTTGGGAGCGATGCTCTATTCTCTTGGAGATTGATATTGCGAGATGAAAACATTTTAAGATGCGTTGCTATCTCGCCTCCAATGACTGGCGGGGTGGAGCCCCTCATTCCGTTGGTTCGCTCCGCTTGTTTTGAAGGATTGGCGGTTCATGACCATGGGGTGTTTGCAGCCAACTGCGCGACATGCCAAAGGAACGTTTATGTGTGTGCCGCTATGCACAATTTTATTGGTGAATCACTTTTTCTTTATACTTTGTTTTTGTTATTGACTTTTTGTGATTTCTCGATTTCTGACTCTTTAGGTCTATCTCGCAGATTTTGATAGGATGGATCTTGCCTCCCAAAGGGCTGCTAACCTCGCCAAAGTAAGGGAGGAAAGAAGGCTGGCCAAAGAGCGTCAAACTGCACTTAGAAAATTGCCAGAAACCTCCAACGTTCATATTCCTATCTCGCTGGATAGCAAGGATGCTGAAGCTATAGCTCTGGAAAAGTCTGATGTCGCAGTTGCTGGTAGGTCCTTTAGGAAGTCAAGGGATAAGAAGAAGAATTCCTTATCTGAATCTGTAGGCAGGGTAGGTTCGGGTGATGGTGATAATGTAGAGGTTGATGATGATGCTGACGAGACGGAGAGCGCGGGCGTTGACGCAGCAAAAAATGAGGTTGTTAGCAGTAAGTCACCATCTAAGTCTGCTGAAAATGAGATGACCAATTCTGCCAACAGGGGCTCTGGCTCCCCTAATGTCGCTAAAATCGACTTGACTAAGGGGTCATCTGAAAATCCTTTTGCGGATAGTGGCGGGTTAGTGGGTCGCGGTGTCAAGCAATCTCGCGCTGAAGGCGATGTGAGCCCATCCCGCCATATTGAACCAAGTGCTAAGAAAGGAAAAGAGGTGGCGTCTTCTGAGGCTGAGAGTCTTGTCGCTCTGAAAAACTCTTTGGGCCAGATGGCTTTTTATGTAGGCTTTCTTTCCTTTTATCTTTCAATTTTTGCAGTTGTCATTTACGTTATTGCATGACTCGTTTTTGCACTTGTCGCTCTGAGAGTCTTGTCGCTCTGAAAAACTCTTTTGGGCCAGATGGCTTTTGATAAGGCTTTTGGCAAAGCTTTGGAAAGGTTTGAGGAGGAATTAGGCAAATCCTCCTGTGACAAGGTCTCTTGGGAATGCGCAGTTGAGAGGGAGAGGAATGAAAAGAATAAATGTAAGCAGGATCTCATCTCGCTCGAAGCTGCTCATACTGAACTTTCTACCAAGTATGCAGCTGCTCAAAAGGGTGCTGCTTCCCTTAAGAAAAGGTGGGAATAGTTTCTTTCTAAGAAAACTGAAACTAAGCAGGAGAACAAAAACTTTCGAGTTCAAATTGATAGCTTTGAGAAGGATCGGGCGGCTGCTGTGGAGGTCAAAAAGGCAGCTGATCTCGCCAAGGCAGAGGCCGATCTCAATATTGCTAATCTCACCTAATAGAACGCTGATCTCGCTCAGCAGAATGCCGCCCATATCGCGAAGATCAAGGAGCTCGAGCTTGCTACAGAGAAGGCGGTGGCGGATTACAAGTCCTCCTCCCAATTTCAGATTGATGCAGAGGGTAAGACCTTTAGTCTTCTTGAGCGGTTTTCCTTCATCACGGCGCGGAACGCATTGGGGGATGGTGCCTCACCGGCAAAGGTTGTTAAATGGCTCTCCGAGCACATGTATGGCGAGATGGCCAGGCTTGGACATTCTTAACTTCCATTTGATGAGAGGGAATTAAGCGAGATATTCAAGTTAGATGAAGAGATGGGGTATCCCACTTGGGTAGAGCCACCTGTTGAAGATGACAACGCTTTTGATGCTTATCTCACTGCCTCTTTTGAAGTGGAGCAAAAAATTTTAAATAGGAAAGCTGAAGTTGCTAGGGATAGGGGGTCTCAGTTGTAAATGATTTACTATTTGGGTCTGTGAGCCTTACTTTGGACTATTTTCTTTGTTTTTCTAATTTCCGTCCTTACAATTTGCTTGCTTATGAAATTCTCGTTTCCTTTTCCTTTTTGTTTCAGCTACTGCTAAAATATTAGTACTTATTATCTTTGTGAGGGTGCATATCCCATATTCCCCCTTCAAAAAGTAAGGCTTGTCTTTAGGCAGCCTTGCTTGAAAGCTTTAAAATATTTATACTTTGATATCTCGCCGAATTTTTGCAAACAACGGATTAATCCCTCTAGCTTCTCAGGTGTGGCATTTCGCCATAGGCTTGTATGATCTCGCCTATTTTATTTTGTAAGTGACTATTTGCTTAACTTTCCTTTCGACGGGGTATTTCATTCATATCGTCAAATCGTTATTCCGTGTTAAGGGAGGCTTTTCGCCAACCTTCTCTGTCTCCCCTTTTGCCTTTATTCGTCTCGCATATTCAACTATTTGTTTGACATTTTCTATCTCTTAACTTTATTTCGCACAGAAATATCTCTTTGATTTTTTCAAAGGGTTCCACTCTATTCAATCCGGTCCCCACTTCGTTTTGTGTATAATAGATGCGATTACGAATGTTTCCCATTTTTCTTTTGTATCCCACGTGGGGATGTGGCTGGGCGAGTTCCACCCTCCGCTTTGTATCCCGCGTGGGGATGTGGCTGGGCGAGTTCCAGCCTTCGCTTTATATCCTGACATGTTCTGACCTTTTCTTTGTTTTGTTCGTGACTGAATCAGAGAGGGACGGATGTTTTCATTGAATTTTCAGCAAAATATTACATAACAAACATTTGCCTTGCCTTCCTACTGGTAATAACATTTCAGATGATTTACGTTCCATGGGTTTTTCAGCTCCGTGCCATCTGGCTTCTTCAGCAGGTACGTCCCTTCTCTGATAATTCTAGCGACTTGATAAGGTCCCTCCCAGTTTGGATTGAGCTTGTTGTATCCCGCTTTGCTTCCAGTTGCCTCCGTCTTCCTTAGTACCCAATCTCCTAAGTTAAAAGAGCGTGGATTGACCTTTTTGTCGTGCTGGGCTTTTGTCTTCTGCTTGTAGTTCGTAGCTCTGAGCTTGGCCTCCATCCTTAACTCGTCACTTAAGTCCAAATCCCCCTTTCGTCTTTCCTCATTCTGCTTATCACCATAACAAACAACCCTGTGGGAAGGTAGCCCCATTTCCACTGGCGCCATGGCTTCTGAATCGTAAGTGAGGCAAAAGGAGTTTCACTAGTTGGTCCCTTCACAGTGGTTCGTACATACCATAGGGCCGTTTGTAGCTCATCTACCCACTTACCAGCTTTGTCATCTAGAATATTCTTTAATGCATTCAACACTTGATGATGTTGTCCTCTGAGATGGTTGCCAATGCCCTAGCCTCTATCCACTTGGTAAAGTAAACAACGGTGACAACCACATATTGACATCCCCCTTTCCCTTTAGCGAAAGGCCCGATTAAATCAATTCTCCACATATCGAACGACCAAGCCGCTACTACTCCTGTCTGTAAAGTCGCCGACTGCCTTGGGATATCAGCGAAACGTTGGCACCTGTCACACTTCTTTACATACTTATCCACATCTCGCCTAAGGGTAGGCCAGTAATATCCATGTAACAAGATTTTGTCAGCCAATGTCCTGGCTTCTGGATGTCCTCCGCATACTCCTTCGTGAAATTCACACAAAACCCTCTCAACCATATTCTCTTTAACGCATATGAGGAGAGGCCTAGTGAACGATCTTCTATATAGGATGCCGCCCTGAATTGTGAATCTGGGCGAGATTCTCCTGACCACCCTTGCCCGATCTTGATCTTGGGGGAGGATCTCCTTCTCCAAATAATCCTTTATCTCGTCTATCCAATCTTTTTCCCTTCATCTATCGCCAAAATTTCTGGAACGCAGAAAGCTGGCTCGCCAAAGAATTCAACTTTTATCTCGCCATCCAAATTCTGGACTTCCTCACTGGAGATCTTGCTCAAGCAGTCGGATCGCTCATTATCTGCTCTTTCCACCTGGATTAGCTCCCAAAACATGAACTGCTTCAACTCATTTCTCGCCATCCCACAATACTTCACAAGGATTGGATTGACTACCCCATACTCTCCCATAACTTGCTTCACCACCAGTTGGGAGTCAGAAAAAACTTTCAACTTGCTTGCACCCAACTCTCTAGCTAACTTCAATCCCTCAAATAAAGCTTCGTACTCCGCCTGGTTGTTCGACGCTGGAAACTTGAATCTTAACGCCTTTTCGAACTTAACATTGTCAGGCGAGATTAGAGAAATTCCTGCTCCACTGCCTCCCTTAGCCGAAGATCCATCTACATATAAGCACCAACAATCTTCTGTCTCGCCATCAAAATCGCAGGTGATCAACTCCTTTTCCTTATGCGGTTTCTGTTTCTTCTTTGGCTTTAATCTCGCCTCATCTAGACCATCTTTAGTAAATGAAGCTTCCAAAACAAAATCAACTAAATCTTGAGCCTTGATAGCCCTCCTTGCCTCATATTTGATATCGAATTCAGTAAGCTCGATAGACCAGGTCAACAATCTTCCCAAAGATTCTGGCTGCTGGAGGATTTTCTTTAGAGGAGCATCCGTGAACACCGTGATGGAATGGGCTAAGAAAAAAGCCCTTAATTTTCGAGCCGCAACCACCAAAGCATAAGCAACCTTCTCAGCATTAAAATATCTTGTTTCCACGTCGCTTAAGGCTTTTGATACATAATAAATCGGCCTTTGAACTGATCCTTCCTCCTTTATTAAGACCGCCGCCACTGCAGGATCTAAAACAGCGAGATAGACGCACAAGTCATCACCATCCCTTGGGCTGCATAAGAGGGGTGGCTTCCCCAAATACTCCTTCAGCTGTTCAAACGACCTTTCACATTCTTCGTCCCACGCAAACTTTTTCGCCCCCTTGAGAATTTTGAAGAAAGGTAAGCACCTTTCGACTGATCGCGAGATGAATCTCCCCAAAGCGGTTATCCTTCCGTTTAACTTTTGGAATCCATTTACTGTGGTTGGCGGCTTCATCTCCAATAGGGCCTTAATCTTCTCTGGATTCGCCTCTATCCCTCTTCTGTTCACAATGAACCCCAAAAATTTTCCTGTGGTTACCCTAAATGTACACTTGCTTAGATTTAACTTCATTCTGTTTTTTCCTTAAGTTGCCAAAAGTTTCTGCCAGATCCCTCACATGGTCATCATCTCGCGACTTGATAACCATGTCATCTATGTATGCTTCCACATTCCTGCCCAACTGAGCGCCAAAAACCTCATTGACCATTCTTTGATATGTTGCTCCCGCGTTCTTCAAGCCGAATGGCATCATTTTATAACAAAAATTCCCTAACGGTCTGCCATGAATGTCGTTAGCGGTTTATCTTCCTCTGCCATCTTTATTTGATGATCCCCGGAGTAAGCATCAACAAAACTAAGGACCTTATGGCCAGCTAGCGAGTCAACCAATCTATCAATCCTTGGAAGTGGAAAACTATCCTTGGGACAAGCTTCGTTTAAATCTGAAAAGTCTATACACATCCTCCATTTCCCATTCGCCCTTAACACATTACTACGTTCGCTAACCAGGTGGGATACTGGATTTTCTCGATTATTTCGGCTCTAAGGAGCTTCTCCACCTCTTTTTGCATGGCTTTTTCCTTATCAGGCGATAGGTATTTCGCCTTCTGCTTAAACGGCTTCACTTCTGAGTCAATTCTTAAGTGATGAACCGTCACTTCCTCCCTTATTCCGCACATATCCTCTACTTGCCAAGCAAACACGTCTAGGCTCTGCTTGAGGAACTCCACCAATACCTCCCTGCTTTCTGGTGACAAACTTTTGCCAATCTTTACTTTCTGGTCCTGGAATGCTGGGTTGATGATGACCTCCTCCAACTCCTCTTGCGCCTGAATCTCAATTTCATCTCGCACTTGCAATGTGTCAATTTCAATCTCGCGGATCGGGGCGACAATTTCCATGGGAACTGGCTGATCCTGAATATCTCGCGCCGCCGCATCTACTTCCCCCGTGTTTGCCGATATAGGGACCTGGTCGCAAATTATCTCCTCATTTATCTCCTCCTCCGATTCTGCCATCATCACCACATCATCCTCTACTTCCTCCACTATAACCAGCATAGGCTCTACATTTTGGTTTTCGATCTCCATGTTATCTACCTCTACACAATCCCATCTCGCCAATGATTGATTTGGGCAGCATATGATTGCCGACCCGCTCTTCATACTTTCTGTTTCTTCCCACTCTTCTTCCCCTTGAAAGGGGTCAGAAATCATATTGACTCTTGAACTCCCGATAACGATTCCCTTTGACACCGCAACTATCTTTTTAGACTTTTGCATTTCAATCTTTTTCCTTATGGCTGACAGGGGATGACTTCTGATACATGCAATGCCTTTAGGGGTAGGGAATTTCACCCTTTGGTGTGGCACATATGCTACCATCTCAAAGCTCTGCAAAAAATGGATTCCAACTATTGAGTTATATGGCGAGACAAGATCAATAACCATGAATTCCACACTCCTCACCCTCCTTTTATCCACATCTGGATCTTCATCTCGCATTTCCACATTAAGGGTAATCATTCCCTTTACTCTAACCGCATGATTCTCATAGGGAGTGAGGTGAGCTTCTGTCATGTCCATCCTTTTGAATGCTTCATAATACATAATATTTTTGCTGGCCCCCGTATCCACCAACACCCTATGGAGGACCTTTTTGGGTGGGAAGATTGAAATAATTAGTGGTTGATTGGCGTGGATGGTTGATGTTGCCAACTCTCTTCTTGCAAAGTTGATGATCCGCTCTTCTCCCGGCGGATATGCGGGTACATAAAAGGTGTGAGATAGGCTCATTATCTGGCTGTTTAACTGTGTGATGCTGGGGATTGCTTTGTTGATTACATCAATGACATTCCTCATCTCTTCGTCTTGCCTAGCTCCCCCATCTCGCCTGACTCCACCATCTCGCCTGACTCCACCATCTCGCCTTGCTCTACCATCTCGCTCTACATATTCATTCAACTCGCCTCTATCCACCATTGCTTGAAGCACCCTTTTCAAATTGAGGCAATTATCGGTTACATGTCCAATGTCCTTGTGATACTCACAGTACTTGCTTTTATTTCGTTGCTCCAGTGTCTCCTTACTCATCACGCGGGGAGGTAAGGGGATTAGGTTCATCAACTCGCATGGAGGTAGTCTTAGCTTTGTGAAGGCCTGCTCTCTAAAACGTTCCCTCTCCCTTCCCTTGATCCATTCTCTTCGTCCTCCTCTGGGTGCCTCTCTCGTATCAGCCCTTACTGAATCAATCCTCTCCTCTAACCCGCTCGAACATCTCGCCTAATGTTTTGGGAACCCTCATACCAACTTCTCTCTTAAAGTAACCTGGCGCCAATCCCGCAGAAAATAGCATAACCAATGATTCTTGGCTAGTGTCGGGTATTTGGTCAGACAGAGCCTCGAACCTCTCCATATAGCTCATCAGTGGCTGCGCCTCTTTCTGCCTAATGTTGCACAAGTCTTGCTTCTTAACTAGGCAGGCTCCCGAGTGACTAAATCGTGATAAAAACTTTGCCTTGAAATCGTTGTAACTCACAATGCTTCCTACAGGCTGGGATAGAAACCATTCCAGTGCATGCGATGTGAGGGTACTTGTTGGGCCTTATACCTTATTGCTTCCTTGTTGGTAAAGAGGGACATGGTCACTTCAAAGCTCGTGATGTGATTTATCGCCCTGGTATTGCCCTCGTATTTTGGTAGATCTGGTCTTCTGAAAGTCGGATCGGGCTCGGCCTCCCTTATTGCCTTAGCAAACGAATATAAATATGAATCCTTTTTGTCTGCTGTTTCATCTGTGGTTTTCTTCATATCTGCTATTTGACTGGCAATGTCAGCCCTCCAGTCTATATCGTTCTTTTGCTCCTCCTTCCTTGATTGCGGTGGCTTCTTAGGTCTCCTTTCTCTCCGCGATCTGGGTGGGGAGTAGGTGCTATCATATCTAGAACCCGAATCCAACTCCGAATTCGAGTACTGATAATAATAAGAATCTTCCCCTCCTCTTGACACATAATGCACCTTCCTTTTCTTTCGCTCTTTCTCTCCCTCTCCTGCATGCCGCGACATTGACTTTCCCATGACTTCATTTATCTTCTCCTTTCTCTCCTCATCTCGCCTTTCTTGATCTCTTCCTTCTCCATTTCCACTCTTTCCCCTGAATGGAGAGGGACTCCACCTCCTCGACTTCCCTTGGGTAACTTTTTCACTCCGCCTCGACTCACCACCCTTACTGGGCTCCGGCTGCTCAGATGGCGTCAGCAGCATCTCGGCCATAATCTCCTTAAGGATCGCAGAGGGCATCTCGCCTAACTTTTCCAACCTCCGGTTATTCGTTAACACCTGCAATAACAAATCATTCTGCTGCTTGATACGCAAAGCCTCCTGGCTTTAGCTGCCTTTTCCGCCGCTGGGATGTCCTTCCCTTTGCCCTTGTCCATTCTATCTTCCCCTCTTTTGGAACCAGAAGGAGTTTGGTGTCTTCCTCTTCAGGCCCTAGTATGAAATGTGTCTTTAGAGTTTGGAGGAGGATCCTCCAAATTTTTGCGTGGAGTCTGAATCTCGACAGTTGACTTAAGAATCCTTCCCTTTGAAGTACCCGTCTGCTCCATCCAATATATCTTCCTTTCCGTCACTATCACGAACACACAAGAAAATTCTTCTGGGTTTTTGCAGGATGAACAAAACCTTTCTTGGAGAAGAAACTCGTTCCCGGCAATGGAACCACACTGATGCTACAAAAAAATAGAACTCCGAGAAGAGCCTCCACTAAGCGCCCACGTAGGATGGAAATGGCTGAGAACTCCAAGAACGACCTGCAAAATGAGCACCGTAAGCTAAGCCGGGGGCGACTCCGGCTAAAGCCCCTCCGGTGTGAGAGTAAAAATTCTGGTGACTAAGCTGATAATGTATAGAGAGAAAGAGAACTTGAAAGCAGTATAAAGCAACATACCCTCTTATGGATTAGAGCCTTCTTATTTATATCCATACCTAAGATAAGCCATGTGATAATGCAGCTTGCTGATCTTGATAAGCAGTCTGTGATATGGGGACATCATGTGAAGTAGGTGATAAGGTAGTTGGATCTGACACATGTATCGACTAAATACACCCTTTATCCGAATATATCGAATACCCAGTGGTTTTGGGGGCTTAGTCATTTGATTGTTCCTGGCCACATTTAATATCTGATTTAATGCTGTCCTTTCTCCTTTAATGCTGTCCTTTCTCATTTAATGTTGTCCTTTCTTGTCATTGATTTCACCTTTTATATTAGGCAAGATACTCATCTCGCCTTACTGGACTCGGGCAACACTCGATACACCAAAGGGAATGAAAGCTTTGATGGCGAGATATCAGATTAGGCGAGATACACTACTTGTCGACCTTATCGTTGATAGTTGGCTGTCCTTCTATGCCACTTATCTCGCTTCCACGCTTCGTGGTAAGTAGATGTTCTTTCAATATCGCTTGACTCTTACATTGGTGTTGACTGCAGGGGTTGACTTTCCACGTAGCTGATCTTTCACTTGCTGAGTCACCTAAGGCATCCATATTTTGACTGACACATGGATTGACTTTTATTTGTGCACATCAAGTAAAATTTTCATTTTTTCGATATTTACCATGTAGTTTTACTATTTCATTGGCCTTTTCTTTCCACAAAATCTCTACCTTGGCCATCTGATCTAGAAGTCTCAACCCGAAATTTAGATAACTATATCATCGGTGCATTTTATAAAACCTATCTTAAACTTGTTTTTACAAAACCTATGAGATCTCGCTTCAACATAGATGACTAGCTTCAACCCGAAATTTAGAGAGATAACAACATAGAGATGGTGAGCTTCAATGAGGGAATGGTTGTGGCAAGATAGGGAAAGGAAAGAAGAAGAATTAACTAGGGTTGGTTTGGAGGGGGAGAGATTGTAGGGAGGGGGTTAAGAGAGAGAGAGAGAGAGAGAGAGAGAATGGGGCTTTTTTTGTTTTAGAGAAAGGGGGTCCGAGAGGGTGTAAAAATGCATGTTTACAAATGTATTTTTGGCATTTACATGCATCATAAAACTAACTATAGTTTTTAAGAAAATATTATCCCTCTTGGACATGACGAAAATAATAAAAATTGCATGCTCTCTTTTAAGCATTAGATATTGTTTAAAGGACCTTAGAGGCTACACCCAATAGTTAATCCACTAGTAAATAGGGGTGTAAGTGATTCGGTTCAAATCGCGGTTTGAAATCGAACCGAACTAAATCATGCGATTTGGTTTGGTTTGA
This sequence comes from Adenophora triphylla var. japonica, assembly GCA_022495995.1. Lineage (NCBI taxonomy): Eukaryota > Viridiplantae > Streptophyta > Magnoliopsida > Asterales > Campanulaceae > Adenophora > Adenophora triphylla. The sequence continues at coordinate 161,861 of JAFEMH010001886.1, read as the reverse complement.
TTTTCAAGTATGAACGGTTCGGTTCGCTACCAAATTTTGGCAAACCACATGAATCGATTTGGTTTGTGGTCTTACCATCACATACCAAATCAAACCGAACCGAACTAAACCAAATCGTGGTTTGAAACTGAACCACCAAACCAAACCACATTACATAAACTAATACTAACCCTCGTTTTGTATCTTATTTAATATTTTCATATATATATTAAAATTTACTATTAGATTAATAAAAAAACCTACATTATATAGACTAATCCTAACCCACGTTGTTTATCTTATTTAATATTAATTTCATTATTGCGATATACTCACTCCGTCCCATACCTACGTGCACACTTTCCATTTTGGGCGTCCCAAACCTACGTGCACATTTCCTAAAATGGAAAGGAATCTTTACTATTCCCTCCACTCATCCTCTCTCCTATATTATTTTAATACTCACAACACCATTATAATTTACTATTCCCTTCACTCATTCTCTCTCCTATTTTATTTCACACTCACAACACTTTCAATATAATACTCTCTCCTTAATTTACGTGAAAAGTCAAAACGAGCACATAGGTCCGGGACGGAGGGAGTATAAATAACTAAGTTCCCTTTCACGATCAAAGATTCTAAAGTGTTTTTCTTTCTTCGGCCTCTTTCTTTCTCTAGTCTCTCTTACTCTAATTTTTCTTTTAACGCCCGCATTTTTCGCTTGCTTTCTTTGAGATCACAGAAAATTTAAACAATACTCCCTCCTTCTCAATAAAAGTTTTACCAATTACCCAAAAGGGCGTCCCGTTAGAAGCTTCACCTTTTTTTTTTTGGCAAAGAATCTTTACTATTCCACCCACTCATTCTCTCTCCTATTTCACTATTACACTCACAACATTTTTCAAATTTACTATTTTCTTCACTCATTCTCTCTCCTATTTTACTATTACACTCACAACATTTTTCAAACCCTTAATTTGCATGCCGGAAAAAAATGGTGAAGCAATTATCGGGACGGAGGGAGTATAAAAATAAATTTCGGTCTGAATCGTAGTTTGAAATGTAGTCCAAATCATGGTTTGATCTACGATTTGAACTGCAGTTTAAACCAAATTATTGAACCGCAGTTTGAACCAAATCAAATAAAATCAAATAAAACCAAAATATAACAATTTGGTTTGATTTAATTCAATTTAAATTTTTTCATGATTTTGATTCAATTTAAAATTTTCCCAAATCAAAAACTAGGGCTTAGATTCGTAAATTTTCGATTCCCAAGCCCCCAACCATTTACACCCCTTACCCGTAAATAGCGTCGACCCTTCTGGAGTTTTTTTTTTCTATTTCGCCATTAGTAACGCCCACAGTTCACAGTTTGAAATTCGGCTTTTGTAAATCAATCCTTCTTCGTTCGTAAGAATGGTGGAAATCAAAGACACAGACGTTTCAGACATTGAAGAACTGGACGAAGAACCAGGAGAGGTAATCGAATCAGCTCCTCCCCTCAAGGTTGGCGAAGAACGAGAATTCAATTCTTCCGGACTCAAGAAAAAGCTCCTCAAACGCGGCATTGGCTGGGAAACCCCCGAATTCGGCGATGAAGCCACCGGTACACATCCTCCACCATGATCGTTTTCTCTTTCTTATGCGATAACTTCTAAGTTCTAAATGATTGTGCAAAATTCGAGGTTCTAGCTTTGTGATTGTAATCGATCGAATTTTTTTATTACATTTGGTTGAGGAAACTTGTATTTGTATATTTGTTTTTGAATGTTTCTTGTTGTTAATGATTTCAGTTCATTATGTGGGGACTCTCCTTGATGGAACTAAGTTTGTGTCAACAAGGGATGGAGTGGAGCCTTTCACTTACAAGGTTGGTCATGGTAAGTTTGGATTCTTGAGCTTTCATTCAAAATGGTTGAGAATTTTTGAAACTGAGGTGCTATAATGCTATTGCAAATGGACACAAAAATATTATTTAAACGGTAACTTGAGTAGGTTGACTTTTAGCAGATATTCCCATACAATAATCAAACTCATTTTCATGTTTGAAATTGTTTAATTACAAAATCTTAACTTAAACAATAGGAAAATCAGGTTTATAGGGATTTAAAACTCCCAACTTAATACTTCCAAGGTAACCCGTTGTTTTAAGTCGTATACCGGGAGTTTTAAAACCCCTAGTTGACTACACTCAGCTTACTACTTACATCATTCAAACAGCCGCGTGTCCGGCTCCAATGATATGAAAACCGATTTAGTGTTATGAAAAAACTGTTTTTCAAAATACTTACTCTTGTTTAGTAGTACAAAATTGGAATTAAATTTTTTAACTATGAAAATTTGGGAAAAAAAATCTAGAATCACCCAGCGAGTGGGCCCTTGGTATTTCGGTTTCTTTTGTTCAAAATGTTCATTCTCTCTTTGGGCATTGAGAAATGGTGGTAAAGAGGAAGTTGTTGAAACTTTAATTGTTGAAAAATTATGATTATGATCGTATGATACTGAAACCAGCCAACATTGAAGCATATTTATGTTCAAGTATTTTTTCCATTCATTTGATGTTTCTGGATTCACTTACGCCCTAGTTTTTATTGTCTTCTGTTTAGTTCACCTTTGTTTTTATGGAGCTTATGTTGGTGTGTATTTCCAGTTATTGATGAATAACACTCTCTCCATTCCCAAAATTAGTCCCACTTCTAAGAATGTAGCTTTGCTTGTACATTCTCAATATTGCACTATATCTGCTCTCTCTCTCTCTCTCTCTCTCTCTTTGAGCCATTTTTTGGGAAAAATAAAAATGGAAATTAGGACAATTTTTTAGAAAAGGAGTACTTAATACTGTCTTGGAAACATCCATGTGTAATTTATTCTGTTAGAAGACAATGGAAATTTTCATATCAATCTAGTTTGATCTATTTTGTTATTAACTCGGAGATATCATATAAATATTGATGCTTATTTAGATGTTTTATAATATGCTTATGGGGAAAACAATTAGTGGTAGATGTTATGGAGTTTATTAATATATACTCCCTCCGTCCCACGTGAATGTGGACTAACTTTTTGGGTGTGAGAATTAAGGAAAAGTGATGTAAGAAAGAGAAAAAGTTAAATGTTGTGAGTATAAAAAATTAAATAGGAGAGAGAATGAGTGGGAGGAATAGTGAGGAGAGAGAATGTTGTGAGTGTAAAAGTGAAGTAGGAGAGAGAATGAGTGGGTGGAATAGTGAATATTCTTTGCCATTTTCGGAAGTTTGCATTCACGTGGGACGGATCAAAATAGAAATAAGTTTGCATTCACGTGGGACGGAGGGAGTAGTTCTTAAAAAATTAGTCTCCTCCTGTTTTTTAGAAGCTGAAAAGAAAACACTTACTACTTTATTTGCATGTGAAACGTGGATTTTAAATGAGACGTTGATATATCATCTCTTTTCTTGTTTTTCATTTAGACACTGATTCCATTTTTGTTGGGTTTGCTAGGACGAATGGTTAGTGGATTCGATCATGGGATTATGACAATGAAAAAGGGAGAAATAGCATTCTTCACATTGCCTCCGGAACTGGGCTATGGAGCTGCAGGCAGAGATGATATTCCTCCAAATTCCATTATTCAGTTTGAAGTAGAACTAATCTCATGGATCCCTGTGGTAGATATCTGCAAAGATGGTGGCATTATCAAGAGAATAGTGGGGAAGGGAGAACAGACTGGGCAACCCGGGGATTTGGATGAAGTTCTAGGTATCTGATCAATGGACGTGTAATATTGATTTGGCTGTTTATCCTTTCAACTAGGAAAGACTTTGGCTAAGTTACTCATGTCGATGAATACAGTGAAATATGTGGTGATGCTGGCTGACGATTTAATTGTTGTGAAATCATCAGAACAAGGAGTTGAGTTTTATTTGAAAGACGGTAAAATTGTGATTTCTGAATTTCATTTATTTATGGCTTCAGCGTTTTTGGGAAGTATATATTGTAATTCTTAGATGCTTCACCATTTACTAAATTATTATATGCTTGTTTTAGGCCATTTTTGTTCTGCGTTCGCCAAAGCGATCAAGACCATGAAAAGAGGAGAGAGAGTCAACTTGATCGTTCAACCTCAGTGTAAGATTTCCTAATAGCTCTCTATTGCTAAGATTGTATCGAACTTAAATTTTGTCCCTTGAGATAACTTCTTGACTCTTGATCCTCCTTTTTTTTTAAACTCAAAATTCAGAGTATCTGATTACTGATGTTTTGGATAATGGTATCTTAAACATGTTAGGAAGTGTGATATCCATGTAAATGACCGCGGTGGAGGTAGGGAAAGACTGAAGTTAACATGTACACAGAAATTAAAGACAGGAGCGTGGTGTCCATATGAATGACCATGATGGAGGTAGGGCAAGACTGAAGTTCTCTTGGAAAACATAAGTTAATAAGAAAAGCAGTGTTGGGTGCGATTTTGCATTAAAATCAATGAGTTATATCATAAAAAGATTTATGTAACCAATCATTAGCAATTATTTTCATGTAGCCAATCTAAGTAGTTGGAACCAGCATTGGGTTGACTTGAGTTGCTTTTAGGTTTAACGATTCCGTAATTTCTGAACATGTCATGCTTGAACATCCTTCTTTCTGACCTCAAATTCTGTGGGAAATGCATTTTTGTATAGAATGCAGATCATAGTGCAAGCATGGAGAAGAACATTAAGCAGAGATATTTATTTTTTATTTTTCAGGAACCCTCATATGCATGTGTACTTCTCTTCCTTAAGAACTGCATTTGCATCCGGTAACGACCAAGATGCCTGTTAAGATAGATATTTTCTGCAACCTTAAGTACAGGATCCCAGTGAAGTTAACTTTATGGATTTATCCTCCTGCTGAGATGAGTATGCTGGATGTGGTTTATTGGTATTTTCAGTGGGTCTTTGGAGGCCAGTAGGTCAAGCCTCTCTAAGATAATGTTTCCTGGTTATAAATAATTCCAAATCAGGATGTCAGACGGTAACAGCTCTGAGTTAAGTACGAATCTGGATGAGCTTCTATCCCATTTCATGTTTTGGGTCGAATCTTGCTCCTTCACTTGCATTTTACTCTCTCTCTCTCTCTCTCTCTCTCTCTCTCATTGGTAAGCTTATTTTCTTGCCTTTGTAGTTGTCTGCACTTATGATAAAATGTCTCTGAGTCATCTTCAAATGTTCTCATGAAGAAATTGCTCGTTTTGGTATCCCCTCAACTTCAGTCGTTTTTATTGGAATTCATATTTTCCTACAAACTCCCTCCGATCCGAAATATGTGTCTACTGTTCCATTTTGGGGTGATAAAAAATAAGTGTCCACGCTCGTTTTCTTAGAATGCTATTCTTTTTTAGTAGAATCACTTGTATCTTGTGTTTTTTTGGGGGACCTATATCTAAATCATTTGTATCCATTAACTTCTAATGACCGCTTGTTGTTCTTTATAATTTCTATGCATTGAATTAAACTTCAGTCTTTTCGAAGAAAATTTTGTTCAAAGGTTAGAATGTCAGGTGCAAGAGCATTATCATTTGAGCTACATTCTTATATAGTGCTCAAGTATTTGAGGTCATCTTATACTTTACGTACTTCTTATATCTTAAAAAGCATTGCTAGTTTAGAAATCCAAATTTCTGTACACTTCTCTCTGTTTCAGTAGAATGCCAGCACTCCTGATTAGATCCTCTGTTCCAAAATCAGTCCAAGGTAGTTTTTTTTTTTCATAATATGTGCATTGAAAATTCGCCAAGGGGGCGAACCCTTGCATAAGAAGAAAAGGCCTTACAAGTTACTAGATAAAAAAGGCCTAGAGCTGAAGGAACAAAATAAATACCCCCAAAAGAGTTAATTACCCATCCCCATCCCATCTCCCCCCCCCCAAACCAAGGTAGATTATCAACTTCAAAAAGCTTTGGTTGGATCACATCGTTTCAAGTTTACGACCATATTAGGATTGGTTGGGATGCTATGGTATTTTCATGTAGATTCACTGAATCAGTAATGGAAATCTATGGTGGATCACGGTTTCTCTTCCTCTAGTTTCAACGTTTCTGAAAATCAGCATATTACTCGATTGGATGAATAAAGAAATAAATCAAGGTCCATACTTGTTTCTCATGTTACCAATGATGTTCCTTATCTCACTGTATTGAACTGATTCCTTTAATACTAAGTCTGGTTCTCTGTTGTTGGATAACATCTTAAGATTAAGGAAAATTTCTGATACTCCTGAATATTACAAATTTACAATGGTCAGATAGTTATACCTTTTATTTGATGATTTTGATGCAGATGCTTTTGGAGAAGGGGGTAATGTTTCTGAAGAGGGCACTCCGTCAATCCCGCCAAGTTCTGTGCTAATCATTGATCTAGAGCTGGTATCCTTCAAACCAGTGACTAATGTCACCACGGATTCCAAGGTTATCAAGAAGGTATTGAAAGAGGGTGAAGGTGCCCTCACTGCAAATGAAGGCGCTTCTGTCACTAGTAAGTATATTGATGCTATAACAATAAAAATCTAGTCAATAGGCAAAGTTATCGAGTTTCTGCAATTGTTACAGGTTGGACTGGGTTAGGATCCCCTATGCATATTTATATCTGCGATATAAAGGATACCAGATGAAATTCTTGATCATTAATACATTCTTCAAAGCAGAATTTAGGATCATTACTTTCGTGGCAAATGGGTAGATACACCCATGATTATTATCACTTCTCATTATGACTTCTTTATCTCCACCCTGCCAAAAACAAGAAATTATTTATTCATGCAAGTATTCTATATCAGCTTCTACTTCTATGTGATATCCTATGTTACCTGGCGACTTCATTTTCGCCCAAGTACTCGTGTCAGTAGGAGACTGCATAGACGTGGATGTGGGGGTGGGTGTGGCACTTTTTCAATAAGTCTCCTGCACAATCTCCAAATTTGGCGTCTGACAACAGCTGGGTCCGTATATGTATCCAGTTTTCGTAGTCAGGCCCCTGTCACATAGGTGATATCTAAGATTCTTACAACGGATTCGGAGTACCTACTTAGATTGGGGTCAGAATAAGCAAAAGATTAGGTTATCATGTTTGCCATTTAACATTTTGTAGGGCGACCTATGCTTCTCATAGGATTTGCAATGGTGTTCTTATGAATGCTATAGTCTATATATCACTTCATTTTTCTGTGTAAATGTCTACTTAAGAAAACAATCCTTGAAATTAGATACAACAGCTTAAAATATTGATGAAATTAGATACAACAGCTTGAAATTTGAAATTAGTTGATGTCTTTATCATTTTCTCTCACATTTTTCTTTTAAAAAATGATTTGCTACTCCCTTGCTTATTGTCATATATGTTTTGGCCAAACTATTGTAGTCAGGTATACAGCTATGCTACAAGATGGCACTGTATTTGAGAAAAAAGGTTATGATGAAGAGACTCCATTTGAGTTTATTACGGATGAAGGTTAGTCTTTATATCTTCTTATTCCATATTCTCGTTTGTAGCTTAATTGAAGTAATCTACTTTGTGAGTTGTAAATATGGGAATATTTCCATGTTTTTGCTGGGGTTTTACCAAAATTTGGTTGTGTTCCATGTGTATGCTCTTCAATAAACTAGTTTATATATAGGTGAAAGTTTATGATTATGGCATTAATTGTTGCAATGGACTTATAGGCTGCATATTTTGAATAACCAAGTCAATTAATCATTCCTTCAAAAAAGTTTCTTAATCTTCTGTTCTTTCTGAAATGTTCCAACAATTATACATCGGGGTGATTTTAAAAATAGAGTTTCCAGGAGACTCTAGGCAAAACTACGCAAGGGGAAATTTTGAGCAGCCAATGAACATAAAACTAACTATCTACAGTGTGTTTGGGAATGAGCTATAATAACAACTCATAGTGCCCAATCATGATATAAGAGATCGAAGGTGTGTATGGAAGAGATTAAGGGAGTTGTGCACTACTGGTTTGGAAATATAGAGTTTTTAGTGCAATTGCCATCACTTGGTATTTCAAATTAAGTATTTCTCTTGCTGAATGTCCTCTTAATCTTAGGAGATTCTTTTCATCATTTTTTTGCTACTCCTAGACACTAATCTAATCCAAAATATGCAATAATCCAGTATACATTAGGATATTCCATCTTAAAACATTACAATCTCGTCTTATTGAGAGTGTGTATGACATTCCACTGGTAGTTGGCTGAATAGGTAATTGGGCCAAGTTGCTAATTAGTATGATATCCTGTTTGAGGTGGGACTCTTAGAAAAGTTGACCACATTCTCTTCTTTTAGTTGTAAGCTTTTTCTCTTTCTCCATAGTGCCTTTTCCTTTTAATTGGGCCATGCTATTTTTCCATATTATCAGGCTGATTTATCAGTATATATGTGGAAATCCACAATTCATCCAGGTTTTGATATTTAGTACTATATTGAGTTGTCAATATTGAAATTTGCTTAAGTAAAGGCATAATTATTAAACTTCTGTTAATCGTTTCCCTTCTTTTTATAGGGAGTATATGAATACTTCCAGTTAGTGCCCTACCTCCGAATTTCGGATGTCTGTCGCTTCAACTTTGGACACACAGTTTGATAGTTGCCAGTAATATAATAATTGATTTACAAGTGTATCCTAGACAATGCTGTCATATGTGCTTCCTTTTCTATTTGTAGAACAAGTTATCACTGGCTTGGACCTAGCAGCAGCAACAATGAAGAAAGGGGAACAAGCAATATTGACAATAAGTCATGAGTATGGATTTGGAACCAGTGAAGTAAAGCGTGATCTTGCTATAGTTCCTCCATTTTCAACTATAGTCTATGAAGTCGAAATGTTAAATTTCGTTAAGGTAAATTTGATAATTCTGAATGTGAAAAATCTATCCTGAGGTGATTATCTTTTGCATGATACAATCAATGAGAATTTATTGCTGAAAATGCATTCCTAAAAATGACCAAGAATCTAATACTGAAATGTATTCCAAAAATGCTACTCAAATCATTTAATAAATAGATTAGCACGTGGTTTTGCTTAAATGGTTTCCGTTAAGCACAATCATATTAGTTGCTACTCGGAGAAGGTTAGGAATGTCAGGGTTTGCCCTTTATATGTGTATGAACCTTAAGAAGATCTTAAATGTCTCTCTCTACATTGTGTGACTTATTGAAAGTTTATAGTAATAAAGCTTAGTAGTTATATTAGGTTATTACTTACCAGTTATATAGAAAATCTATTGATCAGATTACTTGTATTCGACGTCGGATTATTTATTGGCAATATAGGATAAGAAACTGATAAATATGCCCTCCATCCCATTTGGAGAGTCCAGTTTGAAAATTCATACGTGGTACACGCAACACATTGGTTCATATTGTAATATGGAGTACATTGTATCTATTTTTTTCATAGTATTCTTAATGCAATAAAGTTTCCGGCAGTGAAATGTATTAGCTATATGCACAGGGTTCTCTTTCTCGCTCTCTCTCTCTCTGTCTCGGTATATCTGGGTTGTAACAAATTCTATATTAGTATCTCTTCCCCCTTGTACCCAACACGCAAAAAATAAAAGGTAAACAATTATGGTTGAACTTGGAATATCATGGAAAAGCTTGCTTAATTTAAAATAGGGATTTCTCTTGCGACAAACCGGAATATTCGTTAGATCACTCTTATGTTGCTGGCTAAGTTCTGACAACTTCTATCATATCTTGGAATACTTAAAGGAGAAAGTCCCATGGGAGATGACTAATCATGAGAGAATCGAGGCAGCTGGGATGAAGAAAGAAGAAGGCAATACTCTATTCAAGAATGGGAAATTTCAAAGGGCTGCGAAGAAGTACGAAAAGGTTGATTTCTTACCAATCTCTTGTGATGTGAATTGTTATTTGGATCTATGCTGCTGTGTTGCTAATTCATTATAGCTGCCTAAATCTTTGCTTCCAGGCTGTGGATTATGTTGGTGAGGATGGATCCTTTGGAGATGATGATCAAAAGCTTGTCAAGGCCTTGAGAGTGTCATGCTGGTTGAATAATGCAGCTTGTAGCCTCAAATTAAAAGATTTTCAGGAAGCTATCAAGCTATGTTCAAAGGTAAATGTAAAAGTAAAAATTAAGTATTAAACACAAATCTGTACTCCATATAATACCATGACCATGTGATTTCAACAATGATTTTTCTAAAACACCACTCTCAATAAGGTTTTCTTAGATATATTTGTTGTTCGGTTTGATGGTTTCACTTACGACCTTCCACCTGACCTTAAAGAATAAAGATCCTCCAAACTCCTACCCTGTAAAAGTCCCTTGAAAGTTCACTGCTATTACTATTTCTCACAATTATAAAATAGTTTGATGCATTAATTGAAGGAATTCTGCTTTAAATGAAAGCAAAATTTTACATGGGATAAGATGTACTTTAAAAGTGTTCTAGAGAAAGCCGCAATTCAACCTGCAGAGCTTCATCAATGACAAGATATATTCCTTCTACAGAGTATTTGTTTAATTTTATGGTGAAAGGTGGTTTACTCACTTTGTGGACGATCTTTGGTTGGAAGGTTATACATTTCGAGAAAGAGAATTTCATGCCAAATATAACTAACATTGAAATGTGTTTTTTTAATAAAGGGTAAAGTAACACACTTGATTTTATCACATGGTTAACAATGAATGTTACTCCCTCCACCCTAGTTGAAGAGGTACCTTTGACTTAGTGCGGAAATTTAGAAAACGGCTAAATAAATTTTCTCTTTACAATATACCCTATCAATGTGCTGTTAAAATTTCAAGATTATTTGATACGACATGATTATTATCAACCATAGATCCAAAGGGTGTTAAGACATAATGTTACGTAAAATAGTTTTCAAAAAGGAGATGTACCTCTTCAATTGGTTAAATAAAAGGATTTCTACCTTCTCAATTGGCACGGAGCAGCATAAATGATAAATAAGACTTAATAAATTATGCTTTTGTTTCCTTTTTCACTCTTTCTTCCCCTACACCTTTTTAGAACCAACCAAAGAGCCTAATATTAAAGTCCAAAAAGAAAGAGGACTATCTATAAGCTTTCAGATCATCCATATTGGCAAATCCCCTAGATAGGAATTTGATTTTGAAATTCATGCATCAACTGTTAATTTTTCAAAGTGTTGTTAATGCCTCAGTGGATGCTGGTTCTTCTTAATAGTACTTTCTCCATCCCATGTTCCGAAGTCTTCTTTCTATTAAGTGGATTTACCTTTAGAGAGTTCATGTTGGAGTATTTTAACTCAAGCCATTTCTTATCCAAGAACCAACTTAAAATGGTAACATGAGATTGTTCATCACTCTCGATGACCATACATGTTTGTTCAAAATGTTTGGCTTCCTTAAAGTGGACTCCATAATTGAAGGTAGTGACTAACCTTATTTCCTTTTGTTTTCAAAATATCTGATAATCCATGAAGCTGTGTGTGTGTGTGAAATCATACTAGTATCTTTAAATATTCTGCTCTGGCCTTCAACAGGTCCTGGATGTTGAGTTATACAATGTGAAAGCGTTGTATAGGCGGGCACAGGCTTATATGGAAACTGCAGATCTACAGTTGGCTGCGTTGGACATCAAAAAGGCCCTTGAGGCTGATCCACAGAACAGGTACACCACACTACCTTCATAATTGTCTCGGCACATAATCTCTTGATGAGCTTTTCATTTTATTTCTCTCTTTCTCTCTCTCTCTGGAATTCTATTCAGGGAGGTTAAGTTAATTCAAAAGGATTTGAAACGAATTCAAGCTGAGAGCAACAAGAGAGACGCAAAGTTCTACACAAACATGTTTGCAGGAATGGCAAAGGACAGTTCTGTGGCAGCAAAGGTCAGCCATACTCTTTTGCTTATATGGTTAATTCACATGAAAAGACCCACTTGTGATTTTCTTATCTATAATTTGTTATAGTGTGGATATTCTATCAATTTCCTAAGTTTGATTCCTAATTTCAACCCGATGCATCAAAATGCAAGAGATTTATGGTCATGCAAGAAAAGACTTACTAGCGGACTTGGAAACTTCTCTTCAACTATAAACTGAAAATATACTATTAGAAACTCGCCTACCCATGCAATCCAAGGAAAGATTTAAAGCAGATAAGTTGAAGAAGAAAACGTTGATGGCTCATGGGTGTTGGCGAAAGATCCCATAGCCCCTCTTTGATAAATTCTGTTGACTACGGAGTATATCCTAGTTTTGAGAATCTTATTCAATCTATGTTTTGATTCTTTAAAATGTAGTATTTATTCCATTGTTCTCTACGCTAAGCCAACTAAATTTGTGTGCTTACAACTTTACCTTCTGAAATAATTAAGCTAAAGATTCATTCTGTTCTTCTAACAGTCGCTGACTGTTTTTCCATTATTTTGATTTGTTTATTTATAGACCTCGGTGAAGATAAGAAAATTCAAGCTAAAAATTCTTTCTGTTTTGTACTTTTCCATTTCATTTCTACCGCCAGCCCCCTTTTTTCCCCGTAACTGTATATTTGCTACTGCAATCCTATTGCAGCATCTACCCCTATCCCTCTTAAAGCACAGAATTTTGGTTAATAGATAGCGGGATCAAACCCCACATATGGTCTTTAAACTTCTAATTTTAAATGCTTTTATTAGTCCTTTCAATTTGGGTCAATTATTAAATTCATACCCCTTCAATTTGGATCTATCTTTATTAGCCCATTCATTTTGGACAAATTATTGAATCCATACCTCTTAAATTTGGGTTTATTATTAAATTCATTTCTTGCCTTCAATTTGTGCACCCGCTGGGAGAAAACTCTAGATCCCCACAGGACCATGTCCAGCAATGACCAATGATATGGTTTTCATTCTTGCTACTCAAACTATTTCTTGGACTATCTTACTCCCTGCTTGGCTTCTTTTGGTTGACGCGACAATGTGAAAGATTAATGTGATCATTTGTCTTTGGACAAGAAGACCCTATTTATTAATTTATTTATTATCTATTTTTTTCTGGGGGGGGGGTGGCGCTTAAGGGCGCAATGAGTTGTCCAATTGAAACTTTCATCGCCACCTTCCTACCAGGGGCCAATCCCTTACCTAAGCTTTTGGAGTTTTTAAGGGTAAACTGTAGTCTTGTCCATGGTTTCTCTGGCTACCCAGTTCATTTAATATTATCTCTATTCATCTATACATTTTCTCTTGTTCCGGCAGAGACTGAAACTTGAGAAAGCTGAGGATAATCACAAAGATGAGACTGTCGTGGCAATGGGAATGGAAAAGGTTGCAGTGACTTCGGCTCCCCCGGAGAGCGAAATGGTGGTTGATTCTTGTGGAGGTGCCTCTGTACAAAATGCTGTTAGATAAGCTCATAAATTTGAGGAAGACAAAAATGCTATCAAGCAAGCTGTCAGAAGAACTGGCTGCAGTAACTCAGCCCCTATTATGGGTAGATATAAATTATCTCGTATAAATATATACTTTCACTTAATATTGTTTCAGACATTGCATACTTGTCGTGTGGATGATGCATATTATTGTTTTTTTTTTTTTTTTTAAATAGAACTCAGAAGGAAAAAGCTTTAGTTTTTGGTTTCTATCAGTTCAATTTTTATATTGAAATGTTAAGATTGCTTGAAAAATATTTTCTCTCTCCCTTAATAAACTTTGCATTCGTCTTTGTCAACATTTTAAAGAAACGTGCTTTACTTATTTGCACATTACATATGTATAATGATTATCATTGCACCTATTTAGGGATGAATTAAAAAGAAAAAGTGCAATATTTATTGTGAGAGTATTATGGGACGGAGGGAGTAATTGAGTATTTCATTTATGTGCTTTGTTTGCTGACAAAATAAGCTGTTAAATTCAATAATTTCACTACATGAGGTTTGGATTGCCATATCGTGTTATTTTTCCCTTTTATCAATTTTATATGAGCTAAATGACTAATTTACCCCAAATATAACCTTCACTCTACACCCAAAACTTAACAACGTTATAATATTTGACAGAAAAACTAACATCCGTTAAATATTTAACAGTCTAACGGAGTATAACTTAACTGATTTAACACAAACACATTTCAACTTCATCATTGCGTCCCCAAGATCATTCCCCTCACTTCAAGCTACCCTTTACCCACCATCGCTGCCCTACCCTCAAAAACAAACCGCCCCAGCTTGGCATTGCAATTCCCCAGAAATACATTCCAAAATCACAATTCAACCCCAATCACCTCCCACTTTCCCAATTTTAAAACCCCCAAATCACCTCCTCCCTGACCTATCTCTTTAAACCCACCACTTCGAATTCCCACCGGAAAATTGAGATTTTTTTTGTCGGCTATAATGGCCGAAAACGACCATTCACTAATCGAGTCAACCTACCTTCGACCTGATCATAACCGGAACGGGCCTGCCCGAATCCACCACAGCTGACACATTCTTTTTGCTAAAAGCTAATCGTCCATGGTTTGAGAGAGCAAGAGGTGGCCTTGTTTCTGTGGTTTCAATCTGTGAACAAGAACGAGTCATCAGCCAGGTATCCCTCTCCAATCGCATTAACTTGGTGTTGAATTCTGGGAATTTCAGCAGGGTTCCTGAATGTTCGCCATTCAATGGCTCGCAGGCTTGTGTGAAGTCGGTTTCTTATACCAATTTTCTTATGCGTGGTGGGGTTGACATATCAGGATAATAATCTTTTGCTCTTTTAGTTTAATCTGTTTATCAGCTTCCTTTGCTCTATACAAATATACTGGTTGATATGTTAATGAAAAGTGAGTTAGTTCTAGAATTTGGTGGCAGCCGGCTGGGGCTGGTGATGGTAGATTAAGAGTGGTGGAGGTGGGGAGGAGCAGTTGAAGTGTGTTTGTGTTGAATTCGTTAGTTATTCGTTAGATATTAACAATTGTTAGAGTCTATAACTCCATCATCCCGTGGACATCCATGTCACCTTTTACATCAAAATATTAAATTGCGTTAAGTTTTGAGCATGAAATGAAAGTCATATTTGTGGTACAATAAATTAAATACTCCCTCCGTCCCACAATAATCCGTAAAAAGACCCCTTTTGGGTGTCCCATAATAATCTGCACTTTCCCAAAATGGAAATGGGACCCACTTCTCTCTACTCACAACACTTTTCAAATTTACTATTCTCTCCACTCATTCTCTCTCCTATTTTACTTTTACACTCACAACACATTACCTTTATCATCTTTTACCTTAATTCCCGCGCCGGCACAAAAAGTGCGTAGAATTGTGGGACGGAGGGAGTATACACAAATGAAATATAAAATATAATGATAAAAGTGAAACACGCTTAAAAAGCACCGTGTTTGGTCTACTATAAATAGTGCATCAATTTGAGTGGCAATTAGTACTTCCTTAAAAGAGAATATGGTAGATGAAATCTCTAAGAAGAGAGCAACTTAATAATAGTATCCCCTTCTTGTGTTGATAAAAAAGGAAGGAAAATAAAATCCACAACCACCCCTGTGCAAGCACACAGAACAATCCCACCCGACGGTCCATTGTCTATTAGTTTGACTGGCAATTATTAGGCCACCCGAATTGCCAAATCAGTTCCTTAACGTCCTCCTTGAGCCCATATTAATGCCATCCTTGTTTAAGTTCACCAAAAAGAATAGGGAAAAAGTTACAGGAGCACATGTTAATAATATAGACGTCTTCCTAATTTTAATTGATGATTATGCCTTTCTAATTCTTGTTATTGCTAATGGAACCATGTCACATGTCTTTTAATACTTCGTTAGGAACGTGCTTTGTTAAATATCATACATTGCTTGAAAAATACTTCTTTGATTGGCTAAAATGCAATTAGTAGAATTTATCATCTGCTGCATTCACAGAGTTCCCACAGAATTTTGTACAGAAACGAACCATCATCACACGAGGAAGTTTGGACCTCCTTGTTAGCATTCCCTTCTCAACAACTGAAGTATCAGAATGTGATGTAGGCAACCGCAGCATTCATTTCCACCCATAATTGGAAAAAGAAAAAGTAACCAAGGTATAAGAAAAAAAACTCAGACAATGAATTTGGCATAAAGTTAAGCAGCTGCAAATATTTGTCACATTATACTTGGAGATCCAGATCCTGATGTCTCCCTCTATCTGACTCTTAATGTTAATTTGTAACTGAGTGGCTTATATTCTTGGTGAAATACTCGATCTGGTTCCTGCCATGTCCTCTAATGAGTTAGTTTTAACCACCACCCCACCCCACCCCGTCCTAACACTATCCTATATTATAACGGCACTCTGTCATGAATATATATAGACTACTATCTATATAGATCAAAAGAACAAAAATGGCTGTATCATTTCTAATGTCAAATAAAAAAAATCTTCCTCTTCCACTTCCACTTTTCCTCCTTGTTGTTATTGCTCAAATATGTATAGACCATTCAAATGCAGGGTCTGTTGTTGAGTATCTTCCAGGTTTTGCAGGACCCCTTCCTTTTCAACTTGAAACCGGGTCAGTGAGCTGATAATTTTTACCCCCCATGTCCCAATTAAAAAAAATGTACACTCAATTTAGGACGGAGGGAGTAGTATTATTTAAATTATTTCTGTATAATGTCATGTGTGTGTTTGTGCAGTTGAAATGTTGTGTTGTTGATACAAGTTTTGTGCGTTAGGTATGTAGGGCTGGATGAAGGAGAGAATGTGCAGGTATTTTACTACTTTGTAAAATCGGAGTCGAACCCGAAAGAAGACCCTCTCATACTTTGGATTTCCGGAGGCCCTAGCTGCTCTTCCTTCCATGGCCTCATTTATGAAATTGGTAAACTATTATATTCCCCCATGAAAATTAATCATATTTTGATAATAGACCTGATCAAATATACATTATATAGTCCTAATATTGTTAGAAAAACAGGATTAAATCATATTTGTTGGTACCCTTGAATATATAGGTCCAATAATGTTTGATATGGTGGAGTATAATGGTAGCTTGCCAACTTTACTATTAAATCCCAACTCATGGACCAAGGTAATTATGTTCATCAATTTTAGTTTCATAAGAATAAATTAACATGAAAACCATTTAGTAAAAACAGTTTCAGTGATATACTTTTACATTAACGTATCTATATATATAGTAGATGGCAAGCATATTATTTGCAGATTTGCCAGCTGATACTGGATTCACCTACGAAAAGACGACTCCAACTTCTCCTCCTAAAGATCTCCAGTTTTCTAACTATGGTTATGAATTCATTAGAAAGGTAAAACAAGAATCCGGAAACCTTTTCTTTTTCGCTATGTTACATATATTTCTGACATGAATGACTTTTGACAAAAGGGCTCATTGTAACGAACATAATCTTCATTCAAACCATTTCCTGCAGTGGCTATCTAAACATCCAGAATATTATTCAAATCCGTTCTACGTTGGAGGAGACTCTTATTCAGGAATTCCTGTTCCGGTTATCATTCAACTCATCTCTGATGGTAGACTTTTTCATATTTACTGGTTAAATAGTCTAATTAGCGCTTGACGATTATCTGAAGCTTTGATTTGGCCAAATGCAGGGAATGAAGCTGCCACGGAGCAATTTATTAATCTCAAGGTTTGTGCTTCTTTATCTTTTATTTCTAAAAAATAAACATCTTAAATTCTGGATCACTAAGGTATAGTTACTTTGGTTTAGGGGTACATACTCGGGAATCCTCTTACATATCATGGTCAAGAAAATTATCAAATCGAATTTGCTCATGGGATGGCAATTATTTCAGATGAACTGTACGAGGTAAGATATATATATATATATATATATATATATATATATATCTATAGTATAAATGAGGGAGGGGTTTGCTACAGTGGTATGAACAGTTCCAAGCGGCGAAATTCCCATTTTGCCCTCATACATTTGTCCCTTTCCCATTTTGCCCTTAAATTTTTTTATTTTATTTTTTTTTAATTTAAAAAAAAAAAAATTTAAAAAAATCACGTGGCCTTGAACACGGACATGTACTAGTATATATATATATATATGTATGTATGTATGTATGTATATATAGTTCTACCCAGTGAAGATCGCTCTTCCCATGATATGGATGTCAAATTCTCGTACATGAAGTTAAGCTGATTGTTCTCTTAATTTTCAGTCACTGAAAACAAGTTGTGGCGGACAATACCAAGAAGAATGGATTGATCCTAATAATACTCAGTGTTTGAAATATCTTGACGCTTACGATGAGGTCCGTAAATTTTCTACTTTCTCTTTAAATTTCTTTGTGTTTGCAGGCTCAGCTTCTATTATGGTTAGACTTTGATGAGACTTCTTTACACTGATAGTTAATTTGCAGTGTTTTATCGGACTAGAGCTTCAGAACGTTCTAGAGCCTAATTGTGGTTTTGATTCCCCGAGGACAAGCAAATCTTTTAGGAGAGGAAGATCTATGCATGAGAGACTAATTCAGTTGTATAATTCTAAACAATCACTCTCTTCCTTGCGCTGTCGTGTGAGTTTTTTTTTTTTTTTTTTTCTCGTTTTGGATTTAGAATTATTACCGCATTAAATATTCTTGCTTCATTTATATTACATATTCCTATGATTCAAATGGTTGTAGGTTGATGGATATAAGCTATCTAATTATTGGGCAAATAATGAAAGTGTCCGAGCAGCTCTAAATGTCCGCAAGGTATGTATTTTTTTTACATTAAAACAACCACTGAAAAAACAGTTGAATAGAGCTAGTAGATGTATATCAAGAAAATAAACTTTAATTCATGAGTTAATTAGGGGAGCAAAGGAAAATGGAAACGATGTGATCATAAGGATATGGCTGTTAAGATTTCGGATGTTAGGCCGTACCATCAAAATCTCAGCAAGAAGGGCTACCGATCACTCATTTATTGGTATGCAGCAAATTACTTGTGTAGTATACGCACTCACACTCACTAACAACTACAGTACATGATTTTGGTTTCATTTTGGAAATACAGTGGTGACCACGATATGGTTGTGCCACACCAATCAACTCTAGGATGGATAAAAGAACTAAACTACTCTGTAGTTGTTGAGTGGCGACCGTGGAGAGTTCATGGCCAAATTGCCGGGTTAATTAATTTCTAGAAAATTACTTGTTAAGTTTACTATTTAGATGAATCTTACTAAATGAACAAAATTGGAGTGAATTTTTCTCTCTCTCTGCTTTGTGATGATCATCAGGTATACAAGGAGTTACTCTAATAATATGACATTTGCAACTGTCAAGGCAAGAAATTTCAACTACTTGCTCAATTTCATCACGCCCTCCGTCCCATAATAAATTTAATCTGCATTTTCCAAATTTCAGGTAGCAGGGCACACGGGTCCGGAGTACAGACCTGAAGAGTGTTTGGGTATGTTCCAGAGGTGGATTTCTCATCAACCTCTCTTTTTTTAAGTCTAATCCATCTCCTGCTGAGATGAGATATTGGATTCCAATTTGTTCAACATTATCTTCCTTAATTCATTACATTGTAATGGTGATAAATAAATGACCATGTTGGTTTGATTTTTATATTATTTTTCTTTTGAAATAATGAATGATAGGCTTGGTAAAGGAGGCTAAATTTAATCATTTATTACAGGAAAGTCAATTGAAATTTTGAATTTTCATTAAATTTAGATTTTAATCATCATTATTTATTTTTAGTAGTTTTAATCATTATATTTTAAATACGCTTTCATTTTTTTTCAAAAATCCTAAATTACGATGGTTAAATTTGCCAAGTAAATGCTTTAATTTTTATTACTTTTGAGAAAAAATAAAAGTGTATCTAAAATATAAGAATTAAATTTGCTAAAAAAATAAGTTAAACATTAACGTTTAGAGAATTTGAAATATTGGATGGATGGTCTCATGGGAACGTGACTGACTAATACTCGCAAGATGCGTGGAAACCTCGAAAATTGCTGTTGTGTCGTAGACAGCGCCTTTTCCTTGACTCTACTATCTTTCTATCCCTGTAAACTTGCGATGCGACTTTAATGCATATGCTATGCTGCCAATTCAAAAAATTTATACTTTTATTTTATTTATTATATAGTTTTATGAAAAAATCTGATGACGCATGAAATCATTCGGGCTCAGCTATGAAGTTCAGCAGAATAATGGACTGACCTGAGACCTGCACACCACCAGAAAGTAATCGTGAACTGCGCCGGGACTTGTTCGGCAAGGTACTCCGACGTGAGAATCAGTGTGAGCTGGAGAAGGTGATAAGAAAATATTGAGAACGTGTGGGTGTGTGTATACGTGAATAGCGAAAAGTGCATTACCTTAGCCCAAATCACTGTTCATGTATTTATAGTGTATGAGGGGAACGAACTAGGATTTCCATCTGAACCGTTGAATTTGATTATTGCTAACCGTTGGATTGGTTTTGTCCCCATGTGTCCACGTGGCGTCCTGTGATTGCTTCGTACGAGCAAGGACACTACTGTACCTGTTAAGGATAATGGTTTGCCTTATAATTGAAAGTGTCACCTGCACAATACGGCGCCACTGCTAGTCCGGTGGGGACATGCGCAGAGTGGTCCAGTGACAGGTTTGACTTTATCCGAAGATGGCTTGTTGAGCAAGCTATGCAAAACAACGACCTGGAGATGTATGTCCAGGAGGGTCGTCACTTGACGAATGGAACGACGAGCTAGTGTCTGGACGAAATACCTCGTCTTTGGATGGGCTTGGTCGCTCAATGGCGACGACGGCCATCCATTGTTCGACGGGCTACGATCCAACACTTGTGTCTGTCCTCCGGGCTTGGCCCCCTAGTGGGCTGGTAGAGTCCACTTTGCAAGGGAATGGTTTGGGCTCGGCCCATCACAAATTATTTCGTTCAGTGGCCCCCAACTCTTGGGTCGTCTTGACGGGACGGGAGTTTGTGTTTTTTAAGGTTATGAAACCCTAGCTCGTTGAACGGCCGTCAGTTTGAAAATTTGAAAATGAAGAGGCGACGTGACCATTGATGACGTGGGCGGCCAGGATTTGACTGTGCCGGCTTTGATCCCTCATTATGTGACACGCGTCCCCTGAAAGGACATTCCCCTCGGAAACCTTAATTTGCATTTAATGTTTCTCATTATTACGTCGGGTTATTGCGTGGGTTTCTAGGCAAAACCTTTCATCTTCTTCAAATATAAATACCTCCCTCTCTCCTTCATTGCAAACTTTACAATCCAGAGACATTCAAGAGCACATAGCAAGGAGACGATTTCGGCCACCCAAAACCCAACTCCGGCGACGAAAACGGTACTGGCTTCTCCATCTTTGCGTAAAGTGGTAGCTTGGATTAGAGATTTCTTCGATTTGCCTCCAGAACCTTCATCTTCCCCTTCAACAGGTAATTTCTTTCTTTGTTCTTCAATTTTCTGGGTTTTGGGGTGTAGAAACTCCATTAATGGCCCTCAGGTCTGTCAGTTTTGAGCGAGAGGCACGGTTTGGTTTTGGGCCTAACCAGAGGGTGTACAAAAGTGTTAGGGTCCTTGGAGAGAAATCCCTTTGAGTGAATGTTCTTCCATTTTTGTAAAATTAGATTTTGAAAATGGGGGTTTGGAGTTCCCCACTGATAATGTTCTTGGTGACTTTGAAGAAGATGACCCAAGGGTTGTTCCCTTTAGATCCATGAACGACCTTCCAAGTCATATCCAATCTCATTACTCCTTGGACCGTCGTGATTCACTTAGAAATTTTGCTTCAGGGGAATCTAGGTCGTCTTTAGGTAGGTCGTCCTCTATTGATGCTAGGACTGATTCCCTTGCTCTTTCTAACCGTTTTGTAGATATGGATCACGACGGTCGTCCCCGACAGTCAACTCAAGAGGTCGTCCCATCCGGCACACCTGGTGCTAGTACGAGCGTCGACGGTCCTCATATAGTCAATGCATTTCACACCAATGTACGGGCTGGCAGCAATGAACGAGGCTTCGGAGGCGGAGAGGAAGGCCAATGGGCTATAGCCAAAAATAAATTCCAGGAGGAAGGACGTCAAGACGCAAATGATCAATGCTCTGCGAGATTTGTATAGAGTCCAAGCCTCCACATACAAACTTGAGTATCTACACCTCACTGACTACGAGCCTCGTCGAGAGGCCATTCTTCAAAGTAAGAAAAAGGTGGCCTTCTTTTATAAGCAGTTTGAGTTGGGTCTGAGGCTACCCCTGGATCCTTTCATCAACGAGTTTATGGAAGACTCGGCCTGTGTGCCCATGGAACTGAGCGCCTATGTCGTCAGGATTTTATCCTCGTTCATCATAGTTTGCAGATTCTTAGGCCAAGAGCCTTGTAACAAAGTTTCAGAGAATATTACAAGAAGACGAGGTCCATTGTCAATGGTAAATCGGTGGTGAGTGTGGCGTCGATCCGGAATGTGCAGGGGTTGTTTTTAGAGGTTCAAAATAAAGTTTATGGTTGGGGGAACCATATGATCAGGGTTGAGAGCAGAGTGGGATGGCAGTTCCCTTACCCGGAGAGCAATGTTATGGTCCCAGACGAGCAAGTATTTGCAGCTCCGTGGGCCGACGAGCTAAAGAGGAAAATAGATGCCCTGTTGAGGATTGGATGGGTGAGCTACAAGGACATTGAGGCCTCCCATTAGAGATATATAAGGACGGGAATGATGTCCAGCCCGTCGATTGGCCCTCAACCTCTCGTTAAAATCAGCCTCGACCATCACTACCCCACATGGATCGTCCACGACGACTTCGTCTGGGAGGAAAATTGCGTTAATTGCATAGGGGCACATGATAGCCATCCTCAAGAGCATTGTTCTAACTTAGAGATGACAGGGGGTGACGTCTTGATAACTCGTCTTTTAATTATACAAGCGTGCCTTTTTGTCTCGTCTATAATAACTTAACCGTTTTCCTTTCCATCTCTTCTGCAGTTCTCTCTCAGGAAGATATTGATCGGATTGAGTCAAAAATCATGAACAACACAATTAGAGCTGTGGATCGGAGAGTTGCAAGGAAGAATAGGGCCTCGTCCAATGCTATCTACAATCGTCAAGAAAACATGACGACAAGGAATGAGGCTCTTCCCAAGGAAAGCTCCGGAGCCATCCCATTGATTGAGAGAGAGAATGTTGTGCCGAAGTCGAAGGACTCAATACTGGAGGTCACCAGCGACTGGTAGACGAGCCTGAAAGAGTTGTAAATGTTGAGGCTGAGAATGTGAGTGCTGCTAACGTGGGCACCCAGCCTATCAATGAGGAAAACGTTGAAGTTGAAACAGTTGGAAGCTCAGACTCGAATGTGGAGGTGATTGGCGACGGCACTCACGTCTCAAAGAAACGGAAAGATCGACCAACGGGCTCTGGGGAGGAAAGAGAGAGAGCCAAAAAAGCATCCTTCGACCCTCCAAGCGCCTCCGACCCTTCAACTCCACGGACCCAAGCTCCAGCCTCGTCTTCAGAGGCTTTGACAAAGGAGAAGGCCCTAGAGTTGGAAGCTCAGTATGCCCAAGTTTCCCCAATGACTGGGATTCCTTATTTGAAGAGGTATGGCCTGCCGCTCGTTCTAGGGGCGTCCATCACCCGTCGATCCGTGGATGCTGAGCTCGTCCAAAGGTTGAAGATGGCCAAACTTTCTCCTGAGACCTATCATGCCCGTCTTGGGCTGATACAGACTGAGGTAATTCATCCCATTATTTTCACCAAGTCTTTTCATCTTTCTATACTTGCGCTAACCTAGTCCGTACAGATGTTGTCGATGATGGAAGCTATGAGCTCAGACTATAGGGATTGCCTGGATGCGGAGCGTCGAGCCCAGGAGCAGCTCATCCAAACGGTCGGAGCTAAAGAGAATGCAGAGAAAAATCTTGTCGACGCGGAAGGGAACGTTGGCTCGTTGACCAGCGCTTACAAAACCCTGATGCAGCAGAAGGACGAGGCTCTCATCCGGATAGGCCACTTGGAGATTGATAATGCTAAGCTCATATCAGATAAGGAGAAAACAGAGGGGGAAGTGACAACCCTATCTGACGGCCTCCGTGCCAAGAATGATCAGATTGAGAAGATGAAGTCTGATCATGAAGCTGCCCTTGACCAAGCTAGGAAAGAGGCCGTCCAAGAGTTCAAGCAGAGCAGCGAGTGCACTCAGCTGATCACTGACAAGGCAAAGGGATTTTTCAAGGTCGGAGCCAAGCATTTAATTAAACGAGCTCTCGTGGATCCTGAGACCAAGGACTTGATTTCAGTTGAAAAGTTCGCGGATTTATTTGCCGAGGAAGCGTATGACATGGACGCTCGTTCGGTCCACCACCTCGTCCCCTATGATGACAACGATCTATCCCTCATCAAGGGTGATGATGAGAATGATGGGAAGGAGGTGTGGCCCGTCCCGGGTGTTGATCCTAAAAACTTTGATGCTTATTTAGACTATTTCACTAAAGAAGGCCCCAATCCCAACAAGCTACCATCCACCGACGACGGACAACAGTAGTGACTTTTTTTGAGATGTGTAAACAATATTTGTTCTTTCAAACAATGTTTCACCTGATTTTGTAATCTCACCCTGGCCCAGCTTGGGGGGTGACAACAATTTTTACTTTATGTTTGTAATTTGTTTAGTAGTTTTATTCCTCGTCGTTTTAGAGGACATCGTACAATGTTTCGTTATTCAATGCTTATGTTCTATGTACGTTAACGTAGATAGCATGTGATAACTTGGTGAATGCAAAAGTGTGAAAGACGAGTGTGTATGGTCGTCGTTGATGATGACCAGAACATAAGTCGTCTCTTATGTGACTAACTTGTTCATACTTGTGCTTTTTTACTTTTCGAAATTCTCGTAGGTATAGTACAAAGGTCCATAGATCGTTGCTCAGAGGCAAGATTGTTTGGACGAGTTGTATATTCCGTCATAGCTGTCGACGAAGTCTGGCTTCATCTAGCCTTTATACTTGGTTTAAGTATGTGTAAATGTCGAAGTCTGGCTTCAACCGATCTTTATACTTGATCAAAGTGAATGTGAAGGTCGAAGTCTGGATTCAACCGATCTTTATACTTGATCAAAGTGCTAGAATTTGTAGAGTAGGAAATCAATAAAACAACGAGCTTCCATTGATAACTCTTCATTTTTTTACAACTTCTGGAACTTCCGGGATTTATAGTTTATCCCTTACAAGCTTACAAAATCCATAATTAAGAGGAAATAAAGAACCACAAAAACAAGGTGCCCTGAGGGCGCTGAAGTAAACCGACGAGCTCAGAAATAATACTTGGTGAGGTGATTGGCATGCCAAGGAAGCTTGAGCTTCTCGCCGTTTGGGTTGGCTAGCCGATATGTTCCTTCCCTGACGATGTTGGTGACGACATAAGGTCCTTCCCAATTGGGGGAGAGTTTGTTCTGACGAGCTTTGAGGCCCGTTACTTCGATTTTCCTTAGAACATAGTCTCCCACTTTAAATAATCTTTTCTTAACTTTTTTGTCGTAGTATGCCTTAGTTCGCTTCATGTAGTTGGCCATTCTTAACTGGGCATCCAATCGTCGTTCGTCAAGGAGGTCAAGATCGACCTGCTTACTATGGATGTTTTTCTCAACGTCGTAAAGAGCTACACGGTCAGTTGGGAGTTGAAGCTCGGCGGGAGCCATGGCCTCAGAACCATAGGCCAGAGCAAATGGGGTTTCCCCCGTAGGCCCCTGGTGGTTGTCCGAACTGCCCAAAGAGCTGACGGGAGTTCGTCCAACCATCTCCCAACTCGTCCTTCAAGATTTTTGCACAGGCTGAGAACACTAGTTTATTCGCAGCCTCAGCTTGCTTGTTGCCTTGTGGATTGGTGTGAATGTGTGCCCATTAATCGTGCTTGCTTGCGTGCTTTCTTGTGTGCATGTGTTTGAAAATAAGGAGGGAATGTCCCAAGTCGTCTTCCGGACGTACAAACCATTTGTTGGTTGTCGCTCGGGATTTCTTGGATTTTATGTATTCGGGATTATGATCCCGTCCTCATCTTGGACTTGTGATCATCGCATTTTTTAGACCTCGGGGCTTGCGTGATCGAGAGAATGACTCTCTTTATAGTCAAAGATGAGGTTCTTTAGAAAAGGAGGGTCCTTAGCCCATCAATCCTACACTTTAAGACGGTCGAGCTCGTATGGATGCTTCATACTCATCTTAAGTGATAATCGGAGATATAGGGTTCAAAAGTGTCCCTTTCTAAAGAGATTATGAAACCTTTATGGAAGGAATGATGTAAAGATAGGATCTTTTACACCGGTCCGTTCCGAGGTTACTAATGGGGGAATGGGGGAATGCATGTAAAAATGACATTTTTAATGAAAAGATGACATTTTTGGGTTGCAAAGGATGCATTTGATTTAAAGAAATGATCTTTATTGCAAAGGATGCATAAAGACACAATTTTTATGCAAATGATGCATTTTTTATGAAGAAATTGGAATTCAATATGCAAAGGATGCATAAAGATTGCATTTTGAAAAGCATAGGATGCTAGTTTATGTTAAAGACATGATCTTTAAAGCAAATGATGCTTGGAAAAGGGATTTTGAATGCAAAGGATGCATTTTTATTGAAAAGATTTGATTTTTATATGCAATGGATGCATAAAGATGACATTTTTATTTGAAAATAGGGGTTTTAGGTGCAAAGGATGCACCTTTATGGATAAAGACTACATTTTTAATGGCAAATGGTGCCTAATGCATGCAAAGGGGAAGGGGGAATATAAAGATATGATCTTTAATCTACCAAGTCCCAAGCAAGATAAAAGCAATGCAATGAGCAATTATAGAGCAATTAAGATGCAAGGTTAGGGCGTGCGAGGTTACCAATGGCTTCCTTTTCTTCTTTGGATGAAGCTAGGAGGAGAGGATTGATCTTGGGCCTTCAAGGAGGAGGGAGATGACTTCTTGAGCTTCTTCTTCACCTTCTTGAACTTCCAGCTGTTCTTGGGAGGTTTCTTCACGTATTATGAGTGTTTGTGGGTTGATTTTGTTGTTATATGTAAAATGGGTAGAGGAGGACTCTATTTATAGGCAGTCTGGAAATCGCCAATGAAGCCGTGCGGCTAGGGACCTCGAGCTAATGCAGCCGTGCGTCATTATCCCTTGTGACTCAGCATTTCTAGAACCATGCAAGGTGGCAATATCTAGAAGCTTCCTCCCAATTAAGAAAAACGTGTTTCTTAATTGGGAAGGCTCCTTTTCAGCCTTTTATTCAATTTGGGACTGTTCCGGAATATTTCCGGAACACTAGGAAGGTCCGGGGAATTACCGGGAAACTTACCGAAATTGCCGGGAAATTTAACCGGAAGGCATGAGCCAGATTTTGGTACTTACAGAAGCCCCTCGGCAACGTCACTTGCAAGGCGAGTGGGGTTGTCGATAGAAAAGGATCCGATCTGGCGAATGCCGAGACGGATTTGAGAGACCGAGGTGGTCGAGTGGCTGAACCTCTTATGAAAGGCTACCTACGTATCCCGGAGGAATCAAGCCTGGCCGTAGTTCGGAATAGATCCGCTGAGGAATGGAGAAGAGAAACTGGTCTCTTGCTAGGGAAGTAGAAAAGAAAATGACCTAAGAGGTCAAGCGATTGATCCTACTGGGGATATGCTAGGAGTGACCAATGTGGTCAGATATCTGAACCTCTATGAGGGGTTACTTTATCACTGATGAGTGACAAAGGAACAGGATGACCAAAGTGGTCAGATGGCTGGACCTTTTATAAAAGGCTACCTACGTATCCCGGAGGAATCAAGCCTTGATCGTAGTTCAAGCATCACTAGATTAGTTAGGAACGATGTCTAGGATCCTTGAGAGTTTTGACAATTAATGGAGGCTGTCACCTGGTTGACAATTAATGGAGGCTGTCACTTGGGGAAACTAGAGCTTACGTCACTATTGAAGAGATAGAGGTAGCTAAAGTTTAGAGAAACTTGAGCGTACGTCACTATCTGGGATAGAGGTAGCTTAAGTTTAGAGAACTTAGCATACGTCGCTATCCGGGATAGAGGTAGCTTAAGTTAAGAGGAACTCGAGCATACGTCACTATCCGGGATAGAGGTAGCTTAAGTTTAGAGAACTTAGCATACGTCACTATTCGGGATAGAGGTAGCTTAAGTTTAGAGAACTTAGCATACGTCACTATTCGGGATAGAGGTAAGCTAAGTTTAGAGTTTTGACAATTCGGAGGTTGTCACCTAGCGTCATCCCGTTATAACGAAATTAACGGAGGCGACTGGGAATAAAGCTTAATTGCTTAGGAGATAAGGGATATCTTCTGAAAAAGATGTTATCTTAGTTAAAAGATAACGGGAATTGCATGCCCAAGTGGAAGGTCCAGGGGCAGGATTGTAATTTCTGCTCAGAGCGAATGAGGCCGCCCGGCATGAGATGGAGAAAAAGAAGCCGTACGGCTAGAAGTCTGTTTTTTCCAGATTATTTAAAACAGATTTGAACGGGCATTGGGCATTATTGCCGCCCAAGAACTGCCGAGGAAGAGAGAGAGAAGGGAGAGAATTTCTGCAAAATTCTTCAATTTCCTTTGCTTCTATCGATTGGAATGGATCCGGAGGGCAATCCTATACCGAGGCAAGCAAGAAGGAACATCTCCGCGGCTGCGAGAAGGAGGAGGAAAGAGCTCGTTCGAACGGAAAGAAAGTATGACTTTCTTACGCCTCCGTCGGAGCTTTACCCGGGGAGAAGGGAGCATAAATCGACGAACCCGCGTCCGGTTGGGGTAAGCGTTCTTATTTTGCTCGATTCCGTCGATTTTGATTGAATTTCGATTGATTTAGGGCTTGACCCGAATTTTAGGAATTTTCTAGGATTTTCCTAGGATTTTTGAATGATTTTGAAACATTGATGATTAACCTATGAGGCTAAGAACATGCATGTGCAATTTATTTGATAAAAATAATGGGAATGACCCACTTTTTTCTCGAAAATAAAGTAAGAATGATAATTGTCTAAAGTGAGACAGAGTTCTTGCATGTGCTAGAACTAGGTCAAAATTTTGATTGTCAATGAGAAAACAAGATTTTGGAAGATGAAAAAGATTCATGCATGCCATTTTTGAAAGAATAATGCTTTTGTGCAAAGAATTGTGAAAATTGTGATTTTGTGCTTTAGGAAAGCAATGGGACTTGACATGACGTGTTTCAAGTGATGAAAGACGTGTTTTTTCATGCAAAGGATGCTAGAAAAACTTTTGTGAATGATTTTCTTTTGAAAACATGTGCACTTTTGAATATATGCATGCTTTTGAAAATGATGTATGATTGACTGACACACTTCTTTGTTGTGCTTGTCTACAGGAGAACAAGTCTAGAGGACCATCTGAGATAGCGGTCAGGCTTTGGCAGAGGATGCCAGACTTTGAGAAGAATGGGGTGAATCCCAAGCAGCT
This sequence comes from Adenophora triphylla var. japonica, assembly GCA_022495995.1. Classification (NCBI taxonomy): domain Eukaryota; kingdom Viridiplantae; phylum Streptophyta; class Magnoliopsida; order Asterales; family Campanulaceae; genus Adenophora; species Adenophora triphylla. The sequence continues at coordinate 132,495 of JAFEMH010001886.1, read as the reverse complement.
GGTGCGGGCTACCGGCCTAGATTTATTCATCGAGGCTATCGGTAGGGGGATCCACATCACATCTAATAGCAAGGGCTTGGTCCAGTCCCTATCCGTGTTTTGGTGGGATAGCACTCATAGTTTCCATCTGAGCTGGGGAGAGCTGACAGTGACTCCTGCTGATTTCACGGCTATCACTGGTCTACAGTTCACCGGGAGGCCCGTGACTTGGAGGGACCACATCACGGCTGAGGAGTTCCAAGCTTTGGTCGGGTTTGAGCTGATTCCCAAGGGACTGGGTATGGAGACGCGGAACGTCGAGGTGGCAATCCAGAACTGCATACGGGACTTTGCCGTTAGCGATGTGACTGCCCAGCAGCTGGCTAGAGCCTTTGTATGGTTGATGCTATCAGTCACCATTTTTGCTAATTCTGGGACGCTGGCCATGACTTGCCTCCTCGACTCTCTGGAGAATGTGGATGGGATTGGGACGGTCTCGTGGGGAGAGGCCGGATTGGCGGAGCTCTACTTCTCTTTGGACATGTACAGCCGGAACAAAGCTGCTTCCATGGACTGCTTTTCATTTGCCCTTGAGGTAGTCTCTCTTTCTTTTCTCTTTCTACTTTCTGCCTTTGAGACTTTCCGTGGAACCAACAGAGCGATATCACCATCTTCCCTGCTATGATCCGCTGGAGGGGAGATGCGAGAGATAAGTTCACCAGAAAAACCCGGATCACTTTTGATTACAAGATGGTGAGGCCGGTCATCAACAGGGATGGGCACGACGGAGTGGACTTCTACCCCGGGGCGTATCCTGGAGATCTGTGGGAGAGGCCATTGAGGCGACGAGGCAGAGGAGATGGCTTACCTGGCCGATATGTGATGTCATATATTTGGGGGACCGCTTTCTCGAAGCGGCAAAGATGGCCATGTCCCTCCACTGGATGCCATTACTCCTCGGATCCTCCAAAGACGGATGCCGCAGCCTGTGTGGATCGGCCAGGATGAGATTGCTAGGTACTGTGCGTGTGCGTGGCCGTGAGGAGTACTTTGATATGGATACCCCTACGCCGTGTTTGTGGAGCAGCCGATCGAGGACGCCACGTAAGCTAGTGAAGCCGGCGGTCACTCGTGGATATGGGGAGGATGAGCCCATCGACCCGCCGATCCCTCCCGCGCATCCTGTCCTATGTGGTCCATGGAGTTCCGAGGAGGATGAGGATTCTGTCTCGACACTAGGGAGCCAGTATACCCCGCCGCCCGACAGACTGTAAGTATACTTTTAGGGTCTTTCCTTTTTCGATTTCTTTGCTTCGCAATTCGAGATTTTCTCGAGATTTTTTCCGAGATTTTTCTCTTCTTTTTCTCAGTTCCAGCTCGCACTTATGATAGGCCGGTCGTGCGTAATAGGGCCTGGAAGGACATGTGTCGGTCTCTTCTGAGGAAGCTGGCCTGCGCTTCAAAGGCGGCGGCGGATGCACAGGAGCCCGGGCGCAAGAGACGGCATGTCGAGGGCACAGCGTCTACCTCATCGGCCTCGGAGTACTCTTCCGGTGCCATGCCTCGGGGGCGGGGACCCAATGCTGACATTCTGGAGCAGCTGGCTGAGTACGGGCACGATAATGTCCATCTGTCTGACGTGAGCGACCAGGAGGACTTGATGAGGGAGACTAGCGTCTACGAGCTGAGCAGCGATGAAGAAGAGGAAGAATCGGAGGCCTAGGAGGTCTCTAGAATGGAGTTAGGAACAAAACAGACAATGAACACATTTGATGCACACTTTGTTTATTTTTTGCTTTATTTGGGCGTCGATGGGGCAAAGACATTGTATTAATGCTTTATTTACTTTTCTAATTTATGCTTTTTAAATTTGCATATTATCTGAGCCTCAGGGCAGTTTTTTTGCTTGGAATTGGGGCTGAAACTGGGCTAAAATGATTTATAATGGTGTATAAATGCTTGAATGGCTTCTGGATATGTTTTTGTACAGGTTTTGGTTGAGAAAGTGGGGTGAAAACTCCCTTTGGGCAGCAACTTGGTTGCTGCAGATTTTTTTCTGCAGATGGCTAATGTAGCCGTGCGGACAGGTCCCAAGGGTAAATGAGGCCGTGCGGCTTACAGTTCTGTCTGAACTGGTCATTTTATGAATAAAAGAAAGGCTTGGCCATTTCATTTCATTTTCAATTTAGACTTGTCCCAATTGTTCCCAGAGCACATTTTGGACTTAAAGGCACCATCTTTGGTCATTTTGTAATGGAGAAGCCCGTCAGATTGCAAAGGGGGAAGCGAGACCGTTTTCTGTCCGATCTTCAATCTTGGGTGAAGCACAACTTTCAATCTCACAAGGGACTGCTTGATTCTTCCTTCAAGATCAAGTCTTTATGGCATTTGAGGGATCTCCCGCCCGATTGGGATCTTTTGAGAGCAGCAGCAAGATTTTGGGACGTCCGGAGACACGTTTACTGCTTTTCTTACAACGAGATCGTCCCAACACATGAAGACTTCCGAGCCTTGATTGGGGGTCCCGAGATTGAGGCTATATCTATTCCGCTGATCGAAGACGTGCCGGTGGCGGTAAAGCTTGCATCTTTTCTGCAGATTTCTTTGGAAGAGGCTGAGGGGATGATGATAGTCCCGGATAGGATTGACCTTTCTGGTATCCCGGGCAGGTTTGAGTCTCCGGCTATGGCTGCGACCACGGTGGCTATGGATGCCTTCATTCTCTGCATATTTTCTGCTTTGTTCACTGCTGAGTCCGTGGGGATCTGTCATGGCGGTCTTTTAGACATGGTCAGAGACTGCAGGGCTGGGAAGGATATTGTCCCATTGGTTTTGGGAGAGACATTGCATGGCATCGACAGGATGGCTAGGGGAGACCATTTCATGAGGTCTGGGAGTCCTACATGACCGACTTTGTGGCTGCAGGAGAGGCTCGGGGCTTTGCCAGGGGCTTTGCCGACTCAGTGCCCTTGGGTGATTTCTCGGAGAGGTGCACCGAGGCAACAGGACCAGGGTAGTTGGGAGCTGACGATGGCTAGGCTATCCACTTCGGACATTCGTTGGTGGATACCTCATTGGAGGTTGCAGACCAGGAGGATATTTCGGGTGAGTCTTGGCCGTGAGGGTTCCAGGGTTCTGCTGGTCATCCTTCTACATTCCCTGCTTGGTATCCAGGCAGTTTGGGGCATTACAGGAGCCATTGAGCGATTGGGAGGACATCCGGACCATGGAGGTGATGCCATTGGATATGAGGGATCCAGCCAGTTTCTCATTCTTCTCGAGGGCTTGGACATATGCTGCTTTCCCACCCAGGGCTATCTTCAGGAGCAGGAAGAGCACCATCTTGACCACTGTCTACTTGGACTGGTACGAGAGGGAAATGGGAGCGACTCAGGTCATTTTGGGGGAAAGACGTCAGGCTTTATTGGGAGCCGATCGCGACTCGAGTAGGACTACGAGGGAGACCGAGGCTAAGGCGAGTCGCCATAATCGGTCCGGGTGACCCGATCGGGGATATGGAGGCTCGATACAAGAGATTGTCCGAGGTCGCTCCTTTGGCCCGAGACTCAGAGGGAGGAAGTGCGGACTCGTGCTCGTGTAGAGAGGGCACTTATTGACACGGGTTTGGTAGAGGCTCCAATGAGGATACCGGAGATCGGGATGAGGGATACCGACCTTATAGAAAAGAAAAGAAAGAAAACTCGACGGGGTCGAGGTAAAGGGAAGAAGACTAAAGAAGACTCAGCGAATGACGACCATGCATCTTTTCTTAGGATTCCCTTATTGCCATTTTGCAAACACATTAGTTTATTTAGGCATTTTTTGTATTTTAGATCTTTGTAACAGGTTAGCAGAGTCAAGAGTAGACCGTGCTTGAACTCATCAAGAAGTTTTTAACTTGTAATGAACAAGAAATATTATCTTAGAAATTAATCAAGACACATTTCATGAAAATTCAAATGTCTTATTGATTGGGACCCGTTTTATGAAAACTGAAATACCCTTTATTATTTAGGACGCACTTCATGGAAGCTTGATTGTCCTTTTTATTGTTTAGACCGAACCATATATGGCTGCCTACGTTCCCCTTTTACAAGAAAGACTAAGGGGCTCAGGTCTTCGTAGTTCATTCTGGTGAACTTTTTTTTTTCTTTTTTCTTTTCTATTTTTTTTTACGTGCAGCCCTGTTTTTTGCCTAGACCGCCCTTTTTGGGTTTTCAGCCTAGCTGGGCATTACTCTTTTTGCACTAAGATTTTTTTCTCTTTTTTTTTTTATGTGCAACCCTGTCTTTTGTCTAGATCGCCCTTTTTGGGGTTTTCAGCCTAGCTGGATATTACTCTTTTTTGCACCTTTTTTTTTATATATATTTCTTTTAGACATAGTATCTTCTGAGCTTATCACCGTTGACTGGGTGGACAAAGGGATTGCCGTCCAGGTCTGCAAGCTTCATGGCTCCTCCCGATAGTATCTTCTGCACCACATAAGGGCCGATCCAAACGGGTTCCCATTTTCCCAGGGGGTCAGTCTGCAGGGGCTTCACTTTCAAAGACTAAGTCACCCTCTTTGATGTCTCCGGCCTTGACCTTTTATCAAACGCTCGGCCATCCGCCTCTGGTAGGCTCGGGTGTGTTCCATGGCTTTGACCTTCTCTCATCAAGGTGGCTAACTCATCATGCCTGCCGCGCAACCATTCTACTTCGTTGACACCGTTTTCCAGGAGGACCCTTAATGACGGGATTTCCAACTCCACTGGTAACACTGCTTCCATCCCGTAGGTTAGGGCAAAAAGGAGTTTCTCTGTAGCCGTTCGACAGCACGTTCTGCAGCCCCAGAGTGCCAAGTGCAGCTTTTCGGGCCAATCACGACCACGGGTGGCCATCTTTCGGATGATCTGTTCGGCGTCTTATTAGCAAATGCCTTTCCACGGCTCCATTAGTCCGAGGTCCGTACGGAGACGACTTGTGGCGAGTGATTCCGAATTCTCGACAAAGAACCTATCGCAGCCTCCTTCAAAGTGCGACCCATTATCGAAATGATCTCATTGGGCACCCCATATCTGCACATTATGTTTTCTTTGATGAACTGGGCAACCTTCTTGGAAGTGAGGACTTTGTAGGACTTGGCCTCTACCCACTTGGTGAAGTAGTCGATGGCTACTAGCACAAATTCGTGTCCATTGCTTCCTACCGGGGCTATTTTCCCTATCACGTCAATACCCCAAGTTGCAAACGGCCACGGAGTCGTCATGCAGTACGGAGTCATGAGGCGGGGAGATGGTTGAGGTTGGCAAACCGCCGGCACTTGTCGCATGCTCGGACGTGCTTGGACACACTGCTTTCCATGGAAATCCAAGAGTAACCCATTCCGAGGATCACTTGCATCGTGGCTCGGCATTCATATGAGGACCGCAGGGACCATTGTGGACTTCGGTCATCAACTCTTTGGCCCTTTCTTGAGTGACGCACAAGAGGAGTGGTCCTTGGTACCGCTTCTTGTACAGGTTGCCTCCTAGAATGACATAATGGGAGGCCAACCTTTTCAGGGCTTGTAAGCTTTTGGCTCTAACACCCTCTTTCGGTCTACCTTCTTCGTCTCTGAAAGCTGACTCTCCATCTTTGAGGAACTGGTAAATTTGATTGTACCAGGGTTCCTTTATAGGCTCGGGTTCCAGGTCTACTTCACAACAGAAGGTTGGGGCTTCTCTTCTACCCACTCTGAAGGGTTTTATGGCTTTTCCCTCGGGGATCTCTACCAATGAGGCTAGAGTAGCTAGGGCATCTGCGAATCTGTTCTTTTCCCTTGGCAAGTAGTGGAAGGTCACTTCTCTGAACTGTCCAGTCAACTCCTCCATATGGGCATGATACCGCTGCAGATTAGGGTCCACAGTCTTCCATTTGTTGGAAACCTGGTTGATGATCAGGGTTGAGTCTCCATAAACTTCAAGCTCCTTGACATTCCTTTCTAGGGCAGCTTCCATACCAGCAATGCAGGCTTCGTACTCGGCAACATTGTTCGTGGCAGGGAAGTTCAACTTGAGGGCTATGGGTGTATGATCATCTTTCGGATCGACCAGTAGCATCCCGATACCGTTTCCTCTTTTGTTAGCGGCTCCGTCAAAGAATAATTGCCATCGGTTTCTGTGCTCGGCGCAAAGATCCCTTCATCTGGGAATTGGGGTTCAGGCCCTCTGCCTTCATTACTGGGGAAGTTTGCCAGGTGGTCTGACAACGCTTGACCCTTGATGGCCTTTCTGGTCACATAGTTGATGTCGTACTCTGCTAAGAAGAAGGGACACTTTGCTAGACGCATCGAGAGGGAAGGCTTATCAAAGATGTACTTGATGGGGTCCATTTTTGAGACCAAATTCACAGGGTGGGCTTGCATATAATGCTTCAACTTGCCGACTACCTAGACCAGTTGTGACGACCCCAACCCTAGGCACTCATTTTTAATATTTAATTATATGCTTTTAATATTCATGCTAGCTTTATGTGTTCAATTATGTCTTTAAAATTCTTAATTAAGATAAATTGGGTGAAAAGTAAATTTAGTATCTTATAAGAATTTATTGGACATTAAATAAAGAACTAGGGGAAATAATAATAAATGGAAATATGATAAATAGTGTAGGGAGGTTAAATGAGTAGGATGAATTAATGGGATAAGGATGTAATTTAATTTAAATGGGTAGGGTGAAAGCCTTGATTTAATTTCCATGGGGGGCCAAAGTTAGTAACATTCCCTCCTCTTGCCAAGTGTCCTCCCCCCATCACCTCTCTTACTCCCTTCCCCTCCTTCTCCTTCATTCATCCTAATTGATACTAGAGAAAGCCTTAGAGAACTCCCATGGAAGCTCCAAGCACCAAACCTTGAAGTCAAGCATTTCTTCACCAAATTCAAGTCCAAGAGCACCATTGAAGTTGGATCACCTAGAGGAAGTCATCTAGCTAGAAAGATCAACATTTCCTTATAAAATCCAAAGGTAAGTTGTTATGACTTCCCTTCTTTTAATTGTTCATACTCTCCTTGATGTTCTTCTTGTTCTTGTGATGCTTGGTTCTTGCTTTGGAAATTTTAGGAGAGTTGAATGTTGGGAAAATGGAATTATTGAAGTTAGGGTTCATTGAAGATCTTGTAAAAAGGGTTTGAAATGGGTAGAATGGGTGTAGATAAATGATCTAGGATTACTTGATTTTGAGTTTACATGTTGTTTGGGACTTGGTAAGATGAAGGTCTTCTTTGGTATCCTTGGGGGAAGCCATGGTAGAGGTAAATGAGAACTAAGGTTAAAAAGGGTCAAACCGAAGAGGGCCGGGTGGAGGCATGGCGGTCCGCCCGGGGCTGAGCGCCGCCCACCCGCGGTAGGAAATGGTCTTTTGAAAATCCACTTGGGCGGTCGCCCAAGTGGTTAAGGGCGGTCGCCCAAGAGGCGAAACCATAATTTCTTTTGAGGTCCACTTGGGCGGTCGCCTGCTGTAAGTGGCGGTCGCCCAAGACCCTGAACCAGTTTTTCTTAATTTAAACAAGGATCGTTTGGCAAGTTGTTTGGCCACTTAAAAAGGGTGACTCCCACTTAGTAATTGAACTTGAACCTTCATTTAGGTCTTGTATCCTCGTATATGAAATTTGTAGTGTAGGTTTATGATCCCTCATTTCCTTACTTGATGTTATACATAGTGTTGTTGATATTGTTTAGTGTATTCATAAATTGTTACACTTTGATATTGTTGGGCATGAGTATATATTACCATGTGGCTATTGTTTATCCCTTTTTGTGGATTTTATTCAAGTATCTATTATGTGCTTGATATGTGTGAGTCAGCTGACGTTGGGGGTATAACAGAATACGATCAATTATGGAAGTGTGACCTAATGTGATCGGATTATGTTATATACGTGACCGTCCCCTCCCGTGGCCACGGTTGGGGTTATAGCGTCTGTATTGAGCCAAAAGCCTTACAGTAGTTGCTACTGTCTTATTTGGTTCCCGAAAAACGGGTCTTATAAGACGTGAGTATTGCTTAAGGCGAGCCACCGTAAGATTGGATTATTATTATAACCAATGTTGTACGACTACTGTTCAGACGGGAAAAGGTAAACCAAGGTAATGGAATGTGTTTACAGCTTTCCCAATGTGTTATGTGTGACTTGTTATATGTTGCATTTATTTGGCATATTGCTGCATCCATAATAGCTTGCTGAGATTTATTCTCACCCCTCTCCCTTTACTGTTTTAGATCCCGAGACAGGAGGACCGCCCAAGTAAGGACGGAAAGGAGTTTGGCTGTGAGCATTTTGGGATATTGTCGGGGTACGTTAGGTTGGCGTAGAAATTATTTTGTCATAATTCTTTTTGGGTGTTTGTAATTATAAACTTTATCTTTCTACGTTAAAAACCAATATCTTTTGTAACTAAACAGTTGATCGTTTTCAAAGTTAGTTATCTCCTCCTCCGATGTGGAGTTGAGTGGAGTTATTTTGAAATTTTATATTATTAATGTTCATGTTTGAAAGTCAAGGCAAAAGTTTTAAAAGTTTAGTGTTTTTGGGTTAGTTTGAGGACGCTCCAACTCGGGACACGTGTAGGTTCCGGGTCGGGGTCCTCACGGTTAATATCGAGCTCGGTTAGAATTCTCGGGTAGAGTCTAGCTGAGTGAGAGTGTGTGATAACTGACGTCGAGTGTTTAATGCAGGAGTTTGTTGTTATGGCGGGAAATGATGGTGATCAGAATCTGGGTTTGGGTGGTGTTGGTAATCCGAATGCCGAGATGATGGATATGTTCCGAGGGTTTCTTCAAAGATATGGCAACTCGAATTTGAATCGGGGTAGGCAACAAAGAAGCGCATAAGGGCAGCATGGTCTAGAGAAGTTCGTGAAGATGTCTCCTCCTAGCTTCAACGGAGATCCGGATCCGACGAAGGCTGAGAGGTGGCTTGAGGCTATGAATAAGATTTTTGCAGCTATGGAGAGTTCGGATGCGGAGAAGGTGAGATGTGCCGTCTTCAAGTTAGAGGGACCAGCGGAGCACTGGTGGCAGGTAGTGAAGGATGGTTGGGACCGGGATTTGACACCGCAGACTTGGGAGAACTTCACCCGCAAGTTCCGGGATCACTTCGTGCCAATGGTTACTAGAGATAAGAAGGAAGGCGAGTTTCTGAAACTGGAGCAAGGGACCATGACGATAGCGCAGTATTCAGCAAAGTTCACAGAGTTGGCCCGATATTGTCCTCATTTGGTGCCGGATGAAGAGAGGCGAGTCTATCGGTTTGTGAAGGGTTTAAGGGTTGAGTTCCGGAAGCAATTATTGACACATAACTTCGCCAACTTCCAAGCAGCAGTGAATATGGCGTATCGGATTGAGAACGACATAGAGGAACATCGGGGCAAGAATGAAGGCGGGAACAGAAATAGATTCCAAGGTCAAGGTTCGGGACAGAATAGAGTTCAGCCGAGGACGTTCACTCCGGGAGCAAATCGAGGAGGAAATGTGGCGACTCCGGCAAATCGTGCGACTCCGGGTCAGTTTGGGACAACATGTGGGTTTTGCAAGAAACTAGGGCATTCGGAGGACAAGTGTTGGAGCAAACAAGGAAAGTGTTTGGAGTGTGGGTCGGCAGGCCATTTTAGGAGGAATTGCCCCAAGTTACAGAATAAGCAAGCTTCGGGTACCGGATTTGGAGGACAAGGTAGTGGTGTGAAGAGAGATGTTGATGGGAAACCTAAGGATAGAGTCCAAGGTCGTGTGTTTGCTTTGGGTCGAGGAGAGGTCGATCCTAATGCCGTCATTAGAGGTATAGTTCCTGTCTCAGGAGTTAAGGCCCGCATTCTTATAGATCCCGGGTCTTCCCATTCATTTGTGGGATCGCATTTTGCATTCTCATTACATATCTTGCCTGAATCTATGCCTTATGTGTTGGAGGTCTCTACTCCTATGGGAGAGAGCTCAATCTTCTTTGATATATCGTGGTTGTGATGTGACTATATGTGGGCATGTATTGCCGGTAGATTTGGTCGAGTTACCAATCCGTGATTTTGATGTGATCCTTGGGATGGATTGGTTGAGTCGGTGTCATGCTATGGTAGACTCGTCGTAGAAAGCGAGTCTCATTTGCTATGCCTGATATGCCTACTTTTGTATTTGATGCGGATAGATCTATGTTCGGTTTACATGTTATCTCTGCTTTAAAGGCTAGGAAGATGCTATCTAAGGGGTGTACGGGTTACTTGGCTTATGTGGTAGATTCCAATAAGAAGTCTCCCGAGTTAGCTCATGTTCCGGTTGTTAATGAATTTAGTGATGTGTTTTCTAGCGAGTACTCTATGCCTCCGGATCGTGAGATAGAGTTTTGTATTGACTTAGTGCCCGGTACCGCACCTATCTCTAAAGCACCCTATAGAATGGCTCCGGCCGAGTTAAAAGAGTTGAAGGTCCAATTGCAAGAATTGTTAGACCGAGGTTTTATTCGTCCTAGTGTGTCTCCGTGGGGAGCACCGGTCTTGTTTGTTAGGAAGAAGGATGGTACCTTACGATTGTGCATTGACTATCGTTTGTTGAACCAAGCCACCATTAAGAATAAGTATCCTCTTCCGCATATAGATGATTTGTTTGACCAACTCCAAGGTTCCGTTATCTACTCAAAGCTTGATTTGAGAAGCGGATACCATCAGTTGAAGATTAGACCGGATGATGTTGCTAAGACAGCTTTTCGAACTAGATATGGTCATTATGAGTTTGTTGTGATGCCTTTCGGGTTGACTAATGCTCCAGCCGTGTTTATGGATATGATGAACCGTGTCTTCAAGCCTTATCTTGATAGTTTTGTGGTGGTCTTTATTGATGATATTCTTGTGTATTCTAAGTCCCGGGAAGAGCATGAGAATCATTTGAGGATTGTCTTGTCCGTTCTTCGTGAGAAGCAGTTGTATGCTAAGTTCAGTAAGTGCGAGTTTTGGCTTGAGCAGATTTCTTTCTTGGGGCATGTTGTGTCGAGTTCGGGAATTTCCGTTGATCCTTCAAAGATTGAGGCCGTGGTTAATTGGAAGCAATCTTCGACTGTGACCGAGGTCCGTAGTTTTCTTGGTTTGGCGGGGTATTATCGGAGGTTCATTGAGGGGTTTTCTCGGATTGCGACTCCGTTGACTAGGTTGACTCGGAAAGATGTATCGTTTGTATGGGATTCCAAGTGTGAAGCAAGCTTTGATGAATTGAAGAAGAGATTGACAACGGCTCCTATTCTTACCCTTCCGGATGGTTGTGAGAATTTTGTGATCTATAGTGATGCCTCGAAGGCGGGTTTGGGATGTGTGTTGATGCAAAATGGAAAGGTTATTGCGTATGCCTCTAGGAAGTTATCACCGGCGGAACAGAATTACCCTACTCATGATATGGAATTGGCGGCGATTGTATTTGCGTTACATAAGTGGAAGCACTACCTTTATGGGGCGAAGTTTGAGATTTTTACCGATCATAAGAGTTTGAAGTACTTATTCACCCAAAAGGAGTTGAACAACCGACAAAGGAGATGGCTTGAGTTTTTGAAAGATTTCGATTGTATAATTTCTTATCATCCGGGGAAGGCCAATGTGGTGGCCGATGCGATTAGCCGAAAGGCGTATGTGACAGCCTTGAGTTCTCGGGAATTGAAGAGTGAAGTAATTATTGCGAATGTTAGAGCCGTTCCGACTTTGTATGGGGATTTGAAGGAAGCTCAACAAGGTGATCCGGAGTTGAAGAAGATTTTAGATCAAGTGCAAGATGGGAAAACCGGGGAGTTTGCTTTGAATAGAGATGGGATTTTAACTTTCCAAGGGAGAATTTGCGTTCCGTCATCGCCGGAAATCAAGAAGCGTGTTTTAGAGGATGGCCATAAGTCCAAGTTTGCGATTCATCCGGGAAGTACCAAAATGTATCAAGACTTGAAGCGTGGGTATTGGTGGAATGGTATGAAGAGGGAAATAGCGGATTATGTTTCTAAGTGTTTGACTTGTCAACAGATTAAGGCAGAACATCAAAGACCGGCGGGACTACTTCAACCATTGGATATTCCAGAGTGGAAATGGGAAGGGATCTCGATGGATTTTGTTTCGGGTCTACCTCTTACCGCGAAGAAGATGGATGCTATATGGGTTATTGTGGATCGGTTGACGAAGTCGGCTCATTTTCTTCCGGTGTCAACTAAGTTTTCGTTAGAGAAGTTAGCCCAGTTGTATTTGAAGGAGATTGTGAGACTTCACGGGGTTCCGGTTAGTATTGTGTCTGACAGAGATCCGAGGTTTACATCTAGATTTTGGAGAGCATTGCATGAAGCATTGGGTTCTAAGTTGTGTTTTAGTACCGCGTTTCATCCTCAAACCGACGGTCACCCGAGAGAACTATTCGTATACTTGAGGATATGTTACGAGCTTGTGTGATGGATTTCCAATTATCTTGGGAGGATCATCTACCGTTAGTCGAGTTTGCTTACAACAACAGTTATCAGTCTAGTATTGAGATGGCTCCGTATGAAGCGTTGTATGGTAGGAAGTGTCGATCTCCGATGTGTTGGGACGAGGTTGGTGAAGCGAGACTTTGGGGCCCGGATTTGGTTAGGGATTCTACGGAGAAGATCAAGGTGATTCGGGATAGATTGAAGACGGCTCAGAGTAGACAGAAAAGCTACGCCGACAATAGAAGACGGGATTTATCTTTTCGGGTTGGTGACTTTGTGTTCTTGAAGGTCTCTCCGAGGACGGGGATTAAAAGGTTCGGTAATAAGGGCAAGTTGGCTCCGAGGTTTGTAGGTCCGTTTGAGATTCTAGAGAAGATAGGGGAATTGGCTTACCGGTTAGCGTTGCCTCCGTCTTTTTCTTTACTCCATGATGTCTTCCATGTTTCGATGTTGAGGAAGTATTGTCATGACCCCTCCCATGTTTTGAGCTCTCCTCCCGATGATGTCCAAGCGGACATGTCTTATGTTGAAGAGCCATTAAGAGTCCTAGAATTCCAAGTTAAGGAGTTGAGAACTAAGAGTATTCCGATAGTAAAAGTCCTTTGGAAGAACCACACCGTAGAGGAAGCGACGTGGGAACTAGAGTCGGAGATGAGGGCGAAGTACCCTTGGTTGTTTGAAAATTCAAGTAAGTTTCTTTTAAAATTCGGGTCGAATTTTCTTTAAGGGGGAGTGAGTGTGACGACCCCAACCCTAGGCACTCATTTTTAATATTTAATTATATGCTTTTAATATTCATGCTAGCTTTATGTGTTCAATTATGTCTTTAAAATTCTAAATTAAGATAAATTGGGTGAAAAGTAAATTTAGTATCTTATAAGAATTTATTGGACATTAAATAAAGAACTAGGGGAAATAATAATAAATGGAAATATGATAAATAGTGTAGGGAGGTTAAATGAGTAGGATGAATTAATGGGATAAGGATGTAATTTAATTTAAATGGGTAGGGTGAAAGCCTTGATTTAATTTCCATGGGGGGCCAAAGTTAGTAACATTCCCTCCTCTTGCCAAGTGTCCTCCCCCCATCACCTCTCTTACTCCCTTCCCCTCCTTCTCCTTCATTCATCCTAATTGATACTAGAGAAAGCCTTAGAGAACTCCCATGGAAGCTCCAAGCACCAAACCTTGAAGTCAAGCATTTCTTCACCAAATTCAAGTCCAAGAGCACCATTGAAGTTGGATCACCTAGAGGAAGTCATCTAGCTAGAAAGATCAACATTTCCTTATAAAATCCAAAGGTAAGTTGTTATGACTTCCCTTCTTTTAATTGTTCATACTCTCCTTTATGTTCTTCTTGTTCTTGTGATGCTTGGTTCTTGCTTTGGAAATTTTAGGAGAGTTGAATGTTGGGAAAATGGAATTATTGAAGTTAGGGTTCATTGAAGATCTTGTAAAAAGGGTTTGAAATGGGTAGAATGGGTGTAGATAAATGATCTAGGATTACTTGATTTTGAGTTTACATGTTGTTTGGGACTTGGTAAGATGAAGGTCTTCTTTGGTATCCTTGGGGGAAGCCATGGTAGAGGTAAATGAGAACTAAGGTTAAAAAGGGTCAAAAACTGAAGAGGGCTGGCTGGAGGCATGGGCGGTCGCCCAAGGGGGGCTGAGCGGCCGCCCACCTTGGCGGTAGGAAATGGTCTTTTGAAAATCCACTTGGGCGGTCGCCCAAGTGGTTAAGGGCGGTCGCCCAAGAGGGCAGAAACCATAATTTCTTTTGAGGTCCACTTGGGCGGTCGCCCAAGTGTAAGGGCGGTCGCCCAAGACCCTGAACCAGTTTTTCTTAATTTAAACAAGGATCGTTTGGCAAGTTGTTTGGCCACTTAAAAAGGGTGACTCCCACTTAGTAATTGAACTTGAACCTTCATTTAGGTCTTGTATCCTCGTATATGAAATTTGTAGTGTAGGTTTATGATCCCTCATTTCCTTACTTGATGTTATACATAGTGTTGTTGATATTGTTTAGTGTATTCATAAATTGTTACACTTTGATATTGTTGGGCATGAGTATATATTACCATGTGGCTATTGTTTATCCCTTTTTGTGGATTTTATTCAAGTATCTATTATGTGCTTGATATGTGTGAGTCACCGACGTTGGGGTATAGAATGTATCACGATCAATTATGGAAGTGTGACCTAATGTGATCGGATTATGTTATATTCGTGACCGTCCCCTCCCCGCGGCCACTGTTGGGGTTATAGCGTCCGTATTGAGCCAAAAGCCTTACAGAGTTGCTACCGTCTTATTTGGTTCCCTGAAAAACGGGTCTTATAAGACGTGAGTATTGCTTAAGCAAACCACCGTAAGATTGGATTATTATTATAACCAATGTTGTACGACTACTGTTCAGACGGGAAAAGGTAAACCAAGGTAATGGAATGTGTTTACAGCTTTCCCAATGTGTTATGTGTGACTTGTTATATGTTGCATTTATTTGGCATATTGCTGCATCCATAATAGCTTGCTGAGATTTATTCTCACCCCTCTCCCTTTACTGTTTTAGATCCCGAGACAGGAGGACCGCCCAAGTAAGGACGGAAAGGAGTTTGGCTGTGAGCATTTTGGGATATTGTCGGGGTACGTTAGGTTGGCGTAGAAATTATTTTGTCATAATTCTTTTTGGGTGTTTGTAATTATAAACTTTATCTTTCTACGTTAAAAACCAATATCTTTTGTAACTAAACAGTTGATCGTTTTCAAAGTTAGTTATCTCCTCCTCCGATGTGGAGTTGAGTGGAGTTATTTCGAAATGTTATATTATTAATGTTCATGTTTGAAAGTCAAGGCAAAAGTTTTAAAAGTTTAGTGTTTTTGGGTTAGTTTGAGGACGCTCCAACTCGGGACACGTGTAAGTTCCGGGTCGGGGTCCTCACACCAGTCCTGCACAGGTCTTTTCACATACTGAGTAATTGAGCTCACTTCCCTGTAGCTTCCGGCTGACAAAGTAAATGGCATTCTCTACCCGAGAGTCTTTCTTCTCCTGAGCAAGCATAGCCCCAACTGTCGTATCAAGTGACGGTGAGATAGAGCGTAAGAGGTTTCGTCTATGTGGGGGCATAGCACCGGAGGATGTACTCAAGTATGCCTTGATCCGGTCAAAAGCATCCCGGCATTCTTCGGTCCATTACGTGTCTACGTTCTTCTTCATGAGCTTGAAGATGGGCTCGCACATAGTGGTCAACCGATTGATCTAAACGGCCGATGTACCGCAGCTTTTCCCATAAAGCTCTTGACTTCTGTCTGGGTCCGAGGTGGCCTCATATCCATAATGGCTTTGATCTTTTGGGGGTCAACTTCAATACCTCGCTCCGTGACCATATACCCAAGCACTTTCCCCCTTGTCACTCCGAAGGTGCATTTGGCAGGGCTTAGTCTCATGGAATGTTGTCTCAGCCTCTCAAAGAACTTCCGCAGGTCAACAAAGTGCTGCCCGTCCTCGCCTTTGGAGTGGATTATCATGTCGTCTACGTAGACCTAAATCTCCTTGTGGATCATGTCATGAAAAAGCGCGGTCACTGCCCTTTGGTAAGTAGCCTCGGCGTTCTTAAGCCCAAACGGCATCACTGTATAACAGTAAGTCCCCCACGGTGTGGTGAAGGCTGTCTTTTCTTGGTCTTCCTCGGCCATCTTGATCTGGTTGTATCCTGCAAAGCCATCAACGAAGGATTTGACTTCGTAGTTGGCGCTGAGTCCACCAGGATGTCTATGTTTGGCAAAGGGCAATCGTCCTTTGGCCGGCCTTGTTTAGATCTCGGAAATCCACACAAGCGGCGCACCTTCCCATCGGCCTTGGTGACGGTCACAATATTGGATAACCATGTCGGATATTCGATGACTCGGTGAATCCTATCCGCAGTAGCTTCTCAATTTCTTCTTTGACTGTAGAGACCATTCTCGCTTGATCTTTCTCGCTGCACCGGCTTAGCATCTCGGTGCTAGAGGGATTCTCGTGCTCTACTATCGAACCTGTCTAGCCCCAGCATATCCTCGTATGACCATGCAAACACGTCGACGTATTCCCCGAACAGCAGATCGATCGCCCGTCCCGTTCAACCCCGGAAGAAGTTTCCGATTCGTGTCTCTTTAGGTTCCTCGACAGCACCCAAGTTCACACTTGTCAAAACCTCCTGGCGCTTGGGCCCGGTTTTCCTCTTTCTCTCGAAACCCGCTTAAAGATTTCTTTAATGTATTGTTCATTTAGTGTGTTTGCATCTTGTTCAAATGATTCATTATTAACTGTTGTTAAGTTTTGAGTTAATTTATCATTTGTTAAGTTGGCAATAAGAGGATACTCGTAAAGATCCGTCATTTCATTCAAAATAAGGGGAAAGATGACATCGATTACATATTTGATAGTCCTCAGGCGTGAGGCCTTCGGATGACTCAGAGGACTCGGAATTCAAAGATTCCCGACTGATTGTATGGACAACAGGTGGTGTTTGACACGACCGGGTTGAGAAGGACGAGGTACAAATCCAAGCTCCGCTATCATTTGCCGTTTCAGTGGCTATCGGTCCCGAGAACGTCTCCCAATTCTTCAACGGCATCTCTCGTCTTAGTTACCAAAGTGCGGGGATCAAAAGGATTTTCACCACCGTCTCCAATTACGGCAACTATCTCATCATCTCGAGCCGAAGTCGATCAAATCTCGGGATCTCGTGCTTCTTCATCAAACAACCGCAGCAAGCCCCACTCATCGTCTTCACTATTGGCAAGCCTTCTATTCGTCGATCTTCGGAAGAGCTAACTCGAAAGCAGAGAAGTCCATTACCCCGGATGCCGACTCTTTGACGCCGTCTCGAGTTCCCTTTGAAGACATACTGCTTACGAACGGTAGTGGTAGCCCCAAGAATGTCTCGCAAGTCAAGGAACATTCTTCGAACAGGATTGGGCCGGCTTTCCCCTCATTTTCTCAAGATTTTCCAGGAGGGTTTTACGCAAGGAGATCTCGTGATCACCTTTATCGTATTGTGTCCCGCCTTTTGTAAAGTAATGGGTCGTGGATAAACTGTAGGGATGAAGCCGGGGCCCCTTTAGCTTTTCTTCGCCATTCGGTTTGTACCCCAAGCCGTATCTCGTAGTCTCTGTTCCTTTACATCGATGATGGTATTGCGACTGAAGTCTTCTACCCAATCCAAGTCCCTAAGATAACCCATTTTTCTCATCATTCTCATGGCAGAGGGATTTTATCGGAAGTAGTGGTGAGGTCGCCGCAACACACTTGTGCTTTGGAAGGAGCTACAGAGAATCCCGTCAATGCCAACCCTTCGTCATCATGTTTGATTTCCAATATCGGGATGTCTCCAAAGGTTGGTTCCTTCTACCGTGACACCGTCTCCGTAAATGGTGGTGATAGTACCATCATTCGATCAAATTTGACGCACCGTGCAAAGTAGAGGCTACCCCATTTATCTCGATGGATCCAGGGCCGTCCCAAGAGAGCAAAGAAATGAAATCGGAATATCAATCACTTGGAAATCAACATCCATGACCTTTTTTCCGAACTACGGCTTGAGAGTAGCAATCCCCAAAACCGACCGTGCAAAGTGGAATCATAGGCTTTAATAGTCTCGACTAGAAGGCTTTAAATCTCGTTGGCTTCAAGTCCAATAAGTCCATCATCTTGGCCGGCAAGACATTCATCCGTGCACCCTCCATTGACTAGTACCCGTGGCAATCGATGCTCTTCTAACCGGATCGTGATGTAAAGAGGTTCGTTATGACTAGCCCCATACTTTGGCGTGTCCAAGTCGGTGAAGGTAATGATGTTTCCGTAATGGATACTTCCAATCATTTGGACGACCTCGTGCGGGGTGACATCTATGGGCACCATGGTCTTGGCCAAACTTTCTTCTAGCTTCAACTTATGAGGGTATGAGGAAGTTAACAGGGACCACAAGGAGATATTGGCTTGGGTACACTTCAAGCGAGTCAACACCGGATCCTCTTTGTCGAGTCTCGGTTTCTCTACTTCGGCTTATAAGGCCTCTTATCTATCTTTGGCTCCGAGACGGCATTCCTTTTGTCACCCTTAGGTCGCTCAATACTCATGTCCCGAGGCTGCAGAGTCATTACATAGACATTAGATTTTCCCGGTCATTATTCCTACTAGAGGATTCTCGTTAGCTCTTTCAAAGTCGAGGCGGGCTCTTGCCGGCGTATGGCCAATCTGGCCGATTAATCCGATTAACGGCGCTACCGGAGGCATAGGCCGCTCGAATCCGATCCTGTGTTACCGGCTTTCGACCTTCTCAAGGTTCCGACTCTCCGATTGGCTTAGCGGTTGGTCGGTTTCAGCCTTTTCCTTCTCCGTTTAGAGCTTTCACGCCTCATTCAAACTTTTCAAAGTCAACATGCAACAGGAGTTATCACCTTCGTGGTTTGGAGCCTGGTGAATGGCTTTCTCATCCGGTCCAACAATTTTTCAACAGAGTGGGATCACATTCCTCATCACTGGCCAAGCATGTCCCTTCTTTCTCTAGGGGTCGGCCTTCGACGGCATCTTTGACGTTGGCCAAACATTTCTGAAGTGGGAAATTCCATCATCAATAAGGATTTCTGCGGGGGTCAAAACCTCATGGCGGGTTTCGTTCTTCACTGTCGGGAAGGTTTTCTGGGATTTTCGGCTTCGGGCTAACCACTCTTCTACTTTGTTCCTTCCGGCACTTCGACCGTGTCTTCATCAGTATCACTGCAGTAACTCTCGCGGGAACTTTCGTCTTGACTCTGATGACCAATGAGGGCAAAAGCAGGTCGGGATACTTGACGCAATATAAGAGGTATCTTGGACTCCTCCTCTGACTTGGGAATTACCAATAAAATATCGTTGTCATCACAGGACATAAAGGGGACTGGGGTCGCCTCGAGATTTAAGACTCTTTCCAGGGCATCCATACACTCTTCTTCAGACAAGGTCTCAGGAGTGACTACTAACACCGTAACAGAGTCTACTCTCCCTGATGAGAGTTTGGCTTCAGCGACGCTTATGTTTTCCAGATCGGTGGGTGGAGCCCACTTTCCTCTTTCAGCTAGGGCTTCAATTAAATCCCTCCATTCACCGACCAAGTCTTTGTAAGGAGTATTGAACTCTAGGATGTAGGACTCATATACTGCCTCATCTAAGCTAGCGTTCTTTTCCTTTTCCGAGCCCTTACACAGGCTGCAAATACACTTTGAAGTGATTTCATCCCCTATTCCAGGTCTGTGGTTTTCTACCTCATCTTGCCCTTTAGGTTTCACTTCTTGTAAGTACCCCAATCTGGATCACCCCCTTTCAAACACACGGGAAACACCGCAGACTCATCCACGCAGTCTCAGAGACCTCTCTCACTCAAAACCCTCTCAAAACCCTCTCAAACCCCCAACCAAACCAAGGGAGGAGCCTTTCTCGGGATAAAAAGGGACAAAAGGACCTTTTGGGAATTTTCAGAAATCGAAAAGCAATTAAGGTCCGTACGGACCTCTTTGTTTCAATGATTACTAAATCCCCTTAAAGTCCACAATATTCCCTCAAATCCTGGGAAAATGATTACTTCCTGCAGAGTTGGTCCGTACGGACCTCTTTGCATGCAAGATGGTCCGTACGGACCTTATTGCTCAGTGGAACACCATCATTCCGAATATTCTCCATCATTGCGGATTCCCTCAAATCGAGGAAATCCAAAATTCGGATAACCAAGAAGGTCCGTACGGACCTCTTTGCTCCGAAATTTTTACTATAAATAGAGGGCTTCCCTCCTCATTTTGACACACCTCCCTCTTCTCTCTTCCTCCCTTAGCCTTCGGCTCCCCTCTAAGTCCTCTCGAGGCACTCCGGCCCTTTCGGATCCTTCCGAGGCCTTCCGAGCTCCCTTGTGGTGCTCCGAAGCCTCCCCGAGCGCTCCCGAGACGCTCCCGCGCTGCCCCGAGGCACTCGAGGTACTACGAGGACCTCGTGGTACTCCGAGGCCTTGCTCGGTCTTTCCACGGTGTCCCGCTCTTTCCGAGTCAAACCGACGATCCCAAACCACGCCGAAACTCCGCCCGAGTGACTCCTGCCACCACAACGCACGCCGAACCTCTCGCCCGAGTGATCCCGACGATCCCCACGCACGCCGAACCTGCGCCGAACGCAGCCTACAACCTCAACTCACGCCGAAACTCGTCCGCGGACAATCGGTCCCTCCCAAAGCAATCCCGATCCATACGGAACGCTACTTCGACCTCAAACACTATTCCCAAGCGGAAGACAGACACGAACCAACATTGGTAAGGCTTCCTTCCTACTATTTCAATACATTTCCATACATAGCATACAATGTAGACATCCGATACTGACATGCATTTTTAAAAGCACACACACACACACACAACATTTAAAGGATATTAGGGGTATCCGAAAGACTCGTTTTACGAGGCTACTCGGGTGAGCTCTAATATTCTAATATTCTCTTCCGGGAGTCATCGACCTCAGAACTCAAAATCTCATCACACAAAAACGGTTTAAAATTATCTTTAAAGCGATGCCCTTTTTCAATGTTTTGGGCTTAATAAAAACGGCGTGGCGACTCTACAAATGCGAAAACAAACGGCGAGACACCTTCCAACGCGAAAGATGCCGGATGCGGGGCCGCGAGGCCTTCTCGGATCCGGGCTATTTCGGTTGGCGACTCAGGGAAATTTGTTTTAAAAACTTTTAAACAAAACAAAAGATTTTTAAAACGATGATGAGGGTCAAACTTTCATTTTACCCCTTCCTTTAACTGTTGTGTGTGTGTGCACGTGCTTCGTTTTTATTTTACAAAAAAAAAATAAAAATACAAAAAAAAATGCATTAATATACATATGTGCATACATTTAAAATTCTTCAAAAAAAAAAAACTCCTGTTTTACTCAGAAAAGAATTTTAGAGACCGCACACTACGCGCATCTTGCCTCGGTTACACCGCACTCTACTCACTTTCTTTGCCTCGGTTACACCGCACACTTATGCGTATTCTTGCCTCGGATCTGCACACTACTGAACCCTTAACCGGAGTGGTCTCGGTTGCGATCCGTTTGGTCTTCCTAGGCCTCTTGGGCGCGCGGGATCATTCCAAACATCCCATCCTAGCCAAGCGTCAACCACGCACGTTTGAGTCTTGAGTCACACTCTGTCCGGACTCGGTTGGTTTTTACCCGGTCAGGTGTCATACGGCTGGATACATATACCATGCGGCCATTTTCGAGTCGAGGCTCGGAACTCAAGATCCCTTGCGCAAGCAAAGCGATGAAAGGTCATGCTAAAATCTTGACACGATCTTGATTTCCGAAGCTACACCCAGACGATGTTCCGTCCAGGATATACATCCATGCTCGCGTGACACCATGTCATCACGCCTTTGATACGTCGGCCATGACGATATGACCCGGCCAACGCCTAACGTCACGAGATCCCTTGCGCAAGCAAGGTAAGAGAAGGTCATGCCGAACTCTTGACACGATCTTGACTTAGTGGCAGGCTCGGTTCACTATTCACATGGCTAACGCATCAAAACGAACATGACAGGCTCGGTCCTTAGGTTCGATTTTTCTTTTAGGCCGGTGGAAACCGCTTGCACTATAGGACCCTCGCACATTTGTCCATCCGCTGGGATGTCGAAATACGGGTGCAAAACGAGGGGCTTATAGCCGCACGAGATGGTCTCACGCGACCCGGGATCTAGCATAGTTGCGAAAAACAAGAGCAATCTTTTCCAACCTACCTAGGATTCTGAGAAAACATGTTTTAAGTAAATTAAAACAACAAAAGAAAATAAAAGAAACGGAAACCGCATGCCACGTAAGCTTTCCCCCTTCTATCCCGTTAGGCCATTCCCGTGTCTAAACCTTGCCCGTCACCCCTCCAGCGAACCGAGAGTGGTTGAGAATACCTGGAAGCCGCCTTTTCGATCGAGGTCGCGGGGTCCGATAGCCCTTCCAGTTCAACGGTCCGCACCGTCCGATACTCCCCCATGACGGGATCAACAGATAACAGTGAGGGAAATGGAACCCCGCCACTAAGGAACCTCCAGACAATGGAGGAGGTGCTGCGAGCCTTCGAAACCATCAAGAAGCGCCAAGAGGAGCAGCAAGCCTGGATCGTAGACACCTTGCGTCTTCGAGGAACGATTGCGGTTCCCCGGCTGATGGAACCTTTGTTCATAGAGGACGAAGATATACCAGGCTCCCAGGTTTCTCAAAGCTATCGGCGGAGTCCCGCCTCCGCCAAGCTACGAGATCCCGGCAACGCAAGCGGCTCTCGCTCAAAGCTCCCCTCCGGCGTCGGTCAGCCGGCTCGACATGCCCGCCTCGGATCGGTCGGTTTCCGGCTCTGCACATCAAGCTCATTACCAGCGGCACACATACGTGCTGCTCACTTGAGATCCCGATGCATCTCGGTATCCCCAGGATTCAATCCTTTGCCTCTATACGAGCCTCGCAATCACAATCAAAGTCCCCATTCTTACCGGGGACGGGCATCCCGGCGGATATCCAGGCATCTCAAGTTTGCCACTGCTAGTACGCGATTGGGGCTAACGAATCGTTTCCCCGGTTCCCGAAACCTGACCCTTAGCGGACACGGCAATCACGCCCTCAACTTGACACCCCGGGGTATGGGTTGGTATACGCTCAACTACCTCCCCAAGACTCCCGAATGGCAATTCCATTGACCCGAATCCACTCCGTCTTCGGTTTAGTCCACGAAAACGGTAACCCACCTCGCAGTTGACCCTCACATGGCTTGGTTAATCGAACAAATGAAAGACATGCAAGGCAAGCTAGCTAGTTCTCGGAAGGACTCCTCACGCCTGCGATCCGAACAAAGTGGTCCCTCTCCCTCCAAAGTTCGGGATGCAGGAAATGGAAAAGTTTGTGAGCAGAATGCCCAAAAACCCACATCGACACCTACGTCCTGGGTATGAGAGCGAAAGGGCAACCCCTCAACGGATGGCGAGATCATTTTCGGCATTCCCTCAAATCCACGGCACTAAGGTGGTTCCTCGATGTGAAGGCGAGAAAACCGCTCCACGTGGGATCGAGATCGGTGAAATCTTCTGGAGAAGTACCGCGCCAATCTTGAATGGGAAACAAGCCGCCATGACACTGCAAGCCACCGAACAAAAGGATGACGAACCGGTGGGCGAATTCTACAAAAGATGGGCTGGAAGCTAAGCGAGATAATGGATCCACTTTCCAAAGAAGAAGCGAGATGGACATCTTCCATTCTGCCTCAAACCATCTTTGAGGACTTTGATCGGCCACCATTTCTATCCGGATCTCCGTGCCATGGTCAACGCCGGGACAAAGTTTGAAAAGACTACGAGTCTTCAAAAGGCAACGGCAACCCCTGCCTCATCTTACCGCTATCGAACAAACACAGCAACTTCAACTCTGCCCCGACAAAGGAAAGGAAGCCGGCCGGAACGATGCACTACATTCGGAACGGAGCTCAGTAAACCGCGATCAAGCGGCCCCGAAGAATAGCAACCCCCTCGCTTCCCGCGGTTCCGGCATTTTGATAACACTGGAAATGCCCTTGGAGTCAAGTATTTGAAGCTTTGGTGAAGCGAAATCTTCTCAAACCACTCGAGAATTTCCAACCGAAGACTCTCAAACCCAACATGGATATGAGCAAACAACTGCGCCTTCCATAACTACCCGGCCACACCACCGACAATTGCTTCGTACTCAGCGAGGTGATTCGGGGGCTCATTGAGGAGGGAAAATTGGAACGCCCTCGTGGTCCCGATACCATCGGAAATCCATTCCCCGAACGACGGGGGTAAACTCGATAGCCGATTGACGAAACCCCCAAGCGAGAGCGAGACTCCACTGCAATTTCCGAAAGCCGTCGGCATCTTTGTCCGCTATGGCCCCGGGAGCGTGAAACAAGAGTCAAAAGGTCTCGTGGCCGGGAATTCCGACAAGAACGCCAGGGCAGCTGTCTCCTACGATCTTTGCCCGGCCAGAGGCATACGAATGGATGGATCGAACGTTCCCCGAGACGAGGCGAGTCAGCGGTAGCACGGGAAGCGGTTTAGCCTTCGCGAGACGATGACTTGCCAATATGTGAGAATCGGCACAACGAAGCCCTCCTCATCCTCATAAAGATAGAGATGTTCTTCCTCCCGAACGTCTTGATTGATAACGGCTCATGATCGACATCATCGCTTTGAGCACATTGAAGCGACTCCGCATCGACCGTTCTACGATAAGGCCTTCACCTCGGGTAATCAGGAGCCTACGACTCATTTGCACGACCAATCGTAGGAGTCATCAATTTGAGATCCAATTCGACGTACAACTGGAGTCGGTAGAGTTCCAAGTCGTGGAAATCAAACCAACCTTCTGCTTTGTTGGGACGGCCTTGGATACATCGGATGAAAGCGGTATCATCTACTCTTCACCAATGCGTGAAATTCATCAATGCCCGATGGAGCGATCGAAGTGATCCGCGGAGCGGTCTGATGGCGAGTGCTTGGCCCGGCAAGCTATGACCCGAAGAAGGTCAGGACATGACCGAATACTCTTCTCCGAGATGATTCTCCTACCCTGTCCCGCTACGAAGTGGATCCTTACATCCACGCTCTAAGCGCTGACGAGCTGGAAATCGAAGAACTCGTAGGTCGGGATGACAACTCGACATATGCGTGTGAAGAATGCTTGAGAGAGGATCGAGATGGATGCCCTAATGGAGATTGATCGAGGAGTAGACCACTTACTTCGCCGAAAACCCTCTTGCAAGCGGCTCATCACCGATCCCCGTACAAGACAACCCTCTAGCCGACACTCTCGGATCTTACGGGGACGGCCATCACGGCTTAGTTCAATTCAACATTCGGTGTCAGACAGACGAACAATGGCGCAACCTCCTCGAGGCTTAATCGGGGAAGGAGATATAGCATGTCGCTCGAATCGAGACATTGTAAACGTCGTCAGCAAAGATCCCGAGATAAAGAAGCGAGATTCTATGAAAGTGATCAACATCGGCAGAATCCACTCCGAATCGGCGAATGCTTCGCCCTCCTAGAAGTAGCCCTCGGCGACTTCTATCATCAAAAACCCCCAAGGGTGGTGGCAACACTAATGGAGGGACATCATCGGGGAGCGGCCAAAAACCTCCGCGATCTGGTTTGAAATCGAACCGCATGCAAGCTACTTTCAGGGACTCGTACGAGGAAGATTGGCCACTGAACCGGCACCGCTCCCTCAGAGCTACGGCCGTTAGAGTAATGAAGCTGGTCCAATCCTCGTCGCCTATAGTCTAGCTTCGAGTCTTGTTGTACGTCTATTCACATCTTTTGAGTCTTTTGACGGCTTTACGCCAGACGATTGTGAATCTTTGATCAACAATGTACGGTCTTCACGCTTTCAATAAAAGGTCAGAGCCTTCCTAAAAAATCATTTCATTGCATCTTTAACAAATGATGACATTAACTAATCAAAACAGTTTAAATTCATCTATACAAAAGGCAAACACATTAATTAAATAAATGCATCAAGCAAACATTTAAGCATGTTGTCAAACGAGAGAAAAAGCAGGGCCCAAGCTGAGAAGGTTTTAATCACAACGATTTGCAAGATTCTTTGAAGAGCGAAAGAGACGCAAGTTCGACGCCATTTCCGGCATAAACCAGATTTTCCAATACCTCGAGCGGAAACCACCTTCATGAACAAGGAAGACCCACACGCGAAGGGAGGTCGAAACCCGAGAGCATCGTGGCCTAAAACGCCTTGCCTCTCACTTCGTCATCCTCGGGGACATGTTATACAAGAAACGCTACCATGGGCCACTCTACTGTTGCGTCGGCCAAGAAGAAGCAAGCAAGTTCATGAGCAGAAGTCCACAATGGGGCTTGCGGTCCCAGCATGAATGCGAGCCACGATGCAAATCATTCTCGGGATGGGCTACTCTTGGATCTCCATGGAGCGGTGCATCCACTTTGTCAGAAGGCTGCGACAAGTGCCAGCGGTTCTCCAACCTCAATCATCGCCCCACGATCTCTCTTGCATGACTACACCTTGGCCGCTTTGCCACTTGGGAATTGACGTCATCGGGAAAATCGCTCCGCCCGAGCGACGGTCGCGAGTTCATCTTAGTAGCCATCGACTACTTCACCAAATGGGTCGAAGCCAAGTCCTACAAGGTACTCACCTCCAAGAAGGTCGCGCATTTCCTCGAGGAAAACATCATCTGCCGATACGGCATCCCAAATGAGGTCATATCGGACAACGGCTCACACTTCGAAGGGGAATTCGACGGCTGTTGGTGAATTCAAGATCACACGTCACAAATCTTCTCCCTACAGGCCACAAACAAACGGCGCCGTGGAAGCGGCAAACAAAACCCTCGAACGGATCATCAGAAAAATGACCACCAGGGGACGAGATTGGCAGAAGGCTGCACCTTGCACTTTGGGGCTACCGCATCAGTCGGAAACGACCACGGGAGAAACCCCATTTGCCACGACATACGGGATGGAAGCGATCCTTCCCATCGAGCTAGAAATTCCCTCACTCAGAGTCTTTCTTGGAAAATGACATCAACGAAGTCGAATGGCTCGGCCAGACATGACGAATTGGCTCTGCTAGACGAGCGACGACTAAAGGCCATGGAACACGTCCGGAGCCTATCAAAGCGGGATGGCTAGAGCTTTCGACAAGAAAGTCAAATCCAGAGACATCGGGGAAGGTGACCTTGTACTCGAAGAAAAGCCTCCCGCTCGAACCAACCAGCTGGGAAAATGGGAACCCACGTGGATCGGCCACTTTCGTGGTTGAAAAGATCTTCTCGGAGGCGCCATGAAGCTAACGGACCTAGACGGCAATCCCTTCATGAATCCGGTCAACGGAAGCAAACTTCGCGAGATACTTCGCCTAAAGAAGAACAAGTGTGCATCTCTTGGCACTCCATGTAGTGTCGAACTACGCGGACTGAGCCCTCTAGTCAGGGAACGTAGGCAACCTTAATTGGTCCGGTCTAAAAATACACAAAAAGTCAAAAGTTTGAATGTCAATCAAGACCTCCATCAAGCTACGCACTTTTCAAGAACACGCCCCAGCGGTCACCTTGACCAAGTCGAACGACGGCGGCAACATCGAAAGGACATCAGGGTCACTCGGCATCAAACGGCCGGCTCATGTACGCTTCCAAGCCGGGGGCTTGTCTTCGCCCTCACGCGCTTCAAAAAAAAAAAAAAAAAAAAAGAGAGCTCGAGCAAGGGCTCACAAAAAAAAAAAAAAAAAAAGAGAGCTCGAGCAAGGGCTCACAAAAAAAAAAAAAAAGAAGCTCAAGCGAAGGCGCAAAAAAAAAAAGTGGTCAAGGGCAGCCAACAAGAGGCAAGGAAGCTACGAAAAGACCGTCAAACGACTTGTCGAGGGAGCATTCAACCTCTCGGCCAAGCACAAAGCCTCGGCAAAGGGGATTGCCGTCGGGCCCCAGGCCTTCAGTCCGCGAATGCAACTGAGAAAAGTCAGATGGACGCCAGACAAAGTGCACAACGAAGCAAAGGCAAACAAGAGATCTTGCGTCTCGACAAAGCTTTAAAAGTAAATCACAAATCACTAACGGTTACAACATTTCTTGATGAGTTCAAGCACGGTCTACTCTCGAGTTCACTGACATGCTAAAAGACTGACTTAATACATTTAACTAATAATGTGTTTGCAATGCAATGAATGGATACCTAGGAGGTCATTCCGCGCCATCTGCGCTTGTCCCTCGCCATTCTTTCCTTTCTTCCCTCGTCCCAGCGAGTCTTCTTTCGCTTCACGTGAACCAACTCTGCGTCTCTCGGTCAGAGATCGGGGTCCTCCGTAGAGTCAAACAATCCGGTAGCTCTCGGGGCTTCGTTCGCCGTGCTTCGGCTCGGATCTCCTCCTGAGTGCAGCCAAAGAGGACCTCTCCTGTCGGTCGGTCAACTCTAGTCTCGTAGTCAAACAAAGTGTCTCCGTCACATCGAAAGGGTCGAGACCAGAGCTTCGGAACTCCTAAGGCAATAGTACAGCTACAGCAAGGGTCCCAGAATCGGCTACACGCACCGCTCTCCAAGAACCACTTGGGACTGCCCAACACGCTTTGCTCATACCGGGCCGGATGCGAGTCGTCAATACAACGCTCCCAGACGTCTAAGGAGTACCGCGGGAGGGAAAGCGGAATACTTCCATACCCTCGGAAAATACAAGAAGGCACTGGAAGGTGCCATACAAGAGGAACTACCTCCGCGATAGCAAGGTCATCCCGGCCCAAAGGCTCTGCTTCATCCCAAGCTGGCAGGAAACAAGCGACGGAATATAGAAGGAGGACCAAGACAAACTGGAACTCGACAACGTAGGACCCTTCTGCGAGATCCTCCTGGTCTCGATCCTCCGGTGCGGAACCCACGGCGGATCGATGCGTACCAAGTGTGCCATCCATCTCTCCCGGGCGGAGCGATCCATATCCAACACAAGAGGTCGGCGAGCAAATGACCACGGGCTAAACGACGTCGGAGCCTCGGACATGGCTGAAGTCTCTCTCGCGGCCACAAGGTGAGCAAAGCGGGGCTTCCCCCTCTCATAAAACGATCCCCGGTCGCCGGACGGTCGATACCATGAAGAGTCTCCCCCGGCACCAACGGGACAATATCCTCTCCGGCTCTGCGGTGCCCTACCACATCTAGCAAGCGCCATCACAAATGCGAGGAGGCGACCGGAAAAGCGTCGCCGTCACGCGCAAGGCAAATACATCCCAAGAGACGTCACTCTCATCATCAACCATGAACCGCTCAGGCGGCTCGGAAATGTCGATATGACCCGAATCAAGGATCATGCCTGCACTTCTTCCAACGAAGTACGAAGAAAGTCTGCAAGCTTCACGCTCGCGCGGCCACCAATCGAAAGGAAGCGAGATGGCCTCCACCTCAGGTCCTCCAATCAAAGCCCGAAAATCCTCAAAAGTGGGCACCATTTCATTGTAGGAGAAACAGTACACGTGCCTCCTAACATCCCAGAACCGCGGCGGCCCGCAACAAATCCCAATCGGGAACCAACTCCTTAAAAGACCAAACCGAGCAAAGACGAAACCTTACCTCGAAAGCCCGTCTACGATGCCTCATACGGCGCCGCATCCACGTTTTCAACTGCTCAAGGAAGTGTGCTTGCCTCTCTGCGAAAGCCTCGGCAAAATTCTAGGGACGTACGAAGAATCCATGGCAAAAATGGAGGTTCCTAGAGAAAATGGGGAAGAAAGCTCGAAAATGAGCAAATGGGAAATGAGGAAGAACCGGACAACTTTGGAAAGCATTTATGTCCTTCCCAAAAGCAAGGTTGGTCCGTACGGACCTCTTTGCATGCTAAGTATGTCCGTACGGACCTCCTTGCCCTGCAGAACCCATTTCCCAGAAACGGTACAAAAACCACTGTCCTCGGCAAAACCTTGCTCCAAAGCGCCCAAACAACGGCCAAAGCCATTCCGGCAAACATACACTACCCACAAACACACTCTCGGCTCACGTGGCATGCACAAAATAAAAATAAAAAATAATAATAGCAACTATTTCTAGGACAAATCCCGGGAATCACAAAATGATATTACATCTTAAAATAAAATGCTGTTTGCCGTGCAAATACAAGTGTTTTATTACAGGTACCAAAAATGTACATTTGCTAAACAAAAAAAAAAAAAACAAGGAGTGATATGAAAAGAGGGAAAGCAAATGAATACTAATCAGAATCCTCAGCATCATCATCCTCACCGAGGTCCTCAGAAAAGTCGGGCATCCCGGCGAACTCGCCCGTCACATCCTCGTCGTCGGAATACCGAGCACCGCCGGAGGCTCCCACGAAAAGTACTCAGAAGGATCAAATCCGGCGAAAGGATCGAAGAAAGAAGGCTCTGAGGAACCCTCACCTGTGCGCCATGCGGAGGCATGAGCGATAAAGGGCTGCTCCCTCGAAGGCCTGCGGCTCCCGAAGACGTCCGGCATCCATGCTATGCCGCCCCCTCAAAGGCCCTCTGCTGCGGCTCACGGCTCGGCTCTAGGCGGAGGAACGTCCACAGAATGCCTCGAAGGCATAGGCTCGTACGGCGGCACACGACGCGAAGACCGGCGGGACACCTTCGACGCCATCTTCTTAGCGAAGGAGCGCATCGCCACGTAACGGCGAGTCGGCATATCGTAGGCTCTCCCGGGACTGCACCAACAAGAAGCCAAGGAAACGCTCATCAAATGCGGTTATAATCAACAACAAAAAGAAAAATACGAAAAGATGCCAAGATGGAAAAGAGTCGGCACACTCACCGATCTGTCGGGATCCAGCTCGGTATGCGGCGGGAGCACTGCTCCGGAGCAGGTACAGACACCCTCCTCCTCGATCCGTCCCCGCGGACATACGTGAAATCCGGCCCCGGCATCGGAACCTGCAGGGGAGCTCGGGCGGCCGGCCTCTCTCTCCTCGCTAGCACTGCGGCGTCCTCGGCTTCCTCCTCACGAAGGCCCCGTACTCCTCTCCATATAAAGATGAACTCCTCGGCACCGACACCGCGAGGTACCTCTCGAAGTCAAGCACATCCATGTCCAGGGAATCAAGCATCCCAAAGGGAGGGTCCTCGGAGCCACGGGAAGCACACCGGGGCCATCTTTGCCCGGAAGACCCGCTCCCCGGGTACATGACATCACAAGTCAAGCCCGCGGCATCTTCCGCCGCGTCACCTCGGGAGCCCCCTCGAACTCATCGCCCCTCATCAGAGGCCCACGGGAACAAGACAAACCCTACGGCTATCCCTCTCCAAACGCTCCTGCACATCCCCGTAGGCGATGGTGAGCTTCCCCAGCTGGTCCTCCTCTTCCTCGCCGTACGAGCCCATCCCAGCATAGCGGGATACGCAGCAACGGCCCAGGATCCCTATCCCACGGGAAGCCTTGGAAAACCTCATAAAACCACACCTGTGACAAAAACGAGAGAAGGCTCGGTGCAAAAGACAATGGAGAAATGACAAGTTGCTAAATCAAGAAAAACGACAATAAACTCATTACCTCAGCAAAGTCAAAGCGAGCCAACGGGCGCGCCACCCCCGGCTAAACCGGTCCAAGGAGAAGTAGAGCTCGGCCAGCACGCCTCGCCCCAGCAATGTCGCGAGACCCTATCCAATCGGTCAAGCTCTCCAACGAGCAAAAGGAGGCTGCGGTCGCGTGGTTCGAGAACAAAGTCTCGGACGGTGCATACCACGAAGGAGCGCGCAAGCGCTCCATTGTCACTGGCCAGGTACCCGGATGTAGGCCCAATCTTGCCGTGATCCTCATCTCCACGTCGCTGTACAGCATCCCCGGGCCCCTGCGAGGACGAGGCTCAAAGCCCAGCGGCTCGGCCAACACATCATCGGCTATCATGTCTCTCCACCTCACAGGGCTCCCTTTGAAGGAGAGCCGTAATAGCGCAAAATCGGTGGGCGTCAGCTGTCGCACCTCGCCCCGGCTCGAGGTGGAAGGTGTGGGTGGTATCCCACCAATACTCGGATAAACCCGGGAAGACACTCTTGTTCTTCCTCGTGTCGGACACTCCGGCCCGGGTTCTCAACGAACACACCCAGGCCGAAGCATAAACCGGCCTCAGGGACTCGGCCTACCGTCCACGGAAATATCGGGCATCCGTCGCCATAGCTCCACAACAGCCTCGAGCGATCCCCGAGTCTTCATCCTCTTGGCCTTCCCGGCCATAAGCCCCGCATCCTGCAGGTAAACACAGCAAAGGTACGTCAATCACAATACTTAATATAAAGGCACATATAACCCGTCACAAAACACGGCACATATTGCACATAATTTTCACATACATTATACATATAATTTTCCATGTAACCCGTCACAAAACACGGCACACAATGCACATATAATGCACATATAATGCACATAATTTTCACATATATCATGCATATAATTTTTCCCATGCAGTCCGTCACAAAAACACGGCACACACTGTACATATTTTCTCAAAAGAAAAAAGGGGGGGGGATTAAACCCTACACGACACATTTTCAAAAGAAAATCCGTCCCAACACGGCACATATTGCACATATTTTCCCCACAGAGTCCGTCACCCAAAAACACGGCACGACACATATGCATAAAAAAAAAAATCCGTCCCTACACGGCACACACTTTCACATATAACCCGTCACAAAACACGGCACATGTCACATTTTTTCACAAAAATTATCACTAGACGATAATTTTTCTCACAATGTACATACATAAATAGCATTAGGTACAAAACACCAAAGCATGCAATTCACTAGATAGGCACTTTATTTTCACAAATAAGAGCTAATCTACACATTTCTGCACAAAATACACATACCCACAATTTTTACATGTCCATTTTCAACAATTCATCAAGAATTTCACAAAAAGGCATAAAATAATAACAAAAAATTTCAAAAAAATGCGAAAAACTAAAACCTAGTTCTAGCATTCAAAAATTCGAGCAGGGAATCAAAACGGAGCAGATTTCTTACCTCCCCGACGTTCATGGAGCGACGATTGTGCACCTCCGGATTCGGATACAAAACATCCGGGTTCTTCGAAGATGGAACGAACGAGATCCAATTTCTTTGAAGCTCCATCCGTTGCTCGACCACCTCTTGACTGCGTTGACGACGACTCCTTCGAGATCCCTCCGCCATTGCAAGCGATTCAAGCGAAAAATGGAAGAATTTGGTGTAAAAATGGAGGATTTTCTCTCTCTCTCTCGCCTGGTTCACGAACTGGAAATGAGGAAGAAGAAGTGGGGGAGCCTCGGCATTTAAGCCTGGTCAAAACCTGGGAATCGTAAAAAACAAAGGTGGTCCGTACGGACCTCTTTGCAGATCCAGTTGATGCGGACCTCTTTGCAAAGGGTGGCCAAATTACTTTCACGCCCTTATAATCTTTGCCCCCTGGCCGTCCTAAGGCCTTTTCCAAAGAATCCAAGTGCGTAATGGTCCCTAACCCTTCAATTCAACCACTACCGTCGCCGTAAGACCTGGCCTCTCGCCACTTCAACGGCACTAACCACCTGGCCGCCGGGCCGTAAAGCACCGGTCTCGCCACTTCAACGGCAATTCAACCACCGGCCATCAACGTAAGACCGGTCTCGCCCACTCCTAACGCAATTCAACCACCGGCCATCAACGTAAGACCGTCCTCGCCCACTTCAACGGCAAATCAACCACCGCCGTCAGCGTAAGACCGGTCCTCGCCCACTTCAAAGGGAATTCAATCCCCCGGCCCGTCAACGTAAGACCGGTCCTCGCCACTCCAACGGCAATTCAACCACCGCCCGCTCAACGGCAATTCAAGAAGGAGCCAACACCTCCCAAAGACGAATCCCAAGGCACGAGACGCCTCCAAACGCCCGACGGCACTAAGAAGGAGCCAACACCTCCCAAAGACGAATCCCAAGGCACGAGACGCTCCAAAACGCCCGACGGCAATTCTAGAAGGGAGCCAACACCTCCCAAAGACGTAATCCCAAGGCACAAGACGCCTTCAAACGCTCAACGGCACCAACTAACGCCCGCTCAACGGCATCGAAGGAGCCAACACCTCCCAAAGACGAATATCAAGGCACAAGACGCTCCAAACGCTCAACGACAACTCAACCATCGGCCCTCAAAAGGAGGTCCGAAGTCATCTTCCCAACAAAAGTGTGGCCCCTACAGTGGTCATGCATCCTCAGCAATAAGCACGGCAGATGATAAGTTCCGAATCTTCGTCGCCCACTTCAACGGGCAACAGCAAGCACGGCCATCAAAGCAAGCCCGAGCTCCTCCTCAACAAGTCGAAAGGGAAGTCATACAAGACCGCATATCCTCAAAGACCGACCATCATCCTTGCCCACTCAACGGCAACACAAGCACAAGAAGGATCCAACACCTCCAAGTACAAGTACCGAGGCACGAAGCGCCTCCAAAATGCCAAATGGGGAAGCAATCACCGGCGTCATCCTCGCCCACTTCAACGGCAACGCAAGCACCGACAGCCATCGTAAGTCCAATCTTCTACTAACAGCAAAAACACAAAGGCATCTACGCTCTCGAAGCACAAGGCAGCCACGCCTCCACAAATGCGGCTAGAAGACGATTCAAAGTCCTCGCGCATTACATCAACCGCGGCTAGAAGACGATTCAAAGTCCTCGCGCATTACATCAAATCAAGGGCTAGAAGACGATTCAAAGTCTCGCGCGTTATTACATCCACAAATGCGGCTAGAAGCACGATTCAAAGTCCTCGCGCATTACATCCACAAATGCGGCTAGAAGACGATTCAAAGTCCTCGCGCATTACATCAAACCGCGGCTAGAAGACGATTCAAAGTCTCGCGCATTACATCAAATCGCGGCTAGAAGACGATTCAAAGTCTCGCGCATTACATCAAATCGCGGCTAGAAGACGATTCAAAGTCCTCGCATCACATCAACCGCCGCCAAGACGATTCAAAGTCCTCCGGCTGGCACCAACCGCCGCGTAAGACGATTCCAAAGTCCTCCAACGGCGTGGCACCAACCGCCGCCGCATGACGATTCAAAGTCCTCGGCCGTGGCACCAACCGGCCGAAGACGATTCAAAGTCCTCCACCGTGGCACCAACCGCCGCGATGACGATTCAAAGTCCTCAAACGTGGCACCAACCGCCGCCGGATGACGATTCAAAGTCCTCCAGCCGTGGCACCAACCGCACCGAAGACGATTCAGTGTCCTCACTCTACCTCCCGGCCGGGAAGGCTTTAAACCACTCGGTCGAAGACCGTATAAACCTCCCAATGATTATCCCTGCCCTGGAAGGCCTTAAACCACCCGATTCGGAAAATCGTAAAATTTCCATCCCAGACGCCACCACGTCCTCACAATTGACCTCGGCGGTCACCACATCTTAGGACACCACCACGTCCTACCACCGACCTCGGCGGTCACACAACACTTCAGGCACCACCACGCCCACATACACTCACAAATTCACCACCTACGAACTACGACTGTGCTTGATTCCCGCCAGGATACGTAGGAATCCTATCACAGGTCCACCCATCGACCTACGCGGTCACCCAGACACCACCACGTCCTACCACCGACCTCTCGGCGGTCACACAACACTTCGTGGCACCACCACGCCCACAGCGCACTCACAAATTCACGACCTCCGAACTACGACTGTGCTTGATTCCCGCCGTGGGATACGTAGGAATCCTATCACGGGGTCCGGCCATCGACCTATGCGGTCACCCAGACACCACCACGTCCTACCACCGACCTCGGCGGTCACACAACACTTCCAGGCACCACCACGCCCACACAAATTCACGACCTCCGAACTACGACTGTGCTTGATTCCCGCCAGGATACGTAGGAATCCTATCACAGGTCCGGCCCCATCGACCCATGCGGTCACCCAGACACCACCACGTCTCTACCACCGACCTCGGCGGTCACACAACACTTCGTGGCACCACCACGCCCGCATTCACAAAACACTCACCCCACACCCGAACTACGACCAGGCTTGATTCCCGCCAGGGATACGTAGGAATCCTATCACTGTGGTCCAGCCTATTGACCTAAACGGTCACACAAAAGGACACCACCACGTCCTCACATTGACCCTCACTGGCCACTTCCTCTCCCAAGACGCGATCCAGTTAGGACCCTTATCTTATCTGGCGACCCCACTTCTTTCATAAGTGACGTCGTCGAGGGCTTCGTAAGTACCCCAATCTGGATCGCCCCCTTTCAAACACACGGGAAACACCGCAGACTCATCCACGCAGTCTCGGAGACCTCTCTCACTCAAAACCCTCTCAAAACCCTCTCAAACCCCCAACCAAACCAAGTGGAGGAGCCTTTCTCGGGGATAAAAAGGGACAAAAGGACCTTTTGGGAATTTTCAGAAATCGTAAAAGCAATTAAGGTCCGTACGGACCTCTTTGTTTCAATGATTACTAAATCCCCTTAAAGTCCACAATATTCCCTCAAATCCCGGGGAAAATGATTACTTCCCTGCAGAGTTGGTCCGTACGGACCTCTTTGCATGCAAGATGGTCCGTACGGACCTTATTGCTCGAGGAACACCATCATTCCGAATATTCTCCATCATTGCGGATTCCCTCAAATCGAGGAAATCCAAAATTCTGGATAACCAAGAAGGTCCGTACGGACCTCTTTGCTCCGAAATTTTTACTATAAATAGAGGGCTTCCCTCCTCATTTTGACACACCTCCCTCTTCTCTCTTCCTCCCTTAGCCTTCGGCTCCCCTCTACAAGTCCTCTCGAGGCACTCCCGGCCCCTTTCGGATCCTTCCGAGGCCTTCTCCGAGCTCCGCTGTGGGTGCTCCGAAGCCTCCCCGAGCGCTCCCGAGACGCTCACGCGCTGCCCGAGGCACTCTCGAGGTACTCGAGGCCCTCGTGGTACTCCGAGGCCTTGCACAGTCTTTCCACGGTGTCCCGGCTCTTTCCGAGTCAAACCGACGATCCCAAACCACGCCGAAACTACGCCCGAGTGACTCACGCCACCACAACGCACGCCGAACCTGCCCGACTGATCCCGACGATCCCCACGCACGCCGAACCTCTGCCCGAACGCAGCCTACAACCTCAACTCACGCCGAAACTCTGTCCGCAGACAACCGGTCCCTCCCAAAGCAATCCCGATCCATATCGGAACGCTACTTCGACCTCAAACACTATTCCCAAGCGGAAGACAGACACGAACCAACATTGGTAAGGCTTCCTTCCTCTACTATTTCAATACATTTCCATACATAGCATACAATGTAGACATCCGATACAGCATGCATTTTTAAAAGCACACACACACACACAACATTTAAAGGATATTAGGGGTATCCGAAAGACTCGTTTTACGAGGCTACTCGGGTGAGCTCTAATATTCTAATATTCTCTTCCCGGGGA
Organism: Adenophora triphylla var. japonica; assembly: GCA_022495995.1. Lineage (NCBI taxonomy): Eukaryota > Viridiplantae > Streptophyta > Magnoliopsida > Asterales > Campanulaceae > Adenophora > Adenophora triphylla. The sequence goes on along the minus strand of JAFEMH010001886.1, from coordinate 95,100 downwards.
GTCATCTGACCTCCGAACTCAAAATCTCATCACACAAAAACGGTTTAAAATTATCTTTAAACTGATGCCCTTTTTCAATGTTTTGGGCTTAATAAAAACGGCGTGGCGACTCTACAAATGCGAAAACAAACGGCGAGACACCTTCCAACGCGAAAGATGCCAGATGCCGGGGCCGCGAGGCCTTTCTCGGATCCGGGTAATTTCACTTCTACTGACTCCAAGTCCATTCCTTCTACTGAACTGTCATCATCACTGTAAATCCATCCATTCCTATTCTCATTTCCGACTGATTCTTCACTACCACTGTCTGGGAGATAGGCAAATTCACAGGCGTTGACGAAATTATAGAGGTCGGGCGATGCGGGATTCCGGGGTAAGGAGATTTGGATTAGGCCGAAAGGAGGGAAAGAGTCCCACGGGGATGCAAAGGCTGTGAGGGTGTCGGGACCCCGACGGCTTGGGATGTTGGGAAGGCGAAAAGGGGCGATCTTTGGCAATGGATTATATGTGGATGGAGGAGGGGATTGACTATAGGCTAGCCCTTCTTCCCTAGTCACTGGTTACCCAAACCAAGGTCTTTGTTCTCTGTCGAATCGGACATTCGACTCTACGGATGACCAAATTGAGGATTCGCGAACCGTGCCGAGAATTCCCGCACTAACAAGTCGGCCGACCGGTGTTCTCACCCACTTCTTTCTCATTGCGGGAAAGGGATAGGAAAGGTTTAGACTCGGGGTAGGTGTTTAGGCTGAAGGCACAGGCAATATGCAAATTAGAATCTTCCAGTTTACTTAAAACAATGTCTTTTATTAATATCTATTTGGTTGGAAAAGGGGATTTGCCCTTCTTTTTCGTAACTACTCTAGATCCTGGATCAGTGGGTTCCGTCACTACGTCTATAAGCCCCTCGTATTCCACCTGTATTTCGACCTCCCAGGGTGGGACGGCCCGGGCGAGGTCCTATAGGGCACGCGGATCCCACCGACCGAGAGTAAAGAACGCTCCTAACGGGTCTAGCGGGTCATAGGAGCTTTCAACGCACGAACGATGCGGATTATAGTCAAGGCAATACCGGGAAAGTCTCGTCTTTCTGCCTTGATAGAATTTTGGCAGAATTTCGCTTGAGCGAATGACGTTTTGACTTTCGGTAATGTCCGAGAAGATAATAGGCATGGGTCGGGCGGCAAAAGTCGGATGACACAGTGTCACATTGAACTTCGTTGCATACGCCGGGCGTGAGTCATAATCGAAGTCAAAGCCGGGTCAAGATCTTGCCAATTTTTCCTTGTCGGAATTTTGGCAGAGCTTCGCTTTGAGCAAAAGATCTTTTGATTTGTTGGCAAAGACTCGGTCTTGACCCTTACGCATTCCGTGCAGGTCAAGGTCAATAGTCAATGTCGGAGTCGAGATCTCGCCAATTTTTCCTTGTCGGAATTTTGGCAGAGTTCCGCTTGAGCGAAAATCTTGGCTTCCGTTATGAACTAAGGCTTGACCTTCACGAGGGTATGCAACTGGGCTATATGACACGGACTAGACCAAAAACCAACCAAAAGTCACGGTTTTTGAAACGTGTGACACGGGACCGTGCATTGTCGACACTTTGCCATGGGGAGGTTGAGATGATTCCGTGCGCGCCGGGAGCATCGTAGGCTGTCCGTGGCAGTGGAACCACCCTCGGGTTTGAAGGACGTGCGTGCAAAGTGTACAGGGATATATCGGAGTGCGCGTAGTGTGCGGTCTCCTAAAAATGTTCCTTTTTGAGTTAAAACAGAGATTTTCATAAATGTGTTTTAAAGGAATGATTTTCGGGACGGGTAAAATGCAACACGTAAGCACGTAAATTTTTCGGGAGCCCTGGAATCATGGAGCCGAGTAGCCCCAAGCCGCTAGGGCTGCCCATTAACCATGATTTTTCTGGTGGAATTGCCGCGAGGTCGCCCGGTCGGAACCCAAGGAGGATTAAGCCGTACGACTGCATGGATCAATTTTCCAGGTTCCACTCCTTTTGCTATTTTTCGGGTTGTTTCCCGTTCAAAGTATGCACAGATTCCAAGATGCAAATGATGCAATGCAAGGTAAAGAAAGCAAGCACGACTAATGAAATCGGCGACGGGAGTCTAACCCGCTCAAAGGGAAAAGCTTTCTTTCATTTTTTCAAAAAATTTTTTTTCGAAAAGGGGATACTGGTACGTGGAATTGTTAAACCACCGGTTATCCCAACTCCCACATCAGGGAGTGTACAGGAAGGGCAAGTGGTTTCCACCTATATACCGAGTATCGATTTTTTTGTTTTGAAAATAAAGCTTTTCTTCTTTGGGATATGTCCCCAGCGGAGTCGCCAAACTGTGAATGTGTGCCCAAATTTTTTTTGTTGGATTCACGCGAGTTTGAAGACATCCGGTTTAATTTTAAAAACGGAGTCGTCACGCCATTTTGATTTCCTCAAAACTTTGAAAAAAGGATTTTTATGGGTTCGGAGGTTAAGTTACCCCTTGGAAAGAACGGATCGTCGTTCACCCAAGGTGCCTTGCCGGAGCAAGTCTCCCAAGATCCCATTAATCGTGCTTGCTTGCGTGCTTTCTTGTGTGCATGTGTTTGAAAATAAGGAGGGAATGTCCCAAGTCGTCTTCCGGACGTACAAACCATTTGTTGGTTGTCGCTCGGGATTTCTTGGATTTTATGTATTCGGGATTATGATCCCGTCCTCATCTTGGACTTGTGATCATCGCATTTTTTAGACCTCGGGGCTTGCGTGATCGAGAGAATGACTCTCTTTATAGTCAAAGATGAGGTTCTTTAGAAAAGGAGGGTCCTTAGCCCATCAATCCTACACTTTAAGACGGTCGAGCTCGTATGGATGCTTCATACTCATCTTAAGTGATAATCGGAGATATAGGGTTCAAAGGTGTCCTTTTCTAAAGAGATTATGAAACCTTTATGGAAGGAATGATGTAAAGATAGGATCTTTTACACCGGTCCGTTCCGAGATTACTAATGGGGGAATGGGGGAATGCATGTAAAAATGACATTTTTAATGAAAAGATGACATTTTTGGGTTGCAAAGGATGCATTTGATTTAAAGAAATGATCTTTATTGCAAAGGATGCATAAAGACACAATTTTTATGCAAATGATGCAATTTTTATGAACAAATTGGAATTCAATATGCAAAGGATGCATAAAGATTGCATTTTGAAAAGCATAGGATGCTAGTTTATGTTAAAGACATGATCTTTAAAGCAAATGATGCTTGGAAAAGGGATTTTGAATGCAAAGGATGCATTTTTATTGAAAAGATTTGATTTTTATATGCAATGGATGCGTAAAGATGACATTTTTATTTGAAAATAGGGGTTTTAGGTGCAAAGGATGCACCTTTATGGATAAAGACTACATTTTTAATGGCAAATGGTGCCTAATGCATGCAAAGGGGAAGGGGGAATATAAAGATATGATCTTTAATCTCCCAAGTCCCAAGCAAGATAAAAGCAATGCAATGAGCAATTATAGAGCAATTAAGATGCAAGGTTAGGGCGTGCGAGGTTACCAATGGCTTCCTTTTCTTCTTTGGATGAAGCTAGGAGGAGAGGATTGATCTTGGGCCTTCAAGGAGGAGGGAGATGACTTCTTGAGCTTCTTCTTCACCTTCTTGAACTTCCAGCTGTTCTTGGGAGGTTTCTTCACGTATTATGAGTGTTTGTGGGTTGATTTTGTTGTTGTATGTAAAATGGGTAGAGGAGGGCTCTATTTATAGGCAGTCTGGAAATCGCCAATGAAGCCGTGCGGCTAGGGACCTCGAGCTAATGCAGCCGTGCGGCATTATCCCTTGTGACTCAGCATTTCTAGAACCATGCAAGGTGGCAATATCTAGAAGCTTCCTCCCAATTAAGAAAAACGTGTTTCTTAATTGGGAAGGCTCCTTTTCAGCCTTTTATTCAATTTGGGACTTAGGAAGGTCCGGGGAATTACCGGGAAACTTACCGAAATTGCCGAGAAATTTAACCGAAAGGCATGAGCCAGATTTGGGTACTTACAATAGGCAACAGACGACTTTGAATGTTTAACTCCCATTCTGTTCAATTCTTGCTCAAACTTTTTCGAAAACTGAAGGCCATTATCAGAAACGATCACCCTAGGGATCCCAAACCGACACCAAATTGAATCAAGGATGAAGCTCAGTGCGTTCTTTTCAGTGATCTTGTTTAATGCCTTAGCCTCTACCCATTTAGAGAAATAATCAACTGCCACAATTACGTACTTCACTCCCCCATTGGCCTTGGGAAAAGCCCCAATTAAGTCAACACCCCACATATCAAATGGACAGGCCGCCATCACCGGGGTTTGCTCGGTCGTAGGGAGTTTCAGGAGGTCAACAAATCTTTGGCAGGTGTCACATTTTTTCACAAACTCTTTTGCATCTTCACGGAGGTGAGGCCAGTAGTATCCCATGGTAATTAACTTGTCCGCCAGTGTATGAGCTCCGGGGTGGCCCCCACACTCTCCTTGGTGGACTTCAAACAGCAGATTCACAACTTTGTCCGGATGCACACATTTCAGCAAAGGCCTTGTGATAGATCGTCTATAGAGTTACCCGTTGACGACTGAGTACCGTGGAGATTTCCTTTCGATTTGACGAGCTCGGATCTCATCAGTTGGTAACTCGTCGTTTTCAATGAAAGCCTTCATCTCATCAATCCAACATCTGGGGCCATCCCCAACACACATTATCCTCACTCTTTCGTAGGCTGGTTGCTGGAGGTAGGCCAGGTGGTGGCCATGCTCGGCTTCAGGGAGCTGATCGGTGGCCAGCTTCGAGAGCAGATCAGCATGCTCATTATCTTCTCTAGCAACTCTTTGAATGGCCCAAAATTCTAACCCTCGTACCATTTCGCCGACCAATGAGTGATACTTCTGCAAGGTTGAGTCGACGACCGCATAGTCCCCACAGATTTGATTAACGATCAATTGGGAATCACAATAGGCCATAATTTTTGTTGCGCCAAAGAACTTGGCATACTCTATCGCCGCAATGAGTGCTTCGTATTCTGCCTGATTGTTCGAGGCTTGAAACTTGAACCTTAAAACTTCTTCAAAAACAGTTTTACTCTCCGGCTCCACCAACACAATTCCAGCCCCACTGAGCTCTCCCTAGTCGCCGACCCATCTGAAAAAAAAATTCCAACATCCAACGGGCAAAGTCACTTGCTCTGGTTGATATTCGACTTGCTTGCCCTTGCTAGCTTTCTGGGGTGGCACTCTTTGATCGTCGTTAGATCTGAACGACATCTCGATCAAGAAATCTGTCAGGGCTTGGGCTTGCAAAGTCTTTCGTGCCCGATATTGGATGTCAAACTCCGTCAATTCAATGCTCCAGTTCAGCAGACGACCGGAGCTTTGATGTCTGTGTAGGATCTTCCTTAGTGGGGCATTGGTATAAACAACAATGGAGTGGGCTGAGAAATATGCTCGTAGCTTTCGTGCTGCAATGACGAGAGCGTAGGCAATTTTCTCATCATTAAAATAGCGGGTCTCAACATCAGACAAAGCCTTGCTCACATAATACACCAGCTTCTATATTCTATCCTCCTCTCTAACCAATACGGCGGCGACGACCTTGTCACCCACCGAGAGATAGACATATAAGACTTCCCCGGCAACGGGACTACAGAGAAGAGGTGGAGAGCCGAGGTATTCCTTGAGCTGGCTGAACGACATTGAACATTCCTCCGTCCATTTAAAATCCTTCGCACCACGAAGAGCCTTGAAGAAGGGCAATGATCTTTCTGCTGACTTCGAAATAAAGCGACCCAGAGCCGCTACTCGTCCGTTCAGCTGTTGGACATCCTTGATGCATGTTGGCTCGGCCATATCAATCAACGCCTTAATTTTTTCAGGGTTAGCCTCTATCCCTCTTTGAGAAAGCATAAACCCTAAGAATTTTCCAGCTTCAACACCGAAAACACATTTTGCTGGATTGAGGACCATGTTGTTGGCTCGTAGATTGGAGAAGGTCTGTTGCAGGTCGTCTACATGTTTCCTTTTCTTTGACATGATGACCATATCGTCTATGTAATCCTCCAGATTATCACCCAACTGACCCTTGAAAACTTTGTTGATCATTCTCTGATAAGTTTCCCCGACGTTCTTCAACCCAAAGGGCATCTTCGTATAACAATATGTGCCACCCGCAGCATGGAAGGCTGTATTTGGAATATCCTCCTCGGCCATCTTGATTTGATGATAGCCGGAGTATGCATCCAAGAAACTGAGGGTCGTATGCCCAGCTACGAAACTGATGAGCTTGTCAATTAGGGGTAGGGGTAACTATCTTTCGGGCACGCCAGGTTAAGGTCCGTGAAATCCACACACAATCTCCATTTTCCGTTGGGCTTTTTGATGAGCACAACGTTTGCCAACCAAGTCGTAAATCCAGCATCCACAATTATTCCTGCACTTAGCAACTTTTCAATCTCTTGCTTAATCGCAACCTCCTTTTCAGTTGAAAAAATTCTCAACCTTTGCTCCTTGAACTTCAACGTTGGGTTCACCCCAAGCCTGTGGACAGCAACATCCTCCCTTATGTCTTTCATATCTTCGACCCTCCAAGCAAAGATATCGAGGTTATGTTTGAGTAGGGTGATTATCTCATCCCTCTCCTCAGTTGTTAGCTGAGACCCCAGTTTAATCTTTTGCTCAGGGTAATTTGGGTGGATGTCTAATTCAATCAGCTCATCAACAGGTTTGAGCTCAGCTGTCTCGTCACGAAAATCCATAGATTCAATTACAACCTCCTTGATTTTCTTTTTGGCTTCTGGGGTGAGGTCAGGCACTTCATCGTCAATCAGCTTATCCAGCTCTGCCCCCGAGTCCTGGTTGTCCAAAAGTTGTGTAGCTGTTGTTTGGTCGTCCAGGAATATCTCATCAATAAAACTCTCAGGCTCGTCCAACCTGACAATTGGCTCGCCAACACATTTGATCGTCGAGACATTGGAGTAGGAGGTTGTTGTTTGCTTAATTAATTTTGAAAACTTCACAATATGCTCAGGGTCGTCGATTTCAATTGTCCTTTTGCTCTTCAACACATGCTCAAGGAATTCTGGGGCCGTCCCCAATGCACATCCTACTCCCGAGCGTGTTGGGAATTTAATTCTCTGGTGAGGGACAGAAGCGACGATCCCTAGAGCAACCTATCCTGGCTCGCCAAGTATGGCATGGTAATCACTTACAACATCAATCACAATGAAAGTCACAGTTTGGATTGTTCTCAATGGATGGTCCCAATATCGACGGGTAAGTCAATTTGTCCTTTAGCGTCTACTCGGTGGTTGGTGAATCCCTCAAGACGACCTAAGTAGGGACTTAGCCGATTATCAGGTAGACCCCTTTTTTGATAGACGCTGTAGAACAAAATGTCTTTTGCTGCCCCTGTATCAATGAGTATTCTTCTTGATTCACAGTTGTCGATGAAACCTGGGACAATCAAAGTTTGTTGACGGGCTATTGGATTGGTTGACAACTCATACGGGTAAAAACTGATCACATCATTTGGAACATCTGCTTTTGGAGGAATATGGGGGGCTTTCTTCAAATGGTATATAGCACTTTTAATATGGTTTTTGCTTGATTCCTCGGAAATAACTGAGACCAATCTCGGCTGTCTCTCAGGAGGGTCGTTGTTAGCGGCTCGGTTGTTGGCTGCTGGACGATCCCTCTTTACGTACTGGTCGAGGTGACCGTCTTCGATCCACCGTTGTATTATCTTTTTCAAGCTAAAACACTCCTCCGTGTCATGCCCCTGTCCCGGTGATATTCACAGTACTTGTTCATGTTTTTCTTCCCCTTTGCATTGGGGTTCATCTTTGGTGCTGGTCCCAAATCTACGTTGCTCAGAATTTCTGCACGGGATACTATTAGCGGAGTGTATGACTCAGGTACCTTCTCAGCTTTTCCCGACTTGTTCTTCCCCTTATCTCCAGCCTTGTCCTTCTTAGATTTTCCCGCCTCTTCATTGACGACGGCCTTCCCATCACGTTGCAACTTCCTCTCTTCAGCTTCGGCCACTGCATAGGCCTTAGCGTAGAGGTCCTTTCTAGACTTGGCCGGGTGGACTTGAAGCTCGTAGTCCAAGGTTGAAGATACGATCCCATGCCTAAAACAGCTGATAATTTCACGATCTTTCAAATCCTAATCGATCTGGTCGACCAATTTCTTGAATCTCTTGAAATAATTCATCGAGCTTTCATTTGCTCCATGAGTAATATTACTTAGGTCGTTCACTATCTTACGACGATCTCCAGCAGTCGCAAACCTTCCCAAAAACTTCTTACGCATGTGTTTCCAAGAATCAATGCTTCCCTTAGGAAGGCTTCTAAACCATCTCAGAGCTGCTTCAGTTAACGTGCTAGTTAGAGCTTTACACATTACATCGTCTTGCCTTGAATACCTAGACACCAGTATCATCTGAGCCTCAAGGTGCTGCATATGATCCAAAGCACTCGTTGAGCCGTCATATTGCTTCAAGTCAGGTAGTTTGAATCCTGGCTCAGGCGGTCCCAATTCAAGCATCCAGGGTGCCAAAGGTTTCAATGTGCCAACATCATCCTCCGAGTCATCACTATCAGTGTTGTTTTTTCTTGCCATCAACTCCTCAACCTTACGCTTGAGTCTGAGAACCTCACGCATGTCAATATCTCCTACTCGGTCGGCGGAAAGAACCCTATCTAGACGAGGTCCCCGGGAGACAGTGTTCGATCGTCGGGAAATCGTTCTCTCCCTTCTGTTATCTCTGGGAGGGCATGGTCTGTAAGACCTGGATTGATCCCGTCTGCGAGGATGAGAGGGAGTACGTGTCCTTTCTCTGTAGCTCGGAGCTCGCTCGTTATGCAATGAGGGGGTCATTTGACGACCTCGATTAACTTGGCTCGGGTTTTGCTCAAGATTGTCATTTGCAGGAGACCTCCAAAGTTCTCTGTCCGCCTCTTCTCGTTGTCGCTGAGATGAGTGTCCTTCACTGTGACGACGGTTAAGGTGCTCTCTGAGGTCCTGCGGCGGCACTTGACAATCGTTCACGGTGGCAACTTCTTCACGATGACCATCAGCCCCTCTCTCGTTCCTTCGTCTTCCGGAAGTGACCGTATTTTGGGATGCCTGACCAGGTCGGTCCTCGGCCATTCAGATCAACTCGTTTTGGATCTACAGAAGTTCGTGAAGGGTATTTTCCCTTTCGACGAGAAAAGCGGTTATGTCGAGAATGGGGTTGGACGGGCTCCCACATTTCGTATAGTAGCTCCCTCAGTCCTCCTTCTGGCTGGGGGTCGTCCCTGCCGCCGATCTTGAGCAGGCCTTTTCTCTCTTCTTCTTGCATCTGGAAGTCCAGTGTCATCCATAACACCATGTGACCTGATAACCCTCAGATTAGGGTTCCTAGGTTGAGGTGATGGAGGCCTAGGGTTTTCTTGGTGGCACTGCTCAGGCGAAGGTCGCCGGCCATCATTTTCCGTTGACATGCTTACTGTGTGTCCGTCTGACACCATCTCGAGGTTTTTTCCGGCTGTTCTCTAGGCTTGGTTGAAGTCTCCAACGAACGATTCCCGGCAATGGAACCACTCTGATGACGTAGGAAATCGTTCGGGCTCAGCTATCGAAGTCCAGCAGAATAATGGGCTGACTTGAGACCTGCACACCACCAGAAAGTAACCGTGAACTGCGCCGGGCCTTGTCCGGCAAGGCCCTCCGACGTGAGAATCAGTGTGGGCTGGAGAAGGTGATAAGAAAATATTGAGAACGTGTGGGTGTGTGTATACGTGAATAGTGAAAAGTGCATTACCTTAGCTCAAGTCACTGTTCATGTATTTATAGTGAATGAGGGGAACGAACTAGGATTTCCATCTGGACCGTTGGATTTGATTATTGCTAACCGTTGGATTGGTTTTGTCCCCATGTGTCCACGTGGCGTCCTGTGATTGCTTCGTACGAGCAAGGACACTACTGTACTTGTTAAGGATAATGGTTTGCCTTATAATGGAAAGTGTCACCTGCACAATGCGGCACCACTGCTAGTCCGGTGGGGACATGCGCAGAGTAGTCCAGTGGCAGGTTTGACTTTATCCGAAGATGGCTTGCTGAGCAAGCTATGCAAAACGACGACCTGGAGCTGTATGTCCAGGAGGGTCGTCACTTGACGGATGGAACGACGAGCTAGTGTCTGGACGAGATACCTCGTCTTTGGATGGGCTTGGTCGCTCAATGGCGACGACGGCCATCCATTGTTCGACGGACTACGATCCAAAACTTCTGTCTGTCCTTCGGGCTTGGTCCCCTGGTGGGCTGGTGGTAGAGCCCACTTTGCAAGGGAATGGTTTGGGCTCGGCCCATCACAAATTATTCTGTTCAAAATCAATTAAGTGTTATTGACAGTGTTAAAAAGAATATTAGTGATAATATTAAGAGTGTTAGTTTTAGTGTTCAAAAGTGTCAACTTGTTTTAATAAATCCAATTATACACATTTTGTTATAGAACATAGAGAATTATTATAATTTTTTCATTTTTGAAAATGTGTAGTTTGTAATGGATCATCTAAAAGTGTACTCCCTCCGTCCCGCCCGAAAGGGCATTTTTGTGTCCTTGCAATGGGAATTAAAAAACAGTGATGTAGAAAAGAGAAAAAGTGTACAGTGAAATAAATATTATGAGTGAAAGGTAATGTAGGAAAGAGAAAGTGGGGTAGGGAGCCCCCCGGGCACAGCCGAGTGGTAAAGGAAGCAGCATTGCTGAGCTTGCAACCTCAGCATGGGGAGTTCGAATCTTGGCAGGAGCAGCTAGAGCAGCCAATTAAATTGGTGATGTAAGAGTGATGTAAGTGCCATGTAGGAGGGCTCCCTTGGGGCCAGGAGTATAAGGGGTGCTGCCACCCTGACTACCTCAGACATATCCCGCGGTTTACCTCGCTAGGGCCACCGAGGCCGGTGGCTGGTGGTCCAGGATATAGTCCGGCGAAGCTGTGAAACACAGGTATCAAAAAAAAATAAAAAAAATAAAGTGGAGTAGGGAATAGTTAGTGGTTATTTATTGTGAGAGTATGACAAGTGGGTCCCACAAATAAAGAAGTAATAAAAAAACTTTTCATTTTTGGGTTGTACCCTTTCAAATGAGACGCCCAAAAAGGAAATTTGTGCCCTTTCGGGCGGGACGGAGGGAGCATTATATTTAATAATCCCTCCGTCCCACTTCAATTGAGCTACTTTCCTTTTTGGGACTTCCCACTTCAAATGAGACATTTCATAAATGGAAAGAAGTAAACAGTGTTTCGGACATTTATACCCTCATAATGTTTATATATTTACAAAAAAACCATTCATTATACCCTTATAATTTTAACATATTTACAAAAAAACCAATCATTAACTTACTATTCCTCCCACTCATTCTCTCTCTTATTAAATATTTTTAATTTTTACATTCTCTCTCCTCTAATATTCTACCCACTTTTAATTCTTTACTAATTTTTTAAAAAAAAATTCTTAAAAAGCGTGCAAAGATGTCATGGCTCAATTGAAATGGGACGAAGGGAGTATCAATTGGAAGGATGGAGTATAGGATTATGTAATGAAAATCTATTTTTTTTATTACAACATAATAAATATTATTAATAATAATTTTTAATTATCATTAAATAATTAATGTTACCTAAATATTATTATTCAAAATTTACTCAAATTAATAATAAAAATGAAAAAAAAATTAACTTTTCGAAACGGCTTTCATTTGATTTTTTTCTCAAATAATTTCATTTTAAAAATCTAAATCCCAAAATAACTCCCATTTGAACTATTTGCCAAAGTGACCAATTTTTTGGAACTTGCTACATGGTGTAGCGAGTTTATAATTTTTCCGGTTAAAATCGCTACACGGTGTAGCGAATTTAAATTTGCTCAATTTTATTTTAATTTATGCTATTAAAAAAAAACTAAAATTTGAACTCGCTACATAGCGAGTTCAAATTACCAAAGCAGGCCACTACCAAACCAAACCAAACCAATGGTACAAATTTTGTCTCATTTTAAATTACAAAATAGTAATTATTAATAAAGAAAACTAAATACAAATATTATTTTTTCCATCTCAAATAAATACTTTAAAAAATATACTTCTATAAAAATTATATTCTTCATTTCAAAAATAAATGTTACTTTCGACTCAAAATGAATAACCAAAAAATAATACTACATTTTTTGTCCAAAAAAATGAACATTACTTTCTTCATCCCAATGAATAATTAAAAAAATAATACTACTTCATTTACCTCAAAAATTAATGTTTGTAATGTTAATGCCTTCATTTCAATATATGATAATAATTTTTAAACAAATGAATTAATATTTTATAAAATATTCATTAGGACGAAGATAGTAATTTATTTTTTTAGACGATGTAGTATTTTTTTTGTAAAAATTAATGTGTATAATGTTAGTGTCTTCGTCTCAGAAAATGAATATTAATTTTTGAGACAAGTAAAGTAGTATTCTTTTTTAAAATGTTCATTGAAACAAAGGAATCAATTTTTTTTTGATATAGAAAGTAGTATTAATTTTCGGACGAAAGTAATATTAATTTTTGAATTGAAGGAATTTTTTTTCTTAAAAAGTAGAATTTTTTTTCTATGTAAAAAAAAATGAACATTGCTTTTTTTGTCTCAATGAACATTTAAAAAAAGAATACTACTTTATTCATTTAAAAAATTAATGTCATCTTAATGTCATATTTTAAGATGAATGCACTAACATTACAAACATTAATTTTAGAGGCGAATGAAGTAGTATTAATTTTTAAAATATCCATTGGAATGAAGGAAGTAATGCTCATTTTTTTGATAAAAAATGTAGTATTATTTTTTGGTTATTCATTTTGAGTCGAAAGTAATATTTATTTTTGAAATGAAGAATATAATTGAACGGAATAAAAGTGATGGGCTAGGCCCAACGATCGAGCCCAGTCGTTTATATATTATTGCCACCACATTCTCAGTGGGCTAGGCCCAAGGCCCATCAGCGAGATCAATCGACCTAGCTCATTGTCCGACCTCAAAAGGTCCCGATCTAGCTTGGTCCGATATTACGATCCAGTTTCTATTCGGGTATTATCTGACCACTATCGTTCAATCAGGCCGACCTAGATCCAAACAGGCGATCTCGACCTAACAAAAAATACGCCGACCTACAGAATCCAGGCGTGTATACAATTCTTTCCATAACAGACTCCCTACAAATAAGGAGTTATATATGTACACGATTTCTCATACGTATCTGATGCATGATTCAAGGGATTCAACACAATCCTATTAAAATTATATCTCTCATCAACAACTATAAATACTTCACAACATCAACCGTTCCAAGGTAATTGCTATTTAATATTCTGAATACATTGTTCATTATATTTTATAAGCTTTCATATACACCATACTTACTCTCATGCCCGAGGGTCTTCGCTGGAGATCATTCCGGCTAGTCGTGGGTTCCGTGTTTCAGGTCAAAGAAGTCAGGAGATCAATCTTGCGGCTGGACGGAGATTGATAAGCACGATTCTTGCAGCATCAGTTTGGTTCCATTACCGGGAATCGTTGCTTTTTGACCTCAAAGCTTTTCTCACACCATCATAATGAGTTCTGACGGTCATGTTTCGGATGCCTCGGATGAGCCTAACGAAGGAAACGCCGGCGGTAACACGGACGCCGGTGCTGGAAATTGCAATGTTAACATGCCTACTCCCCCTCCTCCGCTGCGCCAGGCCAGGAGGTTGACACGCCCTAATAGCGTCGCTGATGGCAGAGGCTTACCAGACGACAGAAGGGAGAAAAGGCCTATGGTCGAACTTGAAGACATGACCCCCTCCAAAAGCGTCAGCTGCAAGCCGAGGTCGAGCGGTTGCGGGCGGCAAATTCTCTATAGCCCAGTCCTCGGCAATCCCTCGGTAGGGGAGGAGATGTTGCGAGCGGGCTAGAATTTTTTGAGCGGGGCCATTGCGATATGCCAGACTCGCCTGATCAGAATGATAGGATATCGCAGAGAGCGGCTCCCTCCCAAACCTCTCACAGGCAGCCTAGTGGGAGTGCTAGGCAGGACGGGAGTGCCAGGCAGAATGGCGAACAGCAGAGAATTGTACCACAGGTTCGCTCCCACATCAATGTTCCAAGCGACGACCTAAGACCTAGCCTCAACAGGAATAGGGAGCAGGAGGCGGAATCAGACCTAAGGCGACAAAGGGAAGCTGAAAGGAATGTGCGTAGGTCACCTGCCAGAACTGAGAGGTCGCAGTCTCATCGAGATAGGAATGGGCGTAGGTCGCCAGTCAGAGGAAATAGGCGCATGTCGCCTGTAAATTCAGTAAGGTCTCCCTCCCACAAGGACAGACGGGGTAGAGAGGTGACTCCCCCTAGAAGTGAAAGGCATAGGGTCTACTCAAGAAAAGAACCTCATCGGGAGGAGCGACAGAGATCCAACGACGCCCCACACTCAAGAAACGACCATCCAGATGCTAGGGAATGGTTGAGTTGGAAAAGTAGTATGGGGAAGCCCATTTCTATGGCCTTATCGGCCTAAGTTGAACCGAATATAAGAGTAGTATGGGGAAGCCCATTTCTGTGTTAAGTTGATTACCAAGGAGGGCTTCTCGTCTTCAAGGGGAGCCTTGCTCGGCCTTGGAGAGATTTCTTCCTCGGCCTAAATATATGCCTTGCTCGGCATTGGACTTTGCTTGAGCCTTAGTCATTATACGCTTGCTATGTCAAGGTCGACATAGGGGAATGACGAGGAGGTAATACGAGCAAAGGTAGGGTAGGCCCACTCCCTTTGTCATAATCGAGACTTGTATAGATTATATTTTGGGCCTAATCCATTGGGCCTTGCCCGATCACGGATCCACGTTCGTACCTCGGTTTATACCGTTCACACATTTTTGTACTAAAATGTAATGTGAAATATTTAGTAGTGCATTTAAAATTTTAATAAGTAATGTAAAAAAATATATGGTTCGGTTCAAACCGCAGTTTAAGACTAAACTAAATTAAACCATGCGATTTGGCTTGATTTTCAATTATGAATGGTTTAGTTCGATCTCAAATATTGGCGAACCACATGGTTCGGTTTGGTTTGTGGTTTGACCTCCCAGACCAAATCAAACCAAATCGTGGTTTGAGACCGCGAAATCGAACCACGAGACCAAACTGCCAAACCAAACCACATTACATAAGCTAATCCTTACTGTTTGTATCTTATTTAATATTTTCGTATATTTATTATTTACTGTTAGATCAATAAAAAATCTACATTACATAGACTAATTATAACCCCCGTTTGTATCTTATGTAATATTAATTTCATAATTTCTTATTTTCATTGCGACACATAAATAATCAAGTTTTCTCCACGGCCGACATTGTAAAGTTTTTTCTTCATTTGGCCTCCCTCTTCCTCTTGTCTCTCTCTTCCTCCAACATTTCTTTTAAACACCTGCATTTTTCACTCTTCATTTGTGATCACGGAAAATTTAAATAAATCTAATAATCAGTTGCAGTCTGAATCGTGGTTTGAATCGTAGTATAAACCATTGTCCGAATCACGGTCTGAACCGCAGTATAAACCGTGGTTTGAACCAAATAATTGAAATGCGATTTGAATCAAACTGAATCAAACCATAGTGATTTGTTTTGTTTGGTTTGAATTTTTTCGTGGCTCGGTTCGATTTGATATTTTATCAAACCGATGACAAGTGGTTTGGTACGTAAATTCCCCCAAAACGAATCAAACCGAACCATTTACACCCCTACACGTTAGCCTTTGGTCTCTCCTAAATTTCAAAAAAATAAAATATTATGGAATAAAGCTTGTTATATGTAACAATAAAATGTCAATCACAATTTTTAGATTATTATTAAGATGATAAATTTATATAAATTATTGATTAAAATTCAATTAAATTAAAGTTATTTTTTGAGATCGAGAAAATGCAATAGAAATGATTAAATTAAACGATTTAATACCCTCATCATTAAGAGTATGCACAATGGTGAGCGAAATTTTTGCTCACCGAATGAGCGAAACTGGTGTTTGAGCGAATTTTTGCTCACAGAAACTAATATCCTGCAGCGGTGAGCGAAATTTTTGCTCAAAACATTTTTATAATTAATAAATAAAATATTATTTTATTTATAAATTAATGATATAAATTAGTTTTTTTATTCGTTCACATTACAAAATAATATTTTTTAAAAAATTATATTTTATTGTAATTGCATTTTTTTATATAAAACACTGATAAATAAACATCAAGTTGGATATGACAAATCAACATTAACAGCTATAATTTATTAGATTCCTGACTCTTGACAAATAATGGAGATGAGTTGAAATTAAAGTTGATCGTGACAAATCATACACTAAGCATGTGAACTTGCTTAGAGTTTTTCCATTTATTGGTATACTAGTATCCAAATTTTTTTTAAAAAAATTGATTAGACTATACAATAAGTGTGTGGACAAAAGAACTAGATTCCATGATAATAACCAGCTTCTTGATGCCATTCATTTATTGACCAACTAGACTACAAATGTCAATCATTTGATTTGACAAAACACAATATGTAACAAAGAACATACATTTATTCATAACAAACCACTTCACAATACAGAAATTTAAAAACAACAATACAATAAATTTAAACACAATCATTGTCACTCTCCACACGAATGAGACGAAATGCCTTAGCCTTTTTCTTTCTACTACCCACGGTGGTAGTCTGAATTCGCGCGCTGCTCCCATTTGGGATAGTTCTTCAGCATAAACCACACATGCTCATCTTTAAAGGTTTGTTTTCATGATTTTCATACAGTTGTTTAGCCTCACATCGAACGTCTTGTTCGTTGTATCCAATCCCATTTCGTCTAGTTGCTTCATTGTACATCGCAACAAACAAGTTTACTGATTTTGCCATCCTACCCCATCGAGCTCGAAGCATAGACAAAGTCCTTTTACCAATTTTTGATGGCTTTTGTTGCTGCGTCGTATCGTACATTGTCTTTACAGTACCCCACAACTTCTCATACTTTTGGTTGGTACCCATTATTGTATCAGTGCTTGTATTCATGTAAGCACTGACGAGAGCTTCATCTTCTGCGAATTTCCAGCCAATGGTTTCTTTTTTCTTTTTTGGAGCTCCTTTTCGTCTTTCTGGTACAACCTCTTCTTCTTCGCCTCCTTCATCTTCCTCTTGTGTCTCTGGAACAAATTCAGTGTTTTGCGACTCAGGAGTGAAGCTTTGGAATGGCATCAAGCCAAAAGATGTTTGAGTGTTTAGTGGAGAATTAAAATCACGGGGTGAGTTTTGAGAGAAGTTGATAGGATTTGAGCTTTGGGAGTAGTTTTGGAAGTTGTTTTGACGGTAATTGCTTGTGAAATTTGGATCAGTAACCAACATTTCTTCGAGCCAAGCTTGACTAGAATTATATCCGAAATTGTTTTCATAATTATCCATAATCAAAAACTCAAAAAGATTTTTTTTTTTTTAACTTTAGCTTAAAGAGAGAAAGTAGGGAAGAAGAGGTGTGAATAACCTATACAATATTAGGTTCTATTTATAGGCGGAAAAAAATTATGATTTTTTTTTGATATATTATATAAACGATGTTGTTTGGAGTAAATCAAAATTAAAAAATAAAATTTTAATTCGTTTTGGGTTCGAACACATTTTCGCTCACGATTTCGCTAAGGGGTCGCTCACCATTGCAACAGTTTGAACGAATTTTCTCTTCCAATTTTTACTCGATGAGTAAAAATTTGCTGCACTATTGCACATGCTCTAACCTCATCAACTTTCAACCGCTAAATTATGCATGTTACAAAATGTGTGTATTTAAAATTTGAAAAAATGATAATGAATTGGCCGAAAAACGTAAGAGAAATTTATGACGGGAAAGTGACTGATATTGATGTCTTACCAAATATGTGGAAAATCAGGAAACCATTTAGTGCTGTTGTGTCTTTTTTGAGCAAGGTGGTGATTTTTTTATTCTTTTTTTATTATTTATTATTGTGCCTTAAAGATAAGGTTATCAATCTAAAGATCACAAAGAATTTTAAAGCTTAGTTTCTCCTTAAATTATGTAGTTTCGTTTTATAAATTGTTCCTAAATATTCGCTAACTACTTGCAAGTAGAAAAAAAGTGGACTTTTTATAATTTATGGAGAAACTAGTTTCTCCCAAAACTTGCTCTCTAGAGATAAGGTAAAGGGATTAAGGGACAATACATTTATATCCATACTTGCAAGGCGACTTTGATGTACTCCCTCCGTCCCGAAACTTACTTCACAAACACTGTTTGCACTGGTTTTAAGGAGGGAGTATTATATTGAAAGTGTTGTGAGTGTGAAAATAAAATAGGAGAGAGAATGAGTGGAGAGAATAGTAAATTATAATGGTGTTGTGAGTATTAAAATAATGTAGGAGAGAGAATGAGTGGAGGGAATAGTAAAGATTCCTTTCCATTTTAGGTAAGTTTTAAATGTGTGAAGTAAGTTTTGGGACGCCCAAAAGGGAAAGTGTGAAGATTGTTCCGGGACGGAGGGAGTATACTAGTAGTGACTAAGTCAGAATTATTTTCAGTAAAATTATTTTCGTTAAGTGATGAATGAGGTTGTAGCTCCGCCGTGATATGTACTCCCTTCGTTCAATTCGAAAAGATACAAAATTTCTTTTTGAATGTTCTATTTAAAAATGCACACTTTCAAATAAAAAAATGTTAATACTTCTTTTTTCATGAAACCCACATTTTACATCCCGTCATACTAATAATAATTATACACTTATTATTTTCTACAATAATTTAATTAATATTTTAACTTATTATGTGAAATTAAATACTTTTTCTTGATAAACAAGGCCGGATAAAGTATGACTAATAAGCCAAAAAAAAAAGACTACAGCTATGATAACAAATAAAAATGAGAGTGGACGTCAAATCCAAAGATGTATTATAAATACGTTAAAAAATGTCAAATTAAAGTACAAGGAGAAAATGGGTGCAATATCTTCAAACTCAAATAAAAAATGGCTTCCCCTTCCTTTTCCTCTGCTACTTCTTGTCATTGCTCAAATCTGTTTACACCATGGCGCCATTGCAGGGAGTGTTGATTATCTTCCAGGTTTTGAAGGACCCCTTCCCTTTCAACTTGAAACCGGGTGAGATATATATATATATATATATATATATATAGCTGCTATTTATATATATATAGATATTGCTTAACAAATCTAGTTTTATGTGTGTTATATATATATATGTATAGGTATGTGGGAGTGGATGAAGGAGAGGATGTGCAGGTTTTTTACTACTTTGTTAAATCGGAATCTAATCCGAAGGAGGATCCTCTCATCCTTTGGATGACCGGAGGTCCTGGCTGCTCCTCCTTCTCCGGCCTCGCATATGAAATAGGTTAACTCAACATATCTTTTTCTCTTTAAGATTATACAGTATATTTACATTTAATAGTATAAATGGTTTATTTTTCATCTTTGGATCAATCTAGCAATTTCTTTCAAACCTGCACCGTCGATGAGTAGTATATTTATTACTTACCATGTCCGTCCAAAAATGAATTTTTAATTTTATTAACATACATTTTAAAAACATTAAAAAATTTAATGATGAAGATTATACTCTCTCCTTCAAGAAAATGCATTTTTCAGAAAATTATAAGCACTCTTATTATTCACGTTAAAATATACTCCCTCCGTCCCGCTTATTACTTCACCATTTTGGCTCCGGCGCGCAAATTAAGGTGGAGAAAATGTTGTGAATGTAATTTGAAAATAGGAGAGAGAATGAGTGGAGGGAATAGTAAATTATAATGGTGTTGTGAGTATTAAAATAATGTAGGAGAGAGAATGAGTGGAGGGAATAGTAAAGATTCCTTTGCCAAAAAAGGAAAGGTGAAGCTTTCAATGGGACACCCAAAATGGCAAAAAGTGAAGTTATCAGCGAGACGGAGGGAGTATATATTTAATTACAATATGTTTTTTATATTGCAGTACAAAACTTGTAAATTTATATTTATATACTCCCTCCGTCACGTTTTGATTCAGAGAGCTTGCTTTCCGCTTTTAGGCGAGTCGCGTTAGTTGAGACTGCCCAAAATGGCAAAAATTTTAATATTTTATATTCACCCTACCCCACCCACTCATTCTCTCTCTTCATTTTCCACCATACAATTTATTCAATCAACCTACTATTAACTCCACTCATTCTCTCTCTTCATTTTCTACCACACATTTTCATTATCTTATTCATTTTCCTTAATTGGTGTGCCCAAAAAGTTAGTCTCAACTAACGTGGTACGGAGGGAGTATGAATTTGTGGAGGCGAATAGAGGAATGCCGACAAAATGGATATTTGTACGAGTAGTTAGGGCAATCTTAGAGATAAAAAAAGAGGATTTTGGATGAGATTTTTGATAATGTGACAGCCACATCAGCAGGAGAGAGAGGCGAGAATGTGTGAACCGCTCCATGCCTATGGAGCGGCTTATCCGACAGATTTTGTTCTTTTTTTTTTTTTTTTTCAAATTGAACATTTTACTTTTAAAAATATAGTATATTATTTATACCAAAATAAATTTTCATTTTCCATTTTTTTTCTCAAAATTAAATGTCAATTTTTAAAAAATTATTCTTAAAAAACTTTTGAAAAGGTTTATAAGTACGGGAGAAAAAAGTTAGAGATTTATACAAATGAAAAGATAAAAAGTGATGATGTGGCAAATGGCCTTATGTACTTAAAGATAAATAGTGAAACGGTTGGTAGGGTGTGGATGTGCATGGAGAACGATGGTCCACACTTGATATTTTTCATTGAAAAAAATACCGTAAAACTTTAATGATTTATCAAAATATCCAATAGTCAATCTCATTAATTAATTTCATGATAGGTCCAATAATGTTCAAGATGGTGGAGTCCAATGGCAGCTTGCCAACTTTGCTATCCAATCCCAACTCATGGACCAAGGTAAGCTTCACCAAACAAATTAATTAAGATAATGGATGAAATGTTAGTTTTCTAATGGAAGTGGATATAAACTTAACGAGAAAAGTGTTAATTCCAACCTTTGATTTCAAATTATTCACATTTTCTATAATTTCATTCATCAATGTCAATTAAGTTAAGTGAGTGAGTGAGTGATACATGTATTAAGTGCAGTACTCTAGTTCAATTTACAAGACTTTAATACATAATACAGCTATATTAATTATATTTACACATTTATTTTATTTAAAATTAATAAATACTAAATAGTACAACAATTACAATTAAAAATAATAACTGTGATTATTTTAATAAAAAATACTCCCTCTACCCCTAAATAAATGTCAATTTTTTAAAAAATAAAATAAAATTAATGCTCTTGATCAAAACTAAATTTGAAAATAAAAAATCGACAGGAACGAAGAGAGTAGTAATATTAAGTATAATTAGTTTTTCATGTAATGGAGAAAACATAAGTTGAAGAAGATCTGCGCAGGCAACTATGGCAATAATTTAATTAATGATTAATGCTTCCTTAAATTTCTTAATTACTCATTTCTCTCTTTTTAAAGATCACTTTCACCCAATTCCACACTCTTGCACCTTTTTTATCCTCCTCCCCAATATGACATTCATAAAACTGTTTTCATCTACAAACAATCAATTTTGAATATTTCTTCATGATAAATTCTTAATTTCTAAGATGGGCAGAAGTCTAAAATGACATTTAATTTGCTAAGCATATTCTAAGGAGAAATAACAATAGCTATTGATTTATCGAATTATTTAGACCAACTTTTTTATATTTTCTTTATTTAAAAAAAAAAAAGAAAGAGACACTACTTATACTACAATAATGCTACTAATTACCCCTCTGAATCACATAAAATGATATTTTTTCTTTAATTTTATTCAGCCACTTCAATTTAAGTAAATATTTTTTGGGAAAAAATTATATTCATTGTAAAAAAAAAAATATTTATATTTTGCACTTTCCTTATTTGTATAAATTTGTTGTCACAACTTTTTATCCGTGCGTTTGTTTAACGCACGGGTGCTACACTAGTTACATGTTAATGATCCACTATTTTTAATTTAATTTTCTATATTTCATTTTAAGAGTTCATAAATTAATAGGCAATCGATCTTTCTAAACTAATTACCATTATAATTGCAGATGGCAAGCATAATATTTGTAGATTTGCCAGTTCGTACTGGGTTTACCTATACAAAAACTCCTCATACTGGTAATCCCACTGACACACAGTTCTGTCATCATGCTTATGAATTCACAACAAAGGTAAGAAGCTGGGGGTCTATAATATTTTATCCACCTTATTATTGTAATTACATATTGAAAATAATATTTATTAAATGTAAATTTAAAACTTCCTTATAAATAAACGTACATTTAAAAAAAAAAAAAAATGAAAATGGACATGACACATTTAAAGCACTTTGCAGTGGCTATTGAATCATCCAGAGTTCATCTCAAATCCATTCTACATTGGAGGAGACTCTTATTCAGGAATTCCTATTCCGGTTGTCGCTCAACTCATTTCCGATGGTAAATACTCCCCCGTCGCAAAATAAATATTTAAATAGTAAATTTGAATTTTTCTTTTATACATTGGAACAAAGGTAGTACGAAGTTAGCTATGGTTTATCGTATTTTAAAAATGGATATGACTCATCTAATTAAAAGGATATTTTTTAACAGTGCATCAAATGTTGAGTTTTCCCTTAATCCAATTCAATTCGATGAATACACTAAAATAAAATCAAAAGCATACCTTAATTTAATGCAATCACTAATTTGAGCGTAAGCATTTCAAATTTCATTATTAGAGAAAGATTTTTAGCGGAAGATTTGTATAATTTTCAAGATCGATCTTCCAATTGATCCATACTCCCTCCGTCCCACGTGAATGGACACTTATTTCCTTTTTGGAACGTTCCAGGTGAATGGACACTGCCCAAAATGGAAAAGAATATTCACTATTCCCTCCACTCATTCTCTCTTCTACTTCACTTTTACACTCACAACATTCTCTCTCCTAACTATTCCTCTCACTCATTCTCTCTCCTATTTAATTCTTCATACCCACAAACACCTCCTCCATCTATTTCTCTCTCCTACTTTTCCTTAATTTCCACATCCAAAAAATTGGTGTCCATTGACATGGGACGGAGGGAGTATACTATACTCTGTTTTGTTTCTCTCCTCAAAGGATGGAAGAAAGTTTAAGTTATTTGTTTAATTGGGGACCCGACCCCTACCCATATTTATAAGTAACTGTAGGATATACGTGTTCTGTGCACGTGCCTCACACATGTTGCCCCTTTTTTCGCGGACGGGTTTCTGTCCCGCAAATATATCTCCCGCAGACAGCGGATCGTCTCCCGCAGACGCGTCTTCGTCCCGCGGATCTACTCCCGCAAGACAGCGGATCGTCTCCCGCAGACGCGTCTTCGTCCCGGGGATCTACTCCCGCAGACAGCGGATCGTCTCCCGCAGACGCGTCTTCGTCCCGCGGATCGACTCCCGCAAGACAGCGGATCGACTCCCGCAGACAAGCAGATCGTCTCCCGCGGATACATCTTTCTCTCCCGCAATGTGCGGGTTGTTATCCTCTAAGTACTTTCCGTGATTAGACAAGGTCGGGGGAAGTCTTTTCCTCTTATCGGGATCACCGAGGAGCAGTGGATTGGAGGCTAGAATAGGAAGTTCGCCACGTGGTCCAATTATTGGGTTACACGTGGCCTAGTTGGGTTTATAAGGGAGAATTGCGGAAGTGATCAGCCACTACGGACCATGTGCCATGCACATGGGCTTGCTTGCCTATAAATACCTCGCTTTGGTATTCATTTGCACCAAGTAAGAGAGGCCATTCTCTATAATATTTCTCTCTCTAGAGACAGACCAACAAGTTTCGCAATACTTGTCTCTCCCAAAAATCCTCCTAGTTCCTATTTTCGTTTCTCCTTTTCATTATTCTTCGGTGATTCGTGTAACGCCTCTGATGCTACCATAGGAAAACCTTGGGTACACCGGGACTTGATGAAACAGGATACCACGGCTCCTTCCCTGCTGGATGAGCAGCCTACACACAAGAAACCACGTGAACTAGGCCGGGGGTGACTCCGGCGAACCCCCTCCGGCGTGAGAGTAAGGTTAGATGAACAAAGAAAAGGTGGTACAACAATGGAGGTTTTAGAGAGAGAAGGTAGAGAGAGAGATGCATACATGTAAATGAAGAGGGTCTCTCTTTATACTTAAACCCCCACGCTACGCATGCACATGGGGGACACGTGTCAATCATCCACCCAACGGTCTCAACCAACTCAAAGATAGTGGGATTTCACTGTTCACCTTGTCACATCAATCACCCATCAAGAATATTTAGGGTTAGGAGCGTTAGGCGCCGCCCGAGCGTGGCTCCAGAAACGCCGTACGCCTATGTCGCGTTGCGGCAACCAACGGGAAGGTGAGCGACCTATAGTCGCCATCCCAGCCGCCTACTTCAGCGGACATACCGCTTACCTCGTAGGCCAAATTGGATGATCCCGCTAACATTTAATTGCACTACCTCGCATGGCTCCATTGTTCTCGCTATAACACTCTTACGCTACTGTGGCCCTTGCCGCTCATCAAACCATGAGGCCGAATCCTCTAATCTTCGCGAGATGAGCCGTGACTACAGCGGTACGGCTTAAGCCGAAGACTAGGCCCATGTCTTCATATTTGGGCCTATCTACAATGCTTGGCCCAACTCATTATCCATAGTCGTATCGAAGCCCCCAATTTCGAGACTCGGATTATTTATGATCCAGGCGAGAAAATTATCAGTGCGCGAGCTCGTCATCTCGCTACTTTAGCTCAGGATTACGACAAGGCCATGCTTCGACACGTGTCCCTATACGTGCGTAGACGGGGCCGAGGGCCTTGGGTGGTGTGTCGACCGTACGCTTTGGGGATTCGTGTACCCTTTAAATAACTTCATTAAAGGCGGGTGAAATTCAAAAAATTTCAATCGTCGTTTTCTCGTAAGAAAACTTCGAACGCCCTTCATTTCCCTGGCGCCCCTTCATCTTCACCGATCCAAGGTTAGTCCATTGCACCCACAATCCTCATTTTTCGCTTATTCTACCACCATTTTCTCTCGTTCTCCTAAGTGAAAAGCTTTTGAGAAAAACCCCATTTCCAAATTCGATTTCACCGTTTACTTGCCATATTTCTTTGAGATTTAGTGTTTTCCAGTCCACCATCTTTTAAGTTTGAGCTTTCCGGGTTCGTTTTGACCAATTCCTTCGTTTTATTTGAAGATTCCGCCACCTTCCGCCAAGCTCATCCCTTTCGTCTGCCTCGCTTCATCCTTCAACCTTTCCGTGTATTCTTCATCTTGATTTCCCGCATCCCCTACTATTGTTGCTTTTTAGTTTGTTTTGATTTTCTTGCGTTATGGCGAGAACCAAATGTCAGACTTCGAGCCATAAGATTTGGCCAAGTTTACATACCGGGGGTACTATGGGTTGAAGTGGGGACGTGGGTCGTGATCCCGCGAGGATCCGAACGCTATGCTTATGCGACATGACGCGGAAGCCGCAGCCCCGAGCACTTTAGAAATTAGGGTCCCCCTTTTGTCTAAGTCACCCCTACGCAAACCTTCCATAATACCTTTCAGCTATGCTCGCATATTTGCTTCTTCCTATCGCCTCGCCATGCGGCTAGTTTCTACGATACTCGCAATCCCGCAACTTTCAATTTATGTAGTCGCTTCTTCGAACAGTCCAATCCGGTTCGGGCGAGGAAAAAGAGATGTCTTCAACCCACTCCTCCTTCCGACTTACGATGCTCTCCGACACCCTTGCCGCGGGATCTTCTTCTCGTGCTCGTGGTTCCTCCGGGCCCAAGTCTCCTCTCGAACAACCCAATGTCACGCTCTCTAGCGTCGAACCGCACTCCCATCTTCCAATGTCCAAACCCCTATCCATCAAAAGTATGGCATTGACCACAATGTTTATCGCATCGAGCCATATAGCGACGATGAAAGTCTTCAGGTGATGCGACAAAGGACAGTATGGCGTCATTGCTTATGTCTCGCAATTTGAGGCCGGGCTTAGACTTCCTTTGGACCCATTCATTTGCTCGTTCCCGCACCAGCCCAAGCCGCCATCATGGACCTTCATCCCAATGCTTTCCGCGCCCTAGTAAGCTACATTGTTATATGCCGCCTCCCGAAACATGAACCTTCTCTCCCCTTGTTTGTCCATTTTTTTGACGGCTACACCTCTCGTATTCAAGCGAGATGGTGTGGTTGAGAAACATTTATCCATCAAGTATAGACAATGTAAAATTCTCACCCCCTACTAAGCAAAGTTCATCATTGCAATCAAAACCACCGTTAATCACTTCCCGCGTGGGCTGGTCGCACGATGGTGGTGATTTGGATACTATAAACACAAAAATTATTACTAAACAAGACTTGGTTTCGGGGATTCTCGCCTCAAAGAAAGAATCCTCCAAGTTTTGGCCAATGCATCGGATATCGGCCTCGCTCGTTTTCATGGCGACAAATCCTTTCTAAACCACTTCTTCATGGAATGCGGCTTTCCTGATTTCTCTTTTCCGCCTGATACCTCCCGCGTTACAATCACTCATGTTCCTTATCCCTGCTGGGATCGCCATTCTAAGGGTCTTTTCGAATCAGAGTGTGAGCCTTGCAGTAAAGACGATTATTGTTGCACGGTTATGTTCGATGTTTACAGTATGTATTCTCGCCTTAAGCTTTTCTTTACTTGCTCTTCTCGCATTTACGATGTTTCTTCCCATCATAATAATAATCTCTTACATTTTGTTCTCGCAGAATTTAGAAACATGTCGCTAGCTCAGCGCAGGGAGGCTCTCTCCAACATGGATGGTCGCCGAAACGGCCGGGCCGAATCCCGCCAAGCTTCTCTCAGCCAAGCCACCGAAAAGGTAGCCCCCACTTCAGCTCACGGGAATGACTCTGAAGCTATTGCCAAAGAGCGGGATGCTGCCGCTGCCACGAAAGCCGCTGGAAAGACCGCTGTTTCCAAATCTCGCAAACCACCCAAGCCCCGAACTCCAGCTCACGGGTCTGGGCTACACTTGACGGATGAAGCTGATCCCGAAACTCTAAATGTTTCAAGTACTGATCCTCTGACTTCCCATGTCGCTGCGACAACAGGATCATCCGGAGAATTGCCAAGTCCTTCTGCCCGCCCCAGCAAGCGATCTCGCACAAGTGAAGGTGAGCCTTCTGAGCACACCGGCCATCTGTCTGCTGATGCCGGCCATTCTGAGGCCAAGCTCGCAAGTTGGTTGGTGCCGGGCTTTAAAATGCCAACTGACAACGCCAGTCTTCTAGCCTTGAGCACCGAAATTGGCGCCGTTTCGATCTCCCCAATCTTGATGTCCTGGTCCGCCGACCAAGATTACAACATGCTTGGAGGCGGCATCATCCAACGTTCATGCGTTCCTCGCCGGGTCGTGGAGTATGAAAATCTCAATGAAGACTACTTGTCAACGATGCGGGCTTTCATCTCGGCAGGGTATGTGTTAATCTATTTCGCTTTCTACTTTACCTTACTTTTTGCCTTACCTTTTTCCTCTCACAAATTTTTCAAGTATATTATATGGTTTACTTAATCGCTGCGCAAGGCTACCCTTGATTTGGAGAAGAGCGAGAAGGACTTGAAGCGGGTTAATTTGGAGAAGGAGAAAATGAAAACCAAGTTTCGTGGAGCGGGAACAAGATATCGCCGCCCTTCAGAGGATAAGGCCAAGCTCGAGCAAGCCGAGAAAAATCTCCGCCGAGAGACGGGAATCAATGAAAAACAAATATGAAGAGCAAAGAAAAGCTCCCGGCGCGGATTTGGCGGCCTCTCGCGAAAGCAACCTCGATAACAAGACTATTATCGCCGAACTCCAAGCTACCATCGAAGAAAACAAAATTAAAGCGGAGAATGATGCCACGGACTTGTATGACAAAGCCCCGATTCAACGTACGCGCCACGGCGGCCAGCCTCCCGCGACATCCCGCTTATTACCCCCGAACCGATTGCTAAGCTGGGGTCGGAACCATGTATAGCGACTTTAGTCGCTGGGGCCATAGCCTCGGTTCCATATGACAAAGATGAGCCGGGCAGAGTTAGCCGCCGATGATCAACTCCTTGGGCAAACCCGCGCGGAGGTCCCATTTGGCTAATCCGGACGTGATAACTCTTTGGGAATGACCTTTCGGCGAGAAAACCGCCTTTAAGTGGAAGCTAAGGAAGCCGCTGAAGCCGCACTTGATGTTCAAGCCGCACCAAATTCTCCCCTCTATCTCCTGGCGATAATCCCGATGGTCCCGTCGCTTTAAACAGCTTCATTTTCATTAAACAATCTTTGCTCAAGTCTCGTACTAAACAATTTACTTTCTCGTCTTTTAACTTTGCTCTCCGCACTTTGGGTCAAGTGCGGTGCGACTTAACATTGACTATCCTCTTTTGCGAAACCGCGAGAATGCGGCTTTTATTAAACAATCTTTTGGAGGTCGCGATTTGCGACTTTGTATATCAACTTTATTCTGCCTGTTTGCAAATTTTGCTTTGATATTTCATCAAAGATTATTTTACTGTATTTGTCTACATACATACTACTCCTTCAAAAGAGTGAGGCTTGTCTTTAGGCAAATTTACTCGATTGTTAGGGTGATAAGCAACACGACAACACGGCCTTTAAATGGCAACATTAATTAATGATTTTGCGACAAAATGGGCCGATCAATAGCCTCGTAAATGGCAACATTAATTAATGATTTTGCGACAAAATCTACGATTGAATAGCCTGTAAATGGCAACATTAATTAATGATTTTGCGACAAAATGGCTGACTGAATAGCCTGTAAATGGCAACATTAATTAATGATTTTGCGACAAAATCTCTGATTGTCGCTACTCTATTTCTTCTTGTTCTCTCTATATCCGAATGTCGCCACTTTCGCTTCGATATCTCATCGAAGACTCTTTTCCTTCATCTTCGCCATACACATACTACTCCTTCAAAAGAGTGAGGCTTGTCTTAGTGCCCTTTTACTCAATTGTTTCTCGGGCCGAGGCGACATTCGTTGTGTATGATTTTCTTGACGGCGACAATCTCCGATTGAATGGGCCCGTTAGCCTGGGCGACTTGAATCACCATCTCCAAGTCGCTTCCTCCTTTTTCGCCCGTTCAAAAGGCCGGACTTTTCTAGGTGCCCGAGACCACTATCTTCAGACACCGCGGCTTGGAACCATTATCTCCAAGCCGCAAGGCTTGACTCCCGAGCCTCGTTGTCCCTGTGGTCGCCCTTTTCTCGCCCGTTAAAAGCCGGGTCTTTTCTAGGTGCTCGAAACCACTATCTCTGCAGACACCGCGACTTGGAACCATTATCTCCAAGCCGCAAGGTTTGACTCCCGAGCCTCGTTGTCCCTGTGGTCGCCCTTTTCTCGCCCGTTAAAAGCCGGGTCTTTTCTAGGTGCCCGAAACCACTATCTCCGCACACCGCGACTTGGAACCATTATCTCCAAGCCGCAAGGTTTCGACTCCCGAGCCTCGTTGTCCCTGTGGTCGCCCTTTTCTCGCCCGTTAAAAGCCGGGTCTTTTCTAGGTGCCCGAAACCACTATCTCCAGCACACCGCGACTTGGAACCATTATCTCCAAGCCGCAAGGTTTGACTCCCGAGCCTCGCTGTCCCCTGTGTGGTCGCCCTTTCTCGCCCGTTAAAAGCCGGGTCTTTTCTAGGTGCCCGAAACCACTATCTCTGCACACCGCGACTTGGAACCATTATCTCCAAGCCGCAAGGTTTGACTCCCGAGCCTCGTTGTCCCTGGTGGTCGCCCTTTTCTCGCCCGTTAAAAGCCGGGTCTTTTCTAGGTGCCTCGAAACCACTATCTCCGCACACCGCGACTTGGAACCATTATCTCCAAGCCGCAAGGTTTGACTCCCGAGCCTCGCTGTCCCTGTGTGGTCGCCCTTTTCTCGCCCGTTAAAAGCCGGGTCTTTTCTAGGTGCCCGAAACCACTATCTCCACACCGCGACTTGGAACCATTATCTCCAAGCCGCAAGGCTCGACTCCCGAGCCTCGTCGTCCCTGTGTGGTCGCCCTTTTCTCGCCCGTTAAAAAGCCGGGTCTTTCTAGGTGCCTCGAAACCACTATCTCTGCACACCGCGACTTGGAACCATTATCTCCAAGCCGCAAGGTTTGACTCCCGAGCCTCGCTGTCCCTGTGTGGTCGCCCTTTTCTCGCCCGTTAAAAAGCCGGGTCTTTTCTAGGTGCTCGAAACCACTATCTCCGCACACCGCGACTTGGAACCATTATCTCCAAGCCGCAAGGTTTGACTCCCGAGCCTCGTTGTCCCTGTGTGGTCGCCCTTTTCTTGCTTGTCATCCATTTTCAAATTTTAGCGCACTCTTCGCCATCATCTTGCATCTGCGGCATTCATCTCTGGCCAACCACTTCCACCTTTCGCGCATTCATCTCGGCCCGGCTTATACAATTACTAAGAAGAAAATCACAAGTTTTACACAAGTTAATAATCTTGCGACAACATGATGAATGTACCTCCCGTCAACAAATTTACATGCCACCAGATCAACAAATTTTACATAACTTCTCCTTGCTAGCGACAATCAAAAGATAAAAGAAAAGTTACACAACTTTTGGGATCTACGGCAAATAATCAAAAGGGAAGCAAAATAAGGTTTCGCGGCATCACTGATAGAATCGTTTGAGGTGGTCAACGCTCCAAGCGTTCTTCAACTCTTCTCCATCTTGCTTTTTCAACCTATACGTCCCTTCTCGCACTACTCCTGATATCTGGAAGGGGCCTTCCCATTTTTCGTTCAACTTGGTAAAACCCGGCTTAACTCCACCACCTTCGCACTTCTCAGACCCAATCCCGACAACAAAAGATCTTTTATTAACCCGCCTATCATGCTTGGCCTTCATCCTTTGCTTGTAGTTAATCATCTTCATTCTCGCGTACATTCTCTTTCTCATCAACCAAATCTAAGTCATTACACCGCTCCGCCCATTTTCGCACTCTCGTCATAGTAAGCCACCCCGTATGTCGGAAGAGCCATCTCGGCAGCGCCATAGCCTCGCATCCATAGGTAAGTGGCAAAGGCAGCCACCTGCTGAGCTCCTTAACAAAGAGTTCGCACATACCATGTGGCTATGGGGAGTTCCTCTAGCCAAGCTCCTCCTCTTCCTTCCAAATTCTTTCGCAAGGTAACAATACACCGCTTGTTGCCGCCTCCGCTTGCTCCGTTGCACCGCGGCCCGTATACCGCCGACATCCAAGTTGTTTAACATTTACTTCGCACATTCTCGCTGAAAAACTTTTTCCCAAATTTGGGTGCCATGATCCGAAATGATAGCTCGTGGAACCCCATACCTACACCCGATATTCTCCCGCACAAATTTTATCACTTGATCCTCACCGATTGCCGCCAAAGCTTTAGCCTCGTCCACTTGGTAAAATAATCTACCGCAACAACTACATGCTGACAGCCATCACCTCTGCCTTCTGGAAAGGCCCTATCAGATCTATTCCCCACATTGCCGACCGGCCATGCCGCACTATAGCGTTTTGCTTCCGCGGGCCGGTTGTCGCGGAATGTTGCCAAATCGCCGGCACTTCTCGCACTTCTTTACATATACTTCGCGTTTTCCTCAAGCCGGGCCAATAGTATCCATGAAATAACACCTTGTCGCCTAGCGTTTCGCTCTGTGGTGGCCACCACAAACACCCTCATGAATTTCAAATAACACTCTTTGCACCATACTTGGCTCAACACACCTCATTAGCGGCTTCGAGAAGGACCTCCTATATAATACTCCATCTCCGCACAGCCGAACCTTGAAGATGTCGCCTTAACCGCTTTGCTTTATCTTCCTCAGTGGCAACTCTCCCGTTAGTAAGAAATCCTTCATCTCGGTAACCCAACTCATCTCGGCATCAACAATTTCGCGACCAACGGCCGTCAATTACCGGCATTTCGATATACTCCAACGGGAGGCTCGTTTAGCCGATCTCGCCATCTCGATCCCGCCTCGCCGCTCGGCCTCGCGACGCGAGTTATCCGCCCCGGCAATTCGAATCAACTCCTGTAATTCAAACCCTTTAGGATGCTTTCGCCAACTCGCAAGATTTCATCAGGACAGACTCAATACTCCATAATCGCCTTTAACTTGATTGACAATCAATTGAGAATTCGAATGAATCGCTACCTGTCAACCCAATATCTCGCGCCAATTCAATCCCGCAATCAATGCTTCATACTCGCTGTTATTAGACACATTGAACTTAAACCTCAAAGCCTTTTCATACACAAACTTTCCCATTCGCGAGGTTAGAGTTATTCCCGCACCACCTTTATCCTTCGAAGATGAGCCATCAACATACAAAATCCAAAGAATCGTGCGCCTCTCTATATCCATTGGTAGACTATGCCCGACTTCCCTCGTTTCGCTCTTCTCTTGCCGCGCTTCTATCTTTTCCTCCCGAGATCTCGCGAAAGATGTCTCCACAATGAAGTCGGCAAGTGCCTCGTGCCTTAATTGCCCGGCGGGATTCATACTTCAAATCAAATTCGCCAACTCAATAGACCATCTCAATAATCTCCAATGCCGCATCGTGCCTCTCGCAAAATCTTCCGTAAACAAGCATCACTCAATATCACAATAGTATGCGCGACAAAATAAGCTCTTAATTTTCTCGCCGCTACCACTAAAGCATAGGCCGCCTTCTCAAGATTGAAATACCGCGATTCAACCTCGCTCGCCTTTGACACATAATAAATGGCCTCCGCGGTCTTTGTCTTCTCGCACTGTAACGGCGGCCACGGCCAAATCGAAGCCGCCAAATATAGAAACAATTCCTCACCTTTCCACAGACTACACAAAATAGGCGGCTTGCCCAGTAAACTTTAATTTGCTCGAAAGCGGCATCACAATCTTTCATCCCACACAAAACTCTCGACCCCTTCAAGACTTTGAAAAAGGCAAGCACTTCTCGCCCAACTTAGAAATAAATCTCCCCGAGCAATAATCCTCCCATTTAGCCTCGTATCTCGCGGATCGACTGGGCGGCGACATATCTAATAGCGCTCGAATCTTCTCGGGATTGGCTTCTATCCCGCGTCTATTCACCAAAAACCCCAAGAACTTTCCCGCCGTAACCCCAAAAGTACACTTGCTAGATTTAACTTCATCGAATTCCTCCTCGTATTTTCGAATGTTTCGGCCAGATCCAACACATGATCATACTCCTTTGTTTTTATCACCATATCGTCAATATAGGCTTCCAAATTTCGGCCAATCTGCAATTTGAAGACCTCATTCACCATTCGCTGATATGTTGCTCCAGCATTTTTCAAGCCGAATGGCATCATCTTATAACAGAAATTTCCCTTGGGAGTTCGAAATGCCGTCTTCGCCTTATCGCTTTCACGCATCTTAATCTCGATGATACCTTAATATGCATCAATAAACCGAAGACTCGTGCCCAGGCAATCGAATCAACCAACTTGTCAATCTTAGGCAACGGGTAACAAATTCTTTGGGCAAGCGGTATTCAAATCAGTGAAATCAATGCACATCCTCCACTTCTTGTTTGATTTTAACACCATAACGGGACATGCCAACCAGACTGGATATTGAATCTCCTCTATGATTCCCGCCTTCAACAACTTGTCTACTTCTTCCATAACGGCATTCTCCTTCTCAGGCGACAAGTGCCGAACTCTTTGCTTAAACGGCTCAACATTGGGATCGGCATTCAAGCAAGCAGAGCAACATTCTCGTCAATTCCTCTCATATCCTCTCAAGCTGCCAAGCGAATACATCCAAATTGTCTTTAAGGAATTCTATCAGCCTTTCTCGCTCATCCCTGAATAGTTGCTTCCCGATCTTGACCCGCTGCTCCGGGAAATACCGATTAATCTCTATTTCTTCAAGCTCTTCGCCAGCCTGAATTTCTGGCTCATCTCGTGTTTGCAAGGTTTCCACTTCCATTCTTTTTCGCTTTTTAACCCTTTCACTCTTGGCGGGAACTGTCTCCTTGGGATCACTGAACACTTTGCCTGTAGGTCGCCCATTCTTGTCCTCAACCTCAACTATCTCGCACTCTTCATCTGAATCGTGCGCAATCCCTTCCACCTCTATCTCTTCTATGCGGGGTCCTTCCATTTGAACAAATTGGACTACCTTGGCACAGCCCAGGCTCGGCCCAATATTTACAATTTCCATAGCGGGGTCCAGATCTCTTGCGACATCCAAACCATAGCTTACATAATTAGGTTGCCGCACCTCCATCATCTCGCTCCTCATAACCTCATTATTCGGCTGTGCGAGAATCATAGCCGTGCCATCCCTCATACTCTGCGTCACTTCCCAATCATCTCCAGTCTCCACGGACTCGATCAAATTTATCCTTAACTGATTGGAGCGAGCTTTCGTCGTCATTGAGCTAATGTAAGCCCCCTTTGCCTTTATCATTTCTTTTCTTTCTTTCTCGCCACTGCGATAGCTTCACTTTTCAGACATCCCACACCTTTGGGGGTTGGGTACTTGACTCTCTGATGCGGAATAGAGAGTACCATCTCAAAACTTAACAGAAAAGGGATTCCAACAATAGCATTGTATGCAGATACCAGATCGATAACCATAAACT
Organism: Adenophora triphylla var. japonica; assembly: GCA_022495995.1. Classification (NCBI taxonomy): domain Eukaryota; kingdom Viridiplantae; phylum Streptophyta; class Magnoliopsida; order Asterales; family Campanulaceae; genus Adenophora; species Adenophora triphylla. The sequence goes on along the minus strand of JAFEMH010001886.1, from coordinate 60,302 downwards.
CCACTTGCTCGCTTCTCGCAAGCTCTCCCTGACCAACCTCTACCTCCAACAGGATAGTCCCCTTTACCTTGACTGAATGATTTGTGAATCCCTCTAAATACCCCTTGTAAGGTACAAGATTTGCATCAGTATAATTCATTCTCTTAAAAGCTTCATAGTACAGGACATTCCGGCTTGCCCCTGAATCCACCATTACGCGCTGTACGACGTTGTTTCCTGGGCAAATAGTGATGATTAACGGCTGACTCCCATGGGCCTTTGTTGCCGCTAATTCGCTCCTCGAAAAACTGATCACCCTGTCTTCACCTGCCACGAATGGGGGAATGTCAAAGCTGTGCGACAACATCATGATCTGGTTATCCAATTGGGCAACGCTAGGCAATGGGTCCTGGATTACATCCACAACATTTCGACCTTGGGGCCTTTCTCCTCGCGTTTCCTCTTCTCGCCTGGTGCCACCTTCCAGGTACTGCTTAAATTCGCCCCTTTCTATTCTTGTCTGAATCAATTTCCTCAGATTGTAACAGTCCTCAACTGTATGCCCCTTATCTTTATGGAAGTCGCAGTAACTGTTCTGATCCCTAGCAGCATAGGTGCCCTCTCTGATGGGGTATGGCTCAGGGAAATCCTCCTTCCTTAAGATCTCGCCCAAAGTTGTATTGAGCTTGCTGAATTTGATCACCTTCCTCCGGCTCTGCCCCCGACCACTCTTGTCCCCACCAGATCGCTTTCCGCTCCGACCACCTTTTTCTCCTTTGTTTTCTTCCTTAACGACTTCAATTCTCTCTTTAACACTTTTCCTGGCGGGAACCGATGCCGGTGGGGCGGCCTTGACTACTACTTCCTTCTCGCCCACTACAATAGGCTCTAACCCTCTCATACAAATTTCACCGGTTGTTTTAGGCAACCTCATACAAAATTCGGCCTTGAAAAGCCTGTGCAACAATCCCGAGTTAAACAACATGATGATCTCGCTTTGACCGACGTCGGCAATCCGATTCACAACTCCCATAAATCACAAGAAAAGCCGAAATACTTTCCCCTTCACCCCGCTTTCAAACTACACAACTCGGTTTGCGCAGCCGGGCTCTGCACCCACCGAATCTCGCCAAAAACTTGCTTTTGAGATCCCGATATCCGAGTACAGATTCCCGCTGGCCGCGCTAAGAACCATTCTAACGCATGATCGGCCAGTGGTGCTCGCAAACGCCTTGCAAATCATCGCTTCATTATCGGTCGAAGAGACAAAGTAACTTCAAATCCTCCAATATGGGTGCTAGCTCTAGAGACCCCAAAGATAACTTGGCAAATTAGGCATACGGAAGGCGGGATCGGGAGCCGCAACTGGATATTCTTTGCAAATGGGGCCAAGTAGGAGCCTTTTATCTCTACGGCTTTGGTTCCCGCCTCTAACTCTTTAATTTTCTTGGCCATCTCGGCCATCTCGTACTTCCATTTATCATCCTCATTTTTCCCGGCCTTTTCCAGCCTCCGCGGCGCCACTCGACAGCCTTTCAAAGCCTCTCGCCACTTTAATTGCCTCCGCAACCTTCTCGCCTTTCGCGGCCTTTTCCCTGTCTCTCTCCTTTCTCGCGCTGCGATCTCTATCACGCTGCGCCAATTCATCTTGGCGGGCCCTATCAGAATGCCTTGATCTATCCCGGCGAGCTCTATCATTTGAATACCCTGATCTCTGAGACCTTTGTCGGACGTACGGCCCATCATCGAGTATCTTGAGCGACTTGGCACATAATCTCTATCTCGCAGTAGAGCCCTCGTCGCTATCATATCCGTAATAGTAAGAATCATCTCGCGAATCTCCCGATTTGTGAAAGATTCTCCTTTCCACATGATCCGAGGATCTCCTCTTGCTTCCCGCGGCCTCGGATCTCTCTCGTTATCGTCTCGCCGATTACGCTTTCTTCTACCATCTTCAGGAGGCGGCATCTCCCTTGAAGGCCTATCTACTCTTCTAGATACGCCCTGACTAGCAGTCCGTCCTCCCCTTTCTCTTCCATCAACCTCGACCGACAATTCTGGCGGGATCTCAATAACTGGCTGGCCCATTTTCCTCAATCTTGCATTATTTGCCAACACCTTCACAAACATTTCACTTTCCTTCCTTAGCTCCTCGGCCAGCACTCTCTGATCACCCGACTTGGAGGGGACTGGATCTTGCGCTCCTTCCTTCCCTCTGTCTCTCTCATGCCGCTCTCTTTCTTCCCGCCTTCTTGTACTTCTGATTGCCGAGTCGGTTTGAGAGGTATGAACATCTCCTTCCCGCGCGGTCCCTGATCTCGCCCCGCGGGTATCCTTGCGATTAGGCGTCTCCGTTACCGGAATCTGGGCTCCTTTAGCCTGAGCACCCTTTTCTTGTACCATTCCGATCACTTTCTGGGTTTAAAAAGAACTTCAAACCAAAACAAACCAAGAAAACAGCCCTTGAAACAACTTTGGACACAATTTCTGGGGAACTAAACCGTACCGTCCACCTTCCAGGTGAACACCCTACCGCCTACAAACACCTCAAATGGGCCTCTAAGAAATCACCATCCCACGCTCACAATTCTTCAGCAAGGAAAGAAAATCAGGTCCCGGCAACGGAACCAACTGATGCTACCATAAGAAAACCTTGGGTACACCGGGACTTGATGAAACAGGATAACACGGCTCCTTCCCTGCTGGATGAGCAGCCTACACACAAGAAACCACGTGAACTAGGCCGGGGGTGACTCCGGCGAACCCCCTCCGGCGTGAGAGTAAGGTTAGATGAACAAAGAGAAGGTGGTACAACAATGGAGGTTTTAGAGAGAGAAAGTAGAGAGAGAGATGCATACATGTAAATGAAGAGGGTCTCTCTTTTTATACTTAACCCCCATGTGCCATGCACACGTGGGGGACACGTGTCAATCATCCAGCCAATGGTCTCAACCAACTCAAAGATAGTGGGATTTCACTGTTCACCTTGTCACATCAATCACCCATCAAGAATATTTAGGGTTAGGAGCGTTTAGGCGCCAGCCCGAGCGTGGCTCCAGGAAACGCCCAGACGCCTATGTCGCATTGGCGGCAACCAACGGGAAGGTGAGCGACCTATAGTCGCCATCCCAGGCCGCCTACTTCAGCGGACATACCCTTACCTCAGAGGCCAAATTGGATGATCCCGCTAACATTTAATTGCACTACCTCGCATGGCTCCATTGTTCTCGCTATAACACTCTTACGCTACATGGCCCTTGTCGCTCATCAAACTATGAGGCCGAATCCTCTAACTTCGCAGATGAGCCGTGACCACAGCAGTACGGCTTAAGCCAGAAGACTAGGCCCATGTCTTCATATTGGGCCTACCTACAGTGGCTTGGCCCAACTCATTATCCATAGTCGTATCACATTTGTTGAAGGCGTCGCATATTGCATATATGAAGGAAGAATTGTGCCGTGTTTCTTGAAAATTATGAAACTAAGCATCCATAGAGCCTAGCCCGAACCCTTTTCGTAATTCTATGGATGATCGTAACAACTTATTTAGCTAGGTGAATGGCTCGGAAAAGTGATGTTGGGATTAAGACCCGGAGTTATTCTGCATAATGTTACCTCTTTTATTTTTCATTTATTTTTCTTTCTTTCTTATGTGAGATGCCAATATCTTACTCTCTCTATTGAATTCTTTTGTATAAAAATGGAAATGAGTTTGATATTGATGTTTAGTTGAGTTAGATGTGTAATAAAGTTAAGGGGAAGTAGATATACTCCCTCCGTCCCATAGAAATATAGAATTTTTGGCCCGGTGCAGAGATTAAGGAGGAAGTATTATATTGAAAGTGTTGTGAGTGTGAAAATAAAATAGGAGAGAGAATGAGTGGAGAGAATAGTAAATTATAATGGTGATGTGAGTATTAAAATAATGTAAGAGAGAGAATGAGTGGAGAGAATAGTAAAGATTCATTTTTATTTTAGGAAATTTCCATTTTAGGAAAGTTATAGATTATTGTGAGAAAGGAAATTTTATAGATTATCGTGGGACGGAGGGAGTATTCGTTGTTATTGTAATTATTGTAAGGGTGTTTTCATGATAGATGAGTTTGGCATTTTTGTGGGTCCTATTAGGTACTATTAATAATAACAAGTTGAAATAAAATACCTAAAAATCTTAAAATGAAACAAACTAAAAAGGAAAATAAGAAATTTACAATGAGACCTAAGGAGTGATTGATATGTTTTACTGGTGCGTTGTAGGAACTTTTTACAAAAACAGTTCCAGGTTAAGGGGATGTTAAAGATTGGAATATCCACCCGCCAAGCTCTCCTTCCCAAAATGATCATCTCTAGTTTTTTCATCGTTAACGAGAAGGCAGTTTGAACAATAATTTTAATTTAATTTAATTATTCTAATGAAAATATAAATTTTGTTATTTATTGTTATTATAATAGTGTATCGATAACAAATTTTAAATTTTTATTAGGTTATTGCTCAAACTACCTTCGTGTTAACGGGAAATAAGGAAGATCGTTTTGGGATAGAGAATATATATGACCACCTTTATTTTGAATAAAATTTGCATTAAATTGCTATTTTGACCTCTTACGTACCCTAGTTATAATGTTTATTTCTAAAGCAATTTATGATCTTATTACTAAAATTTCTGTATTCGCCGTTAGAAATACTCCCTCCGTCCCATAGATTTATGGACTTTTGGGTTTTGCACGGGGATTAAGGAGGAAATATTATATTGAAAGTGTTGTGAGTGTGAAAATAAAATAGGAGAGAGAATGAGTGAAGAGAATAGTAAATTATAGTGGTGATGTGAGTATTAAAATAATGTAGGAGAGAGAATGAGTGGAGGGAATAGTAAAGATTCCTTTCCATTTAGGGAAAGTTAGATATTATTGTGGGACGCCCAAAATAGAAAGTTTACATATTATTGTGGGACGGAGGGAGTATATATATTATATTATTGTGAGACGGAGGGAGTATATATATTGACAAAAATTAGTTAAGGAGCCTAAACCTAAGAAAATGCAGCTGGTAAGTCCATCAAGTAGCTGGAGGTCCAAATCGACAAACTAACATAACCGTCAACCTTTCATAATTTCCGGCCAGCGATCTAGAGCTCCGGAGGTATAATAAGGTCCTGACATTCATTTTTGAAGGTCCAACTTAATATTAAGTTGTGTATTATTTATGTACAACTAGAGCTCCGGTGGTATAGTGTATCGAACATTTCAATTTAATAAAAACTTGAGAATAAGTGATTTGTATCGAACGAAAATTTATGGATCTAATTCCCCTATTAGTATCCTAGCTTATTTGAATTCTGGTACGAAGACGGCCCAACTTAAATAAAGCATCAAGTTTGATTTACTACTATATTTTATTTTTTATTTTAAATAACTACTATAGTTATAAACATGGTTTACAACTATTTCATTACCATGCCAAATCGGCCGCCCAACGCCACCAACGTCCACCACCAAGCTCAACATCACCCTCCGGCCCTTTTCTCCAATCAATTAACTTCATTCCGCTAACACAATATTTAACTTTTTTAGATACTTAATTTTGAAATTCTCGTTAAGTTTTTTAATATTTATTGAAAAAACTAACTTTTTATGTTGTTGGGAGTAAGGTAAAATTAAATGCGTATATATAGTAGAATGATTAAAAATGCTAAAAAATAAATGGATGGTTATAACTGAAACATCATATAATGGTATAGAGGGTCGAAAAGGTGGTAGGTCTATAATTTTTATTTTTTTTAAAGTACCTTAAAAATGACAATTTTGACTCCCCCCTTTAATTTTTGAAAAAAAAAAAGCATTATATCATTATTTTGACCCTCTTTAATATAAGAAATGTAATTTAATCCTTTAAAAAAACCAAATTCATCACTGTGTGCCATGATGGATGCCATAAGAAAATAACACAAAAAATCGGGTATCTGTATCTCAAAAAAAAAAAAAAAAGACATAAGTGTGTTGGGTGCTTCTGGCCAAATCCGGGTACGGATACGGATACGGGTCGGAATCGCCGGGTCACGGGTTTGAAATCGAAGGAACCATAACCGAACCGTGAGATGCACGGGTACGGGTCCACGGTTACCACGGGTCCATTTCTGTTAAAAATCTAACAGACTTTGTTTAAAAAATAACGGTTTTCTGTTTTTTTTTTCAAATTTAGTTGTTACCTAAAGTCAAAAGAGAAATGATAATTTTATATAATGAATTAACAAAGTAAAAATGTAAAAAAAAAAAAAAAGGCTTTGAAGTTTGAATTAACAATTTTCGTTAGAGAGAGAGAGTAAGAGATAACTGAGTTTTTGTAAAGTAAATTATTTGGGGTGGGAAATGGTATTTATAGTTAGATAATTATATTATTTATATATGGATAACAAATTTTATTTTTGAAGGACTGAAAAGAGGTCAAAAAGTCAGTCAAACGGTAATATTTTGATCAAACTGTCCGTTACTAACGGGATTAAAGACAAAGAGGTCAAAAATTCAGTCAAAAAGGTAATATTCTGATGCGTCTGACGCGGTTCCTGACACGGATCTCACGGGTACGGTTCTACGGGTCATAACGGGTACGGTTCTACGGGTTGGACCCGCCGGGTCACGGGTCCGAAAAATGAGGAACCGTAACCGAATCGCCAACTGTACGGGTACGGGTCCAACGGTTTATGAATCTTACATAGTTACGGCTCTGATAGGTTAAATTCGGGTACGATTTCACGGGTCCGTACGGGTACGGGTTGATGTCTAGTGCTTCATATGAAATGGACACTTATGCTGCAACTCCTTTTCTACAAGTGACGCATAAAGCTATTTGCATCTCAACGGAAGCTTATCTTAAAAAAATTAATTGTTGTATTTAATGGTACTAATGAAAAATGAGGGCAGTATTCTATTTTACTTGAGTGAGTGAGCTTTTTAAAAATAAAATAAAAATACATGAGTTATTATTTATTAATAAATTAATTAATTTTATTATAATAGTGAACTTGAAAATGCAGTTGGCGGGAAATTTTTACCTTATACTCCCTCCGTTCCAGCTTAATTGATACCAAATTTTTGGGCACACAAATTACTTGTTAGGATCGCTTACCCATACAAGAAATTCGCAACAAGAGAAATCAAACAACACACACGAAATAAAGACAAAACACACAATATTTCGTGGTTCGGCTAAAAGTCTATTCCATCCAAAATATAACTTCTATGTATTTCTTGATATTACAAGAATGGAGACACCCTCTCTCTCAACACTCTTGAATATCCTCACCAATCGCTGTTGTGAAATTGGTGCTCCCCCGTTGCAATCAAGACAAAGAAATCAACACACCCACACGTACAAGAAAGAAACAATCACACACAAGAACACAAGAGTTGTTTACCCGGTTCATTCACCAACTCGTGAACTACGTCCGGGGGCAATTGCCAAGCCAATATGTTATTAGTCTCCTTCTAATATGTTGCTACAATGTGTTCTAGGCCGAAATTATGCTTATATAGTTATACAAGGAAGCCCTAACTCAGTTTAAGAAGAGATCTAATCAAAATAGGAAACAAAATAAAAATCTCGCCGTGCATCCGGACCGAGCGCGGCCGCCCTCAAGGCCAGCGCGGCCGCCCTCAACGGCAAACTTATACACCCTCGTTTAACCTCCAGCGGTCGCCTCCACCACGAGCGCGGCCGCTCTCCTCGACGAAGATCCCGACGAGTTTTCCCTCTTGATTCATCACCTCCGACTTAGGCTCCTCCTCTTCCTTGTAGTTTAGGATCCAATCCCAACAATCTCCCACCGGAGACTAAACTAACAAACATAAGACACCCATCAACTCCCACCACGGAGTAAAGACCTTCGAACACATTCCCCCCTCCATATTGGCTTGACACTACCGCACCTCTCCTCAAGTACTAAGGCGAGTTGAAACCAAGCGACGTTTCAATCTCTCCGTGTTAGATCGTTCTTGCCTCCCCAAATCAGGTTCTACCTTGATTTCTCCCCGCAAGTCTAACTTCGCCTTCTCCCTCCAGACCCACCTTCCTCGCAATGCCTCCCCTTGAAACTTGGACACACCTTGTTTCTTGCATCGATCGTTCTTGGTCCGAAACCGCTCTGTTAGGGCCCTTGGACTTCCACACCACGTTGATCAACTTTGAGTCCTCCCCAACATACCGTTTCTTGATGTCTCCCCTTTTCACACCAACAGGCCGGTTCTTAAGCCTCTTGCTCCCACCGGAACGAACATCGACATTGTAGGTAGAATACAACATCTTCCCCTTAACCCCACGAGCCAACAACTTAGCCCCTTTTGTGACTTCCCAAGACCCACCAATGAAAGAAACACCGTATCCTTCACTGTCACGTTGTCCCACAGAAATCACCCTCCTCCTCAAATCCGAACATGCATCACGTCGTGTAGTTGTAAACAGCCCCATTAGGTGTCTTCATCATTACATCCCCTTACCTTTGATCTTCAATGGTTGACCATCACCAAGATAGAGAACCCCAAAATCTCCGGTTTTGTACCGCCTCATTGATTCCCGCATCCCCACTAGCATGACAAGAAGCTCCGAATCCAACACCCAATCTTCACTGACCGCTCCTCCCCTAGGATTAATACATCACCACCATCATCCACCACGTTAGCACAACCACCTTTTCCCTGACAAATATAACCGATGTGCCCCAATTCACCACAATTGTAGCACTTGACCTTTTTCCCCTTAGGTCTTCCTTTTCCCTATTTCTCTCCACCCTAAGTGCCCATCTACTGACGATTCTCCCCTTTTCTCCTTCCTTCGCAACTCCTCTTGCAGACGAGATCTCTAACCTCCGTATACACCAATCTGTTTTCGACGTACTAATCGTTGTGACAAGAACCTCCCAACTATCGTAATGATTTTAGAAGAAAACAAGCTAGCACTTCATCGGAGAAAGTAATATCAACACTTTTCAATTGGTCCACCATACCTTTGAAATTGCCGATATGACTTGCCGCCGTCTCGCCCTCTCGACATCTTCGCATTCGCAAACCTCTTTATCAAATGCACCTTATTGATATTCGACGGCTTCTCATACATGTCTGACAGCGTTTGTAGCAACTCCACCGTTGTCTTGGCCTCCATAGCGTTCCGTGCAACGTCGTCGGTTAGGGCACTCCTTACCGCTCCTAACGCCTTCCGATCCAACGTCTCCCAATCTCCTTGTGACATGTCTTCGGGCTTCGCCTTCAAGGGTCCATGAAGATCCTTACAATAAAGGTAGTCTTCAATCCTTGTCTTCCAAAACGTGAAATTCACACCGTTGAATTTCTCGATTGAGTTCTTCATCTGACTGCTTCACCAAAATCCCCAAGAACGCGATTCAAAATTAATCAACTAATGAAAAGATTTTGAATCCTCCGAACCAAAGCTTTGATACCAGTTGTTGTGAAATTGGTGCTCCCCCGTTGCAATCAAGACAAAGAAATCAACACACCCACACGTACAAGAAAGAAACAATCACACACAAGAACACAAGAGTTGTTTACCCGGTTCATTCACCAACTCGTGAACTACGTCCGGGGGCAATTGCCAAGCCAATATGTTATTAGTCTCCTTCTAATATGTTGCTACAATGTGTTCTAGGCCGAAATTATGCTTATATAGTTATACAAGGAAGCCCTAACTCAGTTTAAGAAGAGATCTAATCAAAATAGGAAACAAAATAAAAATCTGCTGCAGATCCGGACCGAGCGCGGCCGCCCTCAAGGCCAGCGCGGCCGCCCTCAACGGCAGAAACTTATACACCCTCGTTTAACCTCCAGCGCGGTCGCCCTCCACCACGAGCGCGGCCGCTCTCCTTGACAGAAGATCCCGACGAGTTTTTCCCTCTTGATTCATCACCTCCGACTTAGGCTCCTCCTCTTCCTTGTAGTTTAGGATCCAATCCCAACAATCGCATACAAGCGTACAATTTCTCTCTCTAAATTGTAAATCTATGCTAACTCTCTCAAGTTCTCTCATTGGGATAAGTAATATTTTCCTACTCATAATAGGATTTAGGCAATATTGGTCAAATTCCTTACAAATCTCTCCTTGATCAAAATTCCCTAAAATTTCATCAACTCTAGAGAAGCGAACTCTTTTCCCAATCTTCTTCTCCTTTTTGTCATCACAAAAGGATCTTTCACGCAAGGATTGCCCCTCCAAATAGCAAATATTCCTCGCACCTTTTCTCTCTTGAAGAATCAAGCGCTTTCCTTTGTACACTTTGCACGTCTGTCTTCTTCCAACATATCGATACCCACGAGATGTCAAAACTCCTAGTGAAAGCAAATTCGCAGTCGCACCAGGAACATACTTCACATTCAAAGCGGTTTTCACAGACCCATCATAAAGCTTGAAGCGTACACTCCCAACACCTTCAATCTTCAATTTCTGCTCATTACCAACTTTGATTTCTCCAAAATTTCCCTCCGATCGCAAAGTGTCAAACATAGCTCGATCCTTACAAATATGAACTGAAGCAGCTGAATCTAGCACCCATTCAGACTTCTTCTCCTCAATCACATCAGCAGCAGCTATAGTTTCTGTCAAAAAAAAATCTCCATTATCACTACCACTATCAATCGTGTTAACGTTCTCTTCGTCAACCTTTTTCTATCCTTTCACACCACGTAAACATTTCAAATCATCACGAAATTGTGGGCAACGCATCTGCATATGACCAGTCTCTCCACAGTAGGAGCACTCAATCTTACTCATATCTCTATCTCCCCTAGATTGAGATCTTTCTCTTCCTTTTGAGCCACCACGATTATAATTTCTCCTTCTTTCAGAACCCTCCGCAACTAGTACTCTGTCATCATTGGAGAAGCTATCACTCCTCGTCATCCTTTCATTATCCCTCAACGCCTTAACCACATCATCAAGAGTTAAAGTAGTCCTACCTGTCAACATCGTCTGCAGAAAAGGCTTGTAGGACTTGGGTAATGAAGCCAACAATAACAAAGCTTGCTCCTCATCTTTAATTGTCTCATCAACATTAGACAATCGACATACTAGTTGACTGAAAGAATTAATATGGTCATGCAAATTACCCCCTTCATCAAACTTCAAACAATATAAATCCATCTTTAAGAATAACCGATTAGTCAGCGACTTAGATGCATAGATACTAGCAAGTTTCTCCCAAATACCCCTCGTTGTTGTCTCTTTCAAAACACTATATTTAATTTCAGGAGCAAGTGCTAACCTTATCGTACTCGAAGCCCTCTTCTAAATTTTGGCCCAATCTACGTCTTTCATCTCATCCGGCTTGTTCTCTTCCAAAGCTTCATCAAGTCCTTGTTGAACCAACACATCTTGGATTGTCATCTGCCACACCGGAAATCCATCTTCCCATCGAAGGTCGGGACTTGATACTTCGATACTCCAATATCCATATTCCTCAAAATATGAATTTTTTCAAACTGCTGCTGCTGTCCGGATACAATTCCCGATGACTGGGAACTTAAAATCCAATCTCCACCGTTCAGATTTAAGATCTATTAGTCCCGAAGCTACTCACCAAAAATCAGCCCGATCCAACGGTAAACGAACGCTCTAGGTCAATTTTCCCACCGCTGCGCTGAAAAAAATGAACCAGAAACTGCAATTTCTTTCTTCAATTTTTTTTTGCTCTCTTTTCTTGATGCAAATTCTTCTCTTCAACCAAAGCTCTGATACCACTTGTTAGGATCGCTTACCCATACAAGAAATTCGCAACAAGAGAAATCAAACAACACACACACGAAATAATGACAAAACACACAATATTCCGTGGTTCGGCTAAAAGCCTATTCCACCCAAAATATAACTTCTATGTATTTCTTGATATTACAAGAATGGAGACACCCTCACTCTCAACACTCTTGAATATCCTCACCAATCGCATACAAGCGTACAATTTCTCTTTCTAAATTGTAAACCTATGCTAACTCTCTCAAGTTCTCTCAAGTTCTATCTAAAAACCTAAATAGTGAAGCCTATTTATATAGGGGAAGCACACCCACTTTTTCCCTTTCCTAACCGATATGAGATTACTATTCCTTCTCCTAACCAATATGGGATAAGTAATATTTTCTACTCATAATAGGATTTAGGCAATATTGATCAAATTCCTAACAAGATTAAGAAAAAGTAAGGTAGAGAAAAAGTGGAAGAAAATATTGTGAGTATGAAAAATTAAATAGGAGAGAGAATGAGTGGAAGGAATAGTGATTTGATTGGTGTTGTGAGTGTAAAAATAAAATAGGAGAGAGAATGAGTGGAAAAAATAGTAAAGATTTCCTTCTATTTTGGACAGTTTCAATTGAGTTGGGACGGATTAAAAAGAAAATAAGTCTCAATTAAACTGGGATGAAGGGAGTCTATCTATATATAATAATAAGATTGTGGTAATTTTTTGGCCATCAAAGGGTATTTTCGACTTTTCATATCATGGCGAAATGGCAATTACTAAGGCAGAAAATAAACGTGGCAAGATGTGATTGGTGGAGGTTTTTTTTTTTTTTTTAAATAACTTTGGACAAGTGTCTACTGGCCGTTTGGTGAAGGGTATAATGGACGTTTCACTGGTGTGTGTCCCTCACGCGTGGACAGAGGCTCGTGAAGTCATCTTTTTGTTTTTTTTTTTTTTTTTTTTTGGTTTGGACAAGTGTTGATCTATGATTGGATTTCGTTTTTTTTTTCACCCATTTCTTTAACCTAAATTATATTATAATAAATTAATTTTTTTTCACCAAAATTCATAATTTTTTTTCTCTTTAAATAGAGACTATTTTCATTTGATTTGGACACAGAAAAAAAAACCAATTTTTTTAAATATAAATTTTTTAATTATCCTTTGTTAATTTTTCTTTTTAATTTTTCAATATGATTTTAGTCAAAATTAATTAAGTGTCAAGTTTTTTTTATTATAAATGATAATGATTATAATATAATTTTACTAATTATAAAAATAAAGAATATAAAATAAAATAAAATTGATAGGGTATAGAATAATGAGTTAGAAGGGGTAATAAGGTTATTGAGTTTATTCGATACATCAAACATTTTATTTATTTTATTTCAAAAAAAATTGAATCATAGTAAATAAAGTATTAATAAAGACGAATATCGGGAAAGATGGTCATCATTTTTAAAATTTTGGTTGAAGTGCATGTCAATATTCTAAGAAATATAAATAATATAAATTGGTATTTTAAAAGAGGGTGAGTAAGTAGTGGGTTGAGTTTGATGAGGAAGTGGAGGGTTTGGGAAAAAAATTTTCATTTAACACAAATGTTATTAGTTTTAGGCTTTTGAAAATTATGCTAAATGGAGATAGTTACTCATATAGATAATAGTCATACAATTACAATGGGGGTACTAAACGGTAGCTTGACTTGCCATTGAAGGGCACTTTGGACATTTCACGTCGTGGCAAAATTGCAAATGACAAGGCTGAATATACACGTGACAATCTGTTATAGGGCGAAATTAGAGCGTCGTGAGGATTTTTTTTTTTAATTTCTGGACACGTGTCGACCAATCTTTAAAGGGCAATTTGGTCATTTCATCAATGGCATAATTGAAAATATTTGAAAATTCACGTGTCACCTGCTCATTGGATGGTTTTATTTCAAAAAAAAATTCCCCATTTCTTTGATCTCAATTATTTTAAAAATAAATAATTTTTTAAAAAACAATTTACACCATAATTCATAATTTTTTTCTCTTTTCAAATAGAAACTTCTTTCATTTGATTTGGATATAGAAAAAAAAATCATCTTTTTTAAATATAAATTTCTTAATTATCCTTTGTTAATTTTCCTTTTTTATTTTTCAATAACTTTTTAGTGAAACTTTAATTAAGTTGTAATTATTTATTTTTAATTATAAATGGTAATGATAATAATAATAATAATTTTACTAATCATAGAAATAAAGAATATAAAATAAAAGTTGTAGGGTATAGGATGATGAATTGGAATGGTGTTGAATTTTTATGAGCAAAATCATTTTGTATTTATAAAGTATATAGGGTTATTTAATATAATAATAATATATCCACACACACACACACACACACACACACACACACACACACACACACACACACACACACACACACACACACACACACACACATATATATATATATATATATATATATATATATATATATACTCCCTTCGTCCACTTAGTTAGTTCACAGTTACTGTTTGCGCGAGAATTAAGGAAAAAAATAATGATATAAATGTTGTGAGTGTAAAAGTAAAATAGGAGAGAGAATGAGTGGAGGGAATAGTAAATTATAATGGTGTTGTGAGTATTAAAATAATGTAGGAGAGAGAATGAGTGGAGGAAATAGTGATAAAAATTTTCCATTTTAAGTAAAAAAATAAAGTGTGAAGTATGTATTTGGACGCCCAAAATAGAAAGTGTGAAGTAAGTAAGTGGACAGAGGGAGTATATATATATATATATATATATGGGGGAGTGTGATGAATGTGGGCTTCGGTTCTATTTGATAAGTGGGGTGGGGTAATATTGTTATTGTGTTTATTTTAGTTCGATATATCATACTCCCTCCGTACCAGACCAAGGGTCATCGGGGGAGATTTTACGCTTCTTAAGAAATTTTTTAAAAAATGAATAAAAGTTAAATGTGGGATAGAGAATAGTAGTTAATGATTGGTTTTTTTGTAAATATGTTAACTTTATAAGGGTATAATGAATGATTTTTTTGTAATATGGGGTAGGAAATAGTAGTTAATGATTGGTTTTTTAATAGGAGAGAGAATGAGTGGGAGGAATAGTAAGTTAATGATTGATTTTTTTGTAAATATGTTAACATTATAAGGGTATAAGTATAATGAATGATTTTTTTGTAAATATATTAAATTATAAGGGTATAAATATATTCAAAAACTTGTCATTTATTGAAAGGAACTCTTGATCTGGGACGAAGCAAAAGGGAAAGTAGAACCCTTAGTCTGGAACGGAGGGAGTACAATTTATTTATTTTTAAAAAAAAAACTTTTAAGCATACTAAATAAAGTATTAATAAATTGTTCGATTTTTCAATTCTTCTCAGAAAATTGTGTATTTATAAAGACGAATATAGGGAAAGATGGCCATCATTTTTAAAATTTTGATTGAAGTGTATGTCAATATTATAAGAAAAAAAGATAGTCTAAATTTGTATTTTAGTTATATATTTTTGGCAGAAAAGTGACGCGTGCCATACACGCGCGTACAGAGGCGCGTCTATGCATGTGAATTTTTATATTTTTTTATTTAAATGGGACACTTGGTATCAGTTCATTGGCCGATTGAATTTCAGATTTTTTTATCCGATTTCTTTAACATTTAAAAATAATAATATAAATTAATCCAAATTCAATTAAAATATAAAATTTTAAAATAAAAAATAAAAAATTAAGAATTAAAAATTACAAATTAAAAAATAAAAATTAAAAATTAAAAATTACAAATTACAAATTTCAAATTACAAATTAAAATTAAAATTTAAAAATAAAAGAATTTTTTTTGTGATATTCAGGGAGTTTTGTTGTAACAATCAGCTTCTTTGGATTTTTTTTTTAATATCCATCTTTTAAAAGTTATTCTTGGTAAATGGCTTTAAGACTTATACAATTTATACTTTCTAAAAACTGTTTATTTCTTAGTTTAATGACTAATTTATTAGATTATATTTATATCTGATTAATGTCTCATTATTGTCTGTAAAATAAAATATTTTAAACTGTATGATATAGTGTATATTTTTCATTTCAATGTAAAAAAAATATTTTAAATTGTACGATATAGTGTATATTTTTCATTTCAAGGTATTTGTATTATTGTATTCTTTTTATGCTATGACTATTAATAAAATTCAAAGGTCAATATTTATTCATTGTTGACCTCCTTTTAAATCGATACTATGTCACTTGTCGTTTTCAATTATATTTCACATTAAAAAAAGTGCACAATCCCGATGATCCGAATATATTGATATGTAATGATGATCTTCCTTCCTCTTTCGACAGTTGTGCCGACAATGTTGTCTTTTAAAGCTGTGTTTCACAATGTATAAAAAAAATTCTCTCATTTAGTCATTTTATTTAATTACCATCTTCTTCAGCATCAATAACTCCCCGTGCATCGTAGGAATGTAACACTAGATTTATTTTAGTGACATTCAATTTGATATTTGTATTGAGAATATAATTTTCAAATAAATATTTTACAATGTATACAAACATCTTTATTTCCTTTTGTATTTATTCGATTTTGATAAATTATTTGTTAGTAACTGTCCGTGCATCGCACGGGGTCAAACTAGTATAGATAAAATTATAAAAGCACAGATTATTGAATGACACTTGATGTAGAGTTTTGACGTATGCAAATATGTTGATTTTCTTTATTTGTTGCTCGTGTGCAGTGTGATCATTTGCATTATGGATTTGTCATATTTTTCCTTTTATATAATTTGCTTCTGTGTGGTGTGGTCATTTACATTATGGATATACTCATTTTCATTTTACTTTTTGTTGTTTGAAGACTTGTTTACTTTTTTCTTTTTAACTATGCCAAAAATTTATAAAAAATGCGTTTTTTGTTAAGTTAGAAAAAAACGTGTTTTTACCCGCAACCCGCATCGCTCTTGCCTTTCCGGTCAACCTAATTCCAACCTTCGTAATTAAACCTAAATTACAATTGAACATCGAAACAATAAGAAATTATTCAAGCTTATCAGGTACAGAAACCAGCATATTGTAGATTGTTAGGCATGCAAATTTCGAAGAACTGGTTCTTCACCCGTATCATCATCATCATCGCCGGAATTCAAATCAAGGTCAATTCTAAACCCGATTAATTGGCTGCTCTGATCTTGTTGTGCCGGTGATTATGAAATTCACGAAGATCTCTATATTTCCCCTAAATTTTCATGTGTTGATTATTGAGAGGTTATGAAGCTCCAAAGTTGAGGTACGGTGTTTAACATTTACGCCGCCTTCCTCTTGCTCCAGTTCTTCTACCAAAATCAAGTGCCAGTTGGTGTATAGTAGAGTGCCAGTTAGTGTATAATAAAGTGCCAGTAAGTGCGTAATTGAGTGTCGATGCATTTGTCGAGTGTCAGTGCGTGTGTGTTTTAACTGCCAGTGCATTTATTTATGAATGCCAGTTCTTGTGTTTTTGAGAACCAGCAAAAATGATTATCAGTATTTTTGAATGCCAGTGTATGTGTTTTTGAGTGTCAGTGCATGTGTTTTTTGAATGCCAGTGCATGTGTTTTTGAATGCCAGTGCTTGTGTTTTTGAGAGGCAGCAAAAATGTAACCATAACAAAGTGTCAGTGTTAGTGTAACAGAGTGCCGGTGTGAAGAGTGCCAGTTCATGTATATAAAAGTGTCCGTGTAAAAAACGTCAGTGTCAGTTTAACAAAGTGCCAGTGCCAGTTTACATTGCCAGTTTACATTGGCACTTTGTTAAACTGGTACTAGCACTTTTTTCACTGGCACTTTGTTACACATGCACTAGCACTTTGTCACACTGGCACCTTGTTAAGCTGAAACTGGCACAAACGGGAAAACACAAAACACGTTTTTTCTAATTGTCAGAAAAAACGCATTTTTTATAAGACCAACTCTTTAACTATTGGGACTAAGTTTATTTAATTTGAGAACTATTTTCTCCTTCGAAAACCTATTTCCATTTTCTAGAAAGAGAGTACCATGTTTTTTTGGGATCAAATTGATTAAACTTTAATCAAAATGAAAATATATATATATATATATATATATATATATATATATATGTTTTTTTTTAAATATAGCTTTATAAAATTTTAAATACCAAAATAACATATATGAAAACTTATGTATCATAATAGCATTTTTTTGGAGTTCCGAATTTGTTAAAATCGGAATTAAATTTAAAGCCGGTACTGTCAAAATCGGCTTTAACGTTTTTTTTTTAAAACTGATTAATCATTTTTTTAAATAAAAAAGGTAAAGCATGTAGCGACAAAACCGGGATTAAATTTAAAGTTAAAGCAGGTTTGTCAAAACCGGCTTTAAGGTTTTTTTTTTTTTTTAAACTGAGTAATCATTTTTATTTTAAATAAAAAAGGTAAAGCTGGTAGTGACAATACTGGTATCAAATTTAATGTTAAAGCCGGGTTTGCCAAAATCGGCTTAAAGATTTTTATTTTTTTTAACTGATTCGGGATTTAAAATCTGACACAAGTGAGAAAAAGTTAAAAAAGGAAAATAAAAGAAAGGAAGGGGGAAGGGAGAAGGGGAAGGGTTCTAGAAAGAGAAGGAGAAAGAGAAAGAAGAAATAGAGAAGAAGAAGGAGAGGTTCTGAAAAGAGAAGGAGAAAGAGAAAGAAGAAATAGAGAAGAAGAAGGAGAAGAAGAAATTTCTTTAAATTGTAAGTTAATTTTTCTTTTTTATTTTTTTTTCTTTGCTTGTATATATTTTTTTTTAATTTATTGTTAAAATTACTATGATTTGTTGTTAAAAATTATTATGAAGAAAAGGGAAGAACAAAGAGAGTTCTTAATATAAATATTTAAGGATTGCTTGTATATATTTTTATGATATGAAAAAATAGGGAAGAACAAATAGAGTTCTTATTATAAATATTTAAGGATTGCTTGTATATATTTTTATAATTTATTGTTAAAATTATTATTATTTATAGGTTCAATTGTTGAATATTAAGAAATTAATCATTATAATTTACATCTAGTTTTGACAGGGGTCAAAAAGATGACTTTTTTAACTTGATAGTGGAATCTCTATGAAAAAAAAAATTAATCATTATAATTTACATCTAGTTTTAACTTGACAGTTGAATCTTTATGATTTATTGTTAAAATTATTATTATTTATGGGGCGGACATAGTAATTATTTTTTAGGGGACGGAGATAGGAACTATTTTTATGGGACGGAGGTAGTAACTATTTTTATGGGACGGAGGTAGTAACTATTTTTTATGGGACGAAAGTACTAATTATTTTTTTATTGGATTCTTTTATTAAATTTATTGTATATAAATAAGTACAATTAATTTTGTTTTTGTTTTTTAAAAATTTGACAATAGTATTTGTGTGTTTTAGATGAATCAACAAAAACTCGGTATGTTTGTTCATCCCGAACCAATAGACCCGTCTGTATTAACCAGACAGACATCACATCGATCAGAAAATATTTGGAATGAAGAAGAGTTTCCTAAATTCCGATTTAGACGTGGTACACAACTTCTTGAAAAATTGGATTTTAGGATAGAAACGAAACTTAATAATCTAGGCTTTTTTGGGGTATATAAATTAGGTCATATTAAACACGACTGGTATTTGATTGAGGCTTTGATTGAGAGATAGCGTCCGGAGACGCATACTTTTCATTTACCTGTAGGAGAGATGACAATCACCCTTCAGGATGTTGCTAGCTTATGTGGCCTTTCCGTAGAAGAACATCCTGTGATTGGTACAGAAACTCATATGACACCTGCACAATGAAAATAATTTTTTTTTTAGTATAAATGAACAATCACTTTTTTTTTTTTGAACTTTTTACTGGACTTTTTTGTTTAGTTTGCGGTATATTGATAATTTTGTATATATTAGTTGAAAATTGGGTCTCAAATCAGAACTATCAAACGTAATTGAGTCTATACTTTAAATATAAGACTTAATAGAATAACAAATACTATAGGACTTAATTTTAATAGAATAAAAGAGTGTTTTTTTCATTTTTTAAAAAAGTACTTTTATTCTTGATTTTTCATATTTTATTTCACAATATTTTGGGGGAAACTAGTTTCTCCCTAAGTTATAAAAAGTCCTGTTTTTTTAAACTGCTCTTATATTCGTCAAATATTTGCAAGTTGAAAAAAATTGGACTTTTTATAATTTATGGAGAAACTGGTTTCTCCCAAAACTTACTTAGTCTTATACTTAAGGTATAAAACTCAAATTCAATAAAATATCATAGCCTTTTTATTTATTTTCTTAAAAAAAATTAGAAATAAAATTTGACTCTTATACTTTTGGTATAAGATTTTATTTAGTCTTATACTTAAAGTATAAGAAGCAGTTTTTATAAAATATCAGAGATATTTTAATTAAAAAAGTTGGCATTATTTTTAATTAAAAATTGAATATTTATTTTGGGAAAATGGAGTACTATTTTTATAAAACAGGTTGTTCAAGTTGCAAAAAAAAGACAAAAAAAAAAAAAAAAATGGGGGAGGGGAAACTTGTCAAAGATAAACCGCTACATTGTGTTAAGAGCGTTCTATTCCTAAACTCCTAATTCTCGGCTAGTGTGGCTGCCAACTTGGAATAGAGTTGTAGAACAAACCCCTCCCCTTGCATGATAATGTTGCTCTTATTATTATTTTTATTTCATTTTCTCTCTTCTATAAAACAATACTCCCTCCATACGAAAATTAAGAAAAAAGTGAAAAGGTTGATGTGTTATGAGTGTAAATAGTTGAGTAAGAGAGAAAAAGTGAGATAAGAAATAGTTAGTGGATAATTATTGTGAGTATGACAAGTGTGTTCCATTAATAAAGAAGTAATATAAACTTTTCATTTTAAAAAATGTGACTTATCAATGGGACGCCAAAAATGACAAAGTGTGTAACTTGTTTTGGGAGGGAGGGACTATATATTTACTCTTAGAATTAAAAATCGGATAAGAACTAAGAAGAAGTAGACAGGATCAAATGTGTTTGGGATGGACATGGCCGATTCTATATTGTAGATTTCACCTTACACCAATTACACCAATTGATGTTAACGGAAGCAGATTCTCATATTCTCAAGGAAGCTGATTCTCATGTTTATATACCAATACGTGTTTCTCTCTTTAGTACAATACATTAACATTTTCACCTTTTTTTTTTCTCTCATTTTCTTAATTTATGTGTCTTGATGGTTATTTTGCAAGTTCAGGTGAGACGAATGGGAAAGTATATTGCAGATGGAAATTTGATCTGGAGTTCTTTTTGCAACAAATCACTTTTCCTTAAATTTTTCATTAAATCAAAATGATTCAGAAATTTTTATGCAGTATATAACACTGCATGCACTATTACTATATTCATTGCATTTATAATACAATATGACATGGAGATATTTCCTAAACAATATGATACTTTTAGACTATCTCCATCAGTGACCCCAATTCAATCAAACCTCAAATAAAATATTAATTTTTCTCACTTCTATATACAAAACTCAACCTTATATAATATACACTCTTATCAGTGATCCAACCCAATTCAACCTAATTTTTTAATAAAATATTTATTTTTCATTAATTTAACTTATCTAAAATACTTATCATTTGTTTTAAATGTATCAATATTATGTTCTATTTAAGATTAAAAAAAAATTATAAATTTTGATATACTATTTTTTATTTTATATAAAATATATTAATTTTAAAAATATATTTAATTAATTGTGACTCAGGCTGACCCTCTCACCGAGTCACCAATGAGATGGGCCTAAAAAATAACTTCCCCATCACTTTCTTATGATATTTTGCTTCTAACAATCTCGCCCCTTATTGTCCCCCAAGTCCCAAATTGATAGCGTTGTAGCTTTTCTAGCGGCACACGTGTTCCTTCCTTGTCCTTTTAGTTCCCAAATTACCACCGCCGACTTACACTATGGTCTCCAACGTATTTCCATGTCGACACAAATCGCTCTCTCTCCCTTTCTTCTCCTCTCTCCTCCCTCTGTCCTACAACACTTCCTTTTCCACTCCTTCCATGGCTTCCCTTTCTTCTCCTCTCTCCTCAATCGCCATCATTTCAAACTCATTCCTCTCCAAAATCCCTCATATTTTATCATCTACGACTTACAGAAACGTCCCAATTACAGGTTATGGATTTAATTCCATCTTCTTGCAACTAGTTCTTGCCATAACTCAGTCTAACTGACTCGTTTCAACCAAGTCATGAGCTCCGATGGCATCCCTATCTCCACTAGCAGTCAGACAGTTTTTAACAAGGTAACTTCTTGATATTATGCCTCAACAAAGAGTTTTTGTTTCAGTTATGGATTTCTGTTAAATCCTGCATTAGGGTGTTTGTGTCTTTGGTCCGCAGGCGCTTGAAGTAGTTGTTGTATTTGATCCTTTCTCGTTTTTTGAATTCTGCTTGATGGGTGTTTGTGTTTTTGCCCCTTAGGCGCTTTAAGTAATTATTGCATTTGATTCTTTCTCTGTTTTAAGTCGTGCATGGTGGGTGTTTGTGTTTTTGCCCCTTAGGCGCTTGGAGTAAATATTGCTTTTGATTCTTTCTCTGTTTTAAGTCGTGCGTGATGGGTGTTTGTGTTTTTGCCCCTTAGGCGCGTGGAGTAATTATTTCATTAGATTCTCTCTGTTTTAAATGGTGCATACTGATGGGTTGTTTGTGTTTTTTTCCCATTAGGTGTTTGGAGTGATGCATTTGGTGGTTTCCCTTGGAATTATCCTGGCTATGGACAAGTGCTTGGAGAAGACATTTGTTGCTGCAGCAATTAAGTTCCCTAGTGCTCTATTTGCTATGTTTTGTATATTCACCATCCTTGTGGTTCTTGATTCAACTATTCCGGTTGCGGCCATTACCTTGCAGAATTTCTTTGAACCGGCGATTTTGTTTATTCAAAGGTGGCTTCCATTGTTTTATGTTCCTTCACTGGTAGTTTTGCCTCTTGCTGTTCAAGATATACCTGCCGCATCTGGGGTTAAGATTTGCTTCATTATAGGTAACTAGTTGTTGCAGTTCATCCTCAAAAGCATGTTTTTTTTTAAAGCAAACAAAATAAAATTTCATTAATAAAGTTTAGCAAGATGGTGCTCCACAACGTCGGAGGCTCATCCCAAAGATAATGATTTTATGGAAACGTACAATCACCAATAAACTGTCTACTACAATAAAATAGTGTAATACATCTCGATTAGGAATATCTAATCCTAAACCAAATCTCCAACCTCCCTTATAAGCAATTACTTGTGACGCCCAAACGCGTCTCTAAGCAAAACATGGACACGGCCCAACATTGGCCTTCAAAAAAAACCACACGGATAAAATTTAGCGTTGAAATCATGACAAAATAACGCTTTTGGGTAGGCAATAGGTGCCCAACCAAGCATCCCAAGCATTGTACAATAATAAATACAAACAATACATAATGGCTCTCAACACGGAGAGAATACAAAGGCTCTCGACAAAGGAGAGAAGGCAAAGGCTCTCGACAAAGGAGAGAAAACAAATAATATAACGAGAAGTAACGCAAAGACTTTAAGATCTGCACTGTATTTGAGTGTCTCCTTTAGCTTAAGAGCTTTGATTGTCTCTCTGAGTCTATGTGCTTATTTCACATTAGCGAAGAGGGGAAGTCCTTAATATTTCCCAAGAGACAAAATTGTATCTAGCTAATTCAGTGTATCTTCAAAATCTATTTCACTGTAGGTTTATGAAAATGGATTTAGTAAGCAGGTGTCTCGTGAGATTGTGTTTCTAGACATTCGATTGCAAAAGTATCTTTAAGATGGCTCATCCACCGATGTTTTTCACTACACATAGTAATCAAGTAACACTATTAAATGGCCTGAGAGCTAACTTGGATGGAGCTATGTATGTACTGACTAATCCATTCTCTTAGTTGTTCGTGTATGTTAAACAGTTCGCTAGTTGATAATAATGTTCTTATTTTGAAAATCTCTGATTTCATTGTGTATGGTTGGTGATTTCATTTGTCCTAAGTCTTATGTTACCATGTGTTTTCCTTTATCACTTGCAGGTGCAGGTTGGTTGGCTTCACTTTCTGTTGCAGGTTATACAGCTATAGCTATTAGGAAAATGGTGAAGACAGAAATGACTGATGCGGAGCCAATGTCGAAACCATCCCCTTTTTCTTCCTTGGAGGTGTTGGTTTGGAGTGGGATTTTTCTTATATCATTTGTTGCAGCAGCCCTAAATCCAACATTACTTGGAACAAGTGCTAGAACTTGTCTGCCTTTCTTGCTTGCATCTACTGTTTTAGGCTATATTGTTGGTTCTGGGTAAAACTCAGTTTCCTTTGTTCATATAATCTATTATACTGTATTTACTTTCTCTTGCTAAACTTCTTTGCTAGTAATTTTACACTGCTTTTTAATGATGCTGTTTATTTCCTTGAACTTTGATCTTCAGGTTGCCATATGATGTGAAGAAAGCTTTTCACCCAATTATCTCCTGTGCACTATCTGCAGTCCTCGCAGCGTTTGGTTTTGGAATTATTTCACAGTTTGGATTTTATCCTATTCTAGGTACACATCCAACCATGTTCTGGCATTCCTATTTGTCATGTGTTTCCAATGTTTACTACAACTCGTGAGAATAGTTTATGTATGCATCTACATAGCACCAAGAATTATTGAATCTTTAGATGCCAAAAAGATGTTCAATAAGAATATGTTCTCTTGAAGTCGTCACTCCAAGTAAGTGGAGTATTATTGAAGATATTATGTCAATCTATAAAAGTATTTTAAGTCCAAATACATGGAAATCTAATAAAGAAGAATAAAAATTTCTCAACCTTCAGTGATGGTTGGAATTGTAGTGAGATTGATGTTGCCTAGAAACTTTGTTAATTAGACATGGTTTGCGAATATAATGGAAGCGTGGAATAATGAATTAACATGCAGCGTTTTGGTGATTGCTGGTCAAGGGGACGAAAAAGTTTATGCATTGGACTCGGCCTAAGTTCGTTTATGTCCATTGTACTTTGAGGGTACTTTCACTTTAACTATTGTACATTTTATTGGCATAAAAACCACTTTACTTTGGAAAATCTATCTTTTCGATCCCGAATTCGGGAATTAGGATACGGATTGGGCACGAATTAGGGAATGGATTCAGTATGAGGATGATAGGTTTCCATAGTACAGTGGTTTTTATGTTAGTAAAAAAAATGTACAATGATTAAACTGAAAGTAGAATGGATGAAAATGAAGTATGGCCTTAAATTTTGCATGCTCATCAACCTCTTTAGTTGATCATTTGACATTTAGTGTTGGTTGGGGAAAAGAGTAATTTTTGGTCCTTTAGTTGATGAAGTAGATTCCCAATAATGGAAAGCTGAACAAGCTGTTGTCTCCAAGCTATTTAGTCAAACGGGAAAAGGAACCCTTGAATGGTTGTTCATTGATAGTCTAGCCTTGTGTATCAGAGGGTTCACAAAAGCGCTGGATTTTTAATGATATATCCAGATAATGATGTTTTCTATTCAGTATCAGTGGTTGGTGGCTTGGTGCAATTCAAAAGCTAGGAATTCCAAGCAAGAAAGCATGGGTTAAGACTTAAGAGACCTATTCAGGGGAATATGTTTAAATGGTTAATGATATTTTCTTTGTTATGTACCTTATTTCGTTCTATAGACCAAATAACTATGAAAGAAAGCAAAAGAAGTTAAAAACATTTCATATATAGGATAAGTAGGATGGAAGTTACTTCTCTTCATAAATTGACTATATGCCTGGTTGCATAGTAGGGACATCATTTCCATGATTCTTCTTAGGCTGTATCTACTGGACGTTGAATGCTCCATCTTTCTTATTATCTTTGATTGAGAGTTTATGCAGTCTGTATTTATGTTAATGATATTTGTAGTTCAGATTTTTACTTGTAGCACAATTCCTTAACTGTTCCTTTAAATTAGAGCTGACTAGTAACACTCATAGGCCGAGCTTCTCCATATTGACCTGTACAGGATATTACCTTACAAAAGTCCCATCTGATCCTGGAGCTGGTGACATCTTAATGGGATTTTTGGGATCCGTTATAATTTCATTTGCCTTCTCCATGTTTAAACAGAGAAAGGTAAGTTGTTATTCTACAAAAGCTCGCAAATACCTATTATGCAGTATAGTATGATAAAATCTATGATGCAACACCTAAGAGGTTGTGTCATTGCCTCTTCTACTACCATCTGTAAATGACCTTTCCTTTTTATTATATCCTCCCAAAAGAGGTTTATTTCTTGAAATTTTAAATTTCATTGTTTTCCCAAATGGCCTGGTTTAAGTGTTTCCAGCACGCAAATGGCTAGGATGGAGTAGTTCATCCTAAAAAGGCCAAAAGGCATATAGAAACAAACTCTCAACTTCATTTGGTATTTTTGTTCGAGTGCATTTCCTCAACACATGGTGTAAGGGTACCTAAAGATTGGGATGGATTTCCGTCCCACTAAGAACTACACACTATTTGCACGGAAATTAATGAAAAGTGTGGTGGAGTAGGTGTTGTGAGTAAAAAAAAGTGAGGAAGGAGAGAGAAAGTGGGGTAGGGAATAGTAATTAAATTGTTATTATGAGTATGACATGTGGATCCCATTAATATAAAAGTAATAGAACATTTCCATTATAGGAAGTGTGTAGTTTGTAGTGGGACGCCTTAAACGTGAAGTGTGTAGTTTGTAGTGAGACGTGTTGTGAATTTGGTGGTACCCCCGTTGCAATCAAGACAAGAAATCAACACACCCACAAGCACAATAATGGAAGAAACACACACACAAGAACACAAGAACACAAGAGTTGTTTACCCGGTTCATTCAACACATGAATTACGTCCGGGGGCAATTGTCAAGCCAATATGTTATTAGACACCTTCTAATATGTTGCTACATCAACTACACAATGTGTTCTAGGTCGTATCTATGTTTATATAGTTGTACAAGGAAGCCCTAAATCAGTTTAAGAAGAGTTTTAATCAAAATAGAAAACAAAATCAAACTGCAGCCGAAGATTCGGACCAAGCGCGGCCGCCCGCCCCTGGCCGCGGCCGCTCTTCACGCCGTAAACTTCTTCACCCTCGTTCGACCTCCGCGGCCGCCCTCCTCATTCAGCCATGGCCCGCCCTCCTCGATGCAATTCTCTCCGACGAATTTCCCCCTTGATCTCACTAACTTTTCCGACCTAGGCTCCTTCTTCCTCATAGTTTAGGACTCCAATCCCAACAATCTCCCACCGGAGACTAAACTAACAAGCATAGAACACCCATCAACTCCCACCACGGAGTAATGACCTTCGAACACATTTCCCCCATATTGGCTTGACACTACCGAGCCTCCTGCTCAAGTACTAAGGCGAGTTGAAACCAAGCGACGTTTCAACCTCTCCGTGTTAGATGATTCTTGCCTCCCCAAATCAGCTTCTACCTTGATTTCTCCTCGCAAAACTTCGCCTTCTCCCTCCAGACCCACCTTCCTCGCAATGCTTCCCCTTGAAACTTGGACACACCTTGTTTCTTACATCGTCTGTTTTCGGTCTGAATACGCTCTCTGTTAGGGCACTTGGACATCCACACCACGTCGATCAACTTTGTGTCCTTCTCCCCCTAACATACCGTTTCTTGATGTCTCTCCTTTTTACACCAATAGGCCGGTTCTTTAGCCTCTTGCTCCCACCTAACGAATGTCGACATCAGGTAGAGTACAACATCTTCCCCTTAACCCTACGAGCTACCACCTTAGCCCCTTTTGTGACTTCCCAAGACCCTCCAATGAAAGACACACCATACCCTTCACTGTCAAGTTGTCCCACGTAAATCACTCTTCTCCTCAACCGAACATGCATCACGTTGTGTAGTTGTAAAACGCTCCGTTAGGTGTCTTCATCATCACATCCCCCTTACCTTTGATCTTCAATGGTCGACCATCACCAAGATAGATAATCCCAAAATCTCCAGCTTTATACCGCTTCATTGATTCTCGCATCCCCACTAGCATGACAAGAAGCTCCAGAATCCAACACCCAATCTTCACCCGATCGCTCCTCTCCTAGGATTAATACATCTCCACCATCATCTACTACGTGTGCACCACCATCTTTATCCTGACAGCCATAACCGATATGACCTAATTCGCCACAATTGTAGCACTTGACCTTTTTCCCTTTTTCGGTCCTCCCTTCCCCTATTTCTCTCCACCCTAAGTGCAGCCCCATCTACGGAAGATTCTCCCCTTTTCTCTTTCCTTCGCAACTCCTCTCAAGGATGAGATCTCTAACCTCCGTATACACCAATGCTGTTTTCGACGTACTAATCGTTGTGACAGTAACCTCCCAACTATCAGGCAATGATTTTAGTAGAAAACAAGCTAGCACTTCATCGGAGAAAGTAATATCAACACTTTTCAATTGGTCCACCATACCTTTGAAATTGCCGATATGACTTGCCGCTGTCTGCCCCTCTGACATCTTCGCATTCGCAAACCTCTTTATCAAATGCACCTTATTGATATTCGACGGCTTCTCATACATATGTCTGACAGCGTTTGTAGCAACTCCACCGTTGTCTTGGCTTCCATAGCGTTCCGTGCAACGTCATCGGTTAGAGCACTCCTCACTGCTCCTAACGCCTTCCGATCTAACGTCTCCCAATCATCTTGTGACATGTCTTCGGGCTTCTCCTTCAAGGGTTTATGAAGATCCTTACAATAAAGGTAATCTTCAATCCTTGTCCTCCAGAACGTGAAATTCACACCGCTGAATTTCTCGATTGAGTTCTTCATCTGATTGCTTCACCAAAGTCTCCAAGAACGCGATTCAAAAAATCAACTAATGAAACTTTGAATCCTCCGAACCAATGCTCTGATACCAATTGTTGTGAATTTGGTGGTACCCCCGTTGCAATCAAGACAAGAAATCAACACACCCACAAGCACAATAATGGAAGAAACACATACACAAGAACACAAGAACACAAGAGTTGTTTACCCGGTTCATTCAACACATGAACTACGTCCGGGGACAATTGTCAAGCCAATATGTTATTAGACACCTTCTAATATGTTGCTACATCAACTACACAATGTGTTCTAGGTCGTATCTATGTTTATATAGTTGTACAAGGAAGCCCTAAATCAGTTTAAGAAGAGTTCTAATCAAAATAGGAAACAAAATCAAACTGCAGCTGAAGATTCGGACCAAGCGCGGCCGCCCTGCCCCCTAGCGCGGTCGCCCTTCACGCCAGAAACTTCTTCACCCTCGTTCGACCTCCAGCGCGGTCGCCCTTCTCATTCAGCGCGGCCGCCCTCCTCGACAGTCCCTCTCCGACGAATTTCCCCCTTGATCTCACTAACTCCTCCGACCTAGGCTCCTTCTTCCTCATAGTTTAGGACTCCAATCCCAACAAGACGGAGTATGTTATTCTAACCCGTTTTTTCTAAAATACAAGCACGGATATGGTACTAAAATTGTGGCCCTTCATTTTGTGATGAATTGAAAGTTATCCATGTTATCCCTCGAATATAATCGTAGGAATTTTTTTATTTTTTTTCCTTTGTCATAGTTCTTCTGTCCTTCAGATTTTTCTATCCCCCAGTCTGTATCTCCTTAGTGTATAGTGGCTTACTTTTTTTTTTCTTAATTAAGTTTCTTTACTAATCAATCACCCCCCTAGTCTATTAGAAGATTGAGACTTGGAGAGTAAATCCATCATTTGTGGGGATTGAACCCCAAACCTTCTCTGAGGGAAAACATATTTGATGCCGCTCGAGTCAAAGCTTTTTGACTACTGTAAAGTGGCTTTGACTAATGTAAAGTTGTGGGATGGAGAAGGAGCTCTATGAACCCCTGGCCTTCCCATTGAAGAGTCCCTTTTCTCCATTTTCATTAGTTCCACTTGTACTACTCAATTTATATTTCTATGCTTACAACTCCTTGGTATGTTTAACTTAAAACTCGTTTACCGAAAGTTTAATGAGTTCTGTTATAATTACAACTCCCAAGGGGAATAATTTAGTCCTAAAAATTTCTAACCTGGAAAAGTAGTCTTCCTAATGAGGTAAATCTTCAAGTAATTTTTTTTATTAAGAAGTCCTATTGACATTTGCTCCTCAGTAATTCTGTTTCCTGAAACTGATGTTATTTTTATATATCCAGCTTGTGAAGAGGCATGCAGCTGAGATTTTCACATCTGTTATAATCTCAACACTATTCTCATTTTATTCGACTGCGCTTGTTGGACGTCTTGTTGGGTTAGAACCAACTTTAACTATATCAATATTACCTAGGTGTATAACGGTGGCACTTGCTCTCAGCATCGTCTCACTATTTGAAGGTCAGTTATCATTTCTATGTTGATGAGAACCATCTTTAACTTTATCAATCTGTGACTCACTCTTTTTTTTTTTGTAATGGTTGAAGGTGCCAATTCTTCCCTAACGGCGGCAGTTGTTGTGTTAACTGGTTTAGTTGGGGCAAATTTTGTGCAGTCAACGCTTGACAAACTTCGTTTTGAGGATCCTATTGCTCGAGGAATTGCTACTGCATCTAGGTACGTATGTTTCCATTCATAATAAAACATTGTTTCCCTAAATACCCTTAGTGAAGGTTAAATATCACACTCCCCTAAAAAACTTCAGCAATATCTCCGGTAAAAACATATGCATTACACAGGGCAAGGTTGGATGTTCAATGGTTTTAACCCCTAATTTTTAATAATTGGACTATCTATTTGGGACAAACAAAAGACTGCACGCACAGTGTATTTTCATACGTCTTATTACTTCATTAAGGGTATGATCATCTTTTTTACCCCCAATCTCACCAACATCGGCCATCCATTAGTGGAAAATGAAATCTTGATCGTCTATGAGCCAAACTGTTGTGTAGTTGACTGCCACAAAGCCCAATTACCAAAAATGGTCAAGAGGACTTTCTTTTCAGAACGGATGGAGTAATTGTTATGGCTCGACAAGCACTTGGTGGTTTAAATGTAAATGTAGCTGATATTGCCCATATACTCACACATATATGGGTGTGTGTGTGTATATATATATATATACTCCCTCCGTCCCAGGAAATGGTTCACCATTTTTGGCCCGGCACGCAAATTAAGAAAATAGGTGGGAAGAAAAAATGTTGTGAGTGTAATTTGAAAATAGGAGAGAGAATTAGTGGAGAAAATAGTAAATTTAAAAAGTGTTGAGTGTAATAGTGAATTAGGAGAGAGAATGAGTGGAGGAAATAGTGAGTGGATATAATAGAATATTAATAAATTTTTTCTATTTTAGGAAAGATGAAGCTTCAAACAGGACGCCATTTTTGGGTAAAAGGTGAAGCATTTTCTGGGACGGAGGGAGTATATGGCCAACCTGTTTTTACAAGAGCTTTTATTATGTGTGGGTCCAGAGGAGAGCCAAACTGATATGTGTCTTGAATGTTACATTGCAGTGCTCATGGGTTGGGAACAGCAGCACTATCTTCCAAGGAACCTGAAGCTCTGCCATTTTGTGCCATTGCCTATGCACTTACTGGTATATTTGGCTCTCTGTTTTGCTCAGTTCCGCTAGTCAGACAAAGCTTGCTCGCCATAGCAGGCTGAAAATATTAGCAAGCTTTTTTTTTTCAATCTTACGCTTTCTGACAAGATAAAACGCACCTCCGACAATCTCTTGCGTCACGAGCACATTGATTGCAGGGTGTTAGATCAGATGAACTATCTGAACTCTATCAACTACCAGTTCTTCCACAGATCATCTGAATGTTTTTTCTTTTACTTGTATAGAATAAATCAATGTTATTATGTGGAAATTTATTTACATACATGTGCTACTGAAATAGCTTGATGAGATGATGAAAATAGTTGTAACTTGAGAAGATATTAAAGCCATTAATGGAGGAAGTTTAAAGGTTTGGCTCTGGTTTTCTTGTCCAACTTGGCTAACAAAACTGTGATGGTAACAGCAGAGATGACATTTTTCTCTAAACAAATGTTTTTTTTTTTTCGAACTACAACATTCAAAATACTACGTGGGGCAGGGTTTCGAATCCTTGACCTTCTCGATAGAAGGCAAGAGCCTATGCCATTGAGCTCGGCTCATCGAGTTTTTCTAAACAATTGTCGTTGCAACATACAAGCATCAATTTTCTCTATGTACATCACTTCAACAAGCTTTCTAATATCATTGAGATGGTAACAACTGATATGACATTTTCTCTAAAGCGCTTTTGACAAGATAACATGAATTATGACATTTACATAATTTGATCTCACTTTTGGCATTAATAAA
The DNA here is from genome assembly GCA_022495995.1 of Adenophora triphylla var. japonica. Taxonomy (NCBI): domain Eukaryota; kingdom Viridiplantae; phylum Streptophyta; class Magnoliopsida; order Asterales; family Campanulaceae; genus Adenophora; species Adenophora triphylla. Next base: position 28,218 of record JAFEMH010001886.1, on the reverse strand, counting down.
TATATACTTGCATTAATAAAGGGTATTACTATATACATGGCATTTTTTGTACAAGGCATAATGAAATTATCAAAATGCTCATATATATACTTTAAAAAAAAAAAAAAATCATCCCCTCCCTCTCCATTTCAAACCTCGACTGTTCTCTCTCTCTCTCTCAAAACCAACGGCGCCGAACCCCTCTCTCTCTCTACTCGACAAACCCGGCGACCACCACAACACCACCACCGCCGGAAATGAAGACAAACCTCCCTCTCACCGGTGGAAAGTCCGCCTCTTCTTCCGCCGCTCCAAAAGTAATTCTTTTTAACCTAAAATTTCAATTTGAAAACCCAACAACAATTTTATGCCTAAAACCGATTATATAATTGTTAAATGTTGTGTAAACCTATCCAAAATGGTTCTAATTGTGATTTGGTAAAACAAATTAGGGTTTTTCGTTGAAATTGGTTACGAATTTGTGGGGGTATAATCTGGTCATGTCGGGGTGTGTTTCGTATGAACACATACGAATGGTCACCAAAATTTCGGGTATTGGCACACGAAATGTAAACTGATTCATCAGTTTACATTTCGTGTTCCAATATCAGTTTACATTTCGTGTTCCAATACCCGAAATGTTGGTGACCATTCGTGTTGTATTACACGAGATATTTTCCACATTTCGTATATTAGGACACGAAATGTAAATTGATTCATCAGTTTGCATTTCGTGCTCTAATACACGATATGTGGTGAGGTTTCTCGTGTCTTTATACACGAAATGATCACCAACATTTCGGGTATTTTCATACGAAATGTCAACTGGTTCTTGAAAATTAATTGTCTCTTATTTAATTTTTTGTAGGGACGTAAACCTGCGACGGCCTCTAATAGAAAGAGGAAGGCCGAGGAGGCAGCTGCAGCTAAGGCAGATAAACGGAGCAAAAAGAAGAACGACAAGAATGTCGTGATCCAGCAGATTGTGGATGAAGAGACTGATAGTGAGGGTACAGATTCTAGTGAGGATTCATCTTCTCGTACTCGTTCCCGAGGTGCATCTGTGCATGAGGCACAGTTATCTAGTGATGATGAGGAGGAGGAGGAGGAGGAGGAGGAGGTGGAGGAGAGTGTATCTGTGAGGCCTCGCAAGAAGCGGGAGGCACGGGCCAGAAAGGGGAAAGGGGCTAAGGATGACCAGTGGCAGCTTAAGAGTAACCCCGGTGGCGGCCCGGAGTAGGTTGATTTGTTGTACAAGTTTGGTCATCATCGAGCCCGTAAGATATGGGAGAACGCCACTTGTGAGCCGGTGTTGAAGCGCCAAACGAGGCAGCAGATTCTAGATAAGTAAGTATATGATTTGTTTATTAAATAGCCATTTGCAAAACATTATAATTAATACTCCCTCTGTTTCAAGAATCAGTTGACATTTCGTGTGCCAATACACGAAATGTTGGTGACCATTTCGTGTTGTAGTACACGAGATACTTTCCACATTTCGTATATTAGGACACGAAATGTAAATTGATTCATCAGTTTGCATTTCGTGCTCTAATACACGATATGTGCTGAGGTTTCTCGTGTCTTTATACACGCAATGATCACCAACATTTCGGGTATTTCCACACGAAATGTCATCTGATTCTTGAAACAGAGGGAGTATTAATTATAACGTTTTGTTTGAATCAATGTGTTCTCGCATGCTTCTTTACCGGAGGATGATAGAGCTTGGTGGGCTCGTGTTCAGGGTACCGGTCTCCATTACCTACATGATGCTACCATTCGCCGGCCTAGCATGGCGCTCCTAACGGCGTTTGTGGAACGGTGGTCTCCCGAGACTAATATCTTCCACATGCCGTGGGGGGAGATGACGATCACTATGCATGACGTCACTCATATCCTAGGTATATTCTTGTTTGTTGTCTATTTTTTATAAATTACATAAATTTTATCAATTTCATAAATTTTATCAATTTTATTAATTATTTCATTTTCAATTTGTAGGTATCAGTTAAGAAAACCATTTGGACATTGACTTCGATATGCCTTCGACACAAATGGTGTGCGGTCTCGGGAAATACCATTTGGACAGCATTAATGAAAGCCAAGTCACGATCAGTTAAGAAAACAATTGGCATGTGGGGAGTATGAAAAAGACTTTGCAAATTCTTGAGTGCCCACGTGTAATTCTCAGTCTTCTCATTTTGGAGGAACGCATATGCAATTGTGAAATTCTTCCACGTTGAAGTAAATCCTATAATCTCAAGTAATGCCATTCCATAGCAGTTGGTGTTGTAAGTGCAGTCACCTTGTATCATTTAAAGAGAAATAAAGTTAGAAATGAATAAAATTGCAATTCAAAAAAAATGCATACGACTTGTGGAAAACAGAGTCAAAAAACAGATTCAAAAAAATCAAAAATTCCTTGTACTACAAATATAACTTTAAAAACTTACTTCATTGCTGCTTGGATTTTGATTTTGATGTGGAGAATTTGGTGGCAAACCTTCTTCTTCAAAAATATATTCCACAAGCTCAAGATCAATATGATCATAAAAACTTGGAGAATGTTGTCACTACTAGAAAAACCCCAATTACCAACGGACAAGAAGCAACGACCAATGTCGTCCCTAATTAGGGACGACTTTTATCAATTTAGGGACGACATTGTCGTTGGTAAATGACAATTTCATTTAGGGACGACTTTGTCGTTGCTAATTATTATTGGTCGTTGCTAAAAAAAGTGGGAAAAGAAAATTTAAATTAGGGACGACATTGTCGTCCCTGATTTTATGGAAATTTGTGTTATCTTTTAGGGACGAAAATGTCGTCCCTAATTCACAATGGTCGTTGCTAATGTTTTCTCAATTTTATATAATATTAAATTATTATTAATTATTCAAGAAATTGTGTATAATATTTATTTATTTATAAATATTAAATTGAGTATTTATTAATTCTTAAAATGATCATTTATTTATATTATACTAAATTAAATAATTATTAGTTATGAAACTAATCCTTATTTATATAATATTTAAATTTATATTTAATGATATTTAAATTTATATTTACATAATATTAAATTAAATATCAAACCAATCATTTATATATATAATATCAAATATTAGCTTATATAAGAATAAATTAAATAATTATTGATTATTAAACTAATAACGTATTTATATAATATTAATTATTTATTTTATAATATAATATTAAATTAAATAAATTTTAGTTATTAAGATAATAATATACATATAACAATATATTTTTTATTTATATATTAAATTTGATTAACTTATAAAAGAATTCATAAAATAATTATTAATTATTGAACTAATCATATACTATTTAGTTATATTATTTAGGGTTTAGAATGTATATGTATATATATATATATGAGTGTATTTGTTTATTTAGATCATTTAGGGATTTGGAGTATGTGGTTTGATGTATATATTAGGATACATGGTTTAGGATATGAGGGTATACGAAATTTAGATATGATGAGATTTAGGATATGTGGTATATGATTAGGCATATGATTTACTGATGGTGATAATGGTAGTAGTTGTAATAGTGGTAGTAGTTGTGACAGGGGTGTTAGTAGTAGTGGTGGTAGTGACAGTGGTGATAATAGCAATGGTAGAAGTTGTGATATTGGCAGTAGTAGTGATGAAAGTAGTGGTTGGGGTAGTGGCAATTATAGTGATAGTAGTGTAGTAGCAGTGATACTGGTGGTAGTGATAGTAGTTGTGTTGGTGGTGGTAGTGGTAGTGGTGGTGGTAGTGGTAGTGGTAGTGGTAGTGGTAGTGGTAGTGGTAGTGGTAGTGGTAGTGGTAGTGGTAGTGGTAGTGGTAGTGGTAGTGGTAGTAGTGGTAGTAGTGGTAGTAGTGGTGGTGGTGGTGGTGGTGGTTAAGGGTGGTGGTAGTGGTGGTAGTGGTGGTGGTGGTAGTGGTGGTAGTGGTAGTGGTGGTGGTGGTAGTGGTGCGGTGGTAGTGGTGGTGGTGGTGGTGGTGGTGGTGGTGGTGGTGGTGGTGGTGGTAGTCGTAGTGGTGGTGGTGGTAGTGGTGGTCGTAGTGGTGGTAGTCGTCGTGGTAGTAGTCGTGGTAGTAGTAGTAGTCGTGGTGGTAGTAGTAGTGATGGTAGTGGTAGTGGTGGTAGTAGTGGTAGTGGTGGTAGTAGTGGTGGTGGTAGTGGTGGTGGTGGTGGTAGTAGTGGTAGTGGTGGTAGTGGTGGTGGTGGTGGTAGTGGTGGTGGTGGTGGTAGTGGTGGTGGTGGTAGTAGTGGTGGTGGTGGTGGTAGTGGTAGTAGTGGTAGTAGTAGTAGTGGTGGTAGTAGTAGTGGTGGTAGTAGTAGTGGTGGTAGTAGTAGTGGCAGTAGTAGTAGTGGCAGTAGTAGTAGTGGTAGTAGTGGTGGTAGTGGTGGTGGTGGTAGTGGTGGTGGTGGCAGTGGTGATAGTAGGGGTGGTGGTGGTAGTAGTAGTAGTGGTAGTAGTAGTGGTAGTAGTAGTGGTGGCAGTCGTGGTGGTAGTGGTGGCAGTCGTGTTGGCAGTAGTGGTGGTGGTGGTAGTGGTAGTGGTGGTAGTAGTGGTGGTGGTAGTTGTGGTAGTCGTGGTAGTGGTGGTATTGGTGGTAGTAGTGGTAATCGTGGTAGTAGTGGTAGTCGTTGTAGTATGGTAGTCTTGGTAGTGGTAGTTGTAGCAGGGGTAGTGGCGGTGGTAGTGGCGACGGTAGTGGTGGTAGTGGTAGTGATGGTAGTGGAAGTGGTTGTAGTATTAGTGGTGGTAGTGGTAGTGGTATTTTTGGTCGTGGTGGTAGGTGGTAGTGGCAGTGGTAGTGGTAGTGGCAGTGGTAGTGGTAGTGGCGGTGGTGGTAGAGGTAGTGGTAGTGGTGGTAGTGGTGGTAGTGGTGGTAGTGTAGTGGTGGTAGGTAGTAGTTGTGGTCGTGGTGGTAGGTAGTGGTAGTGGTAGTGGTGGTGGTGGTGGTAGTGGTGATATATAGTGGTAGTGATGGTAGTGATAGTGGTAGTGATGGTAGTGGTAGTAGTGATAGTGATGGTAGTGATAGTGGTATTTTTATATTTACTTTCATTTTTTTTCTAAAATTATTTATATAAATTTTTATAAAAAAAATCAGTTGTAAAATAATTTTAAAATAGTTATTTCGTCAAAAAAAAGTTGATAAGTAATATTACTTATATAATGATAATAATTATTAAATATTATCATTAATTATATAATGATAATTATTAGTTATTTAATAATACCAACTGAATAATTAATTATAGAAAGATTATAAGTAGTATTATTATGTATTATTATCAATTATCAAATTATCATATTATCATTAATAATAGGCATTATATTTTAATTAAGTTATGGTGTAAAATAAATATTAAAAGCTATTATGTGATGTGGCATTCTCTTATTGGATGTCAAAGAATCACATGGATTAAAACTAAATACAATCCTAACCACTAAATATATAACATGAAATTTAATCTAATGGTACAAACTCTTTCTATCTCCTAACCCATAAATCCTATAAACCTATTCTCTCTCCTCAAATTTCTCAAATCAGTCTCCTCCCACCTCTCTAAATCCCTAATTCTCTTTCTCTTCTTCATCTTCTTCCCCTTCCCTTCTTCCGCCGCCTCCGCCACCATCACCATCACCATCACCACCCACTTCTCCTCCCTTCTCACAACCATGAACCGCCACCTCTACCTCTACCGCCGCCTCTTCTTCCTCGCTTTCTTCCCTCTTTGCCGCCGCCACCACCATGAATCGCCACTACCTCAACCTTCCCCTTCAACCTTAAATCTGGATTTCTTTCTTTCTATTTCTTCATTTTCAACACCTTCACTGCCGCCTCTCCCCGTCGGCACCACCACCACCCACTTCTCCTCCCTTTTCACAACCATGAACCGCCACTACGTAACCCTAATTCTCTCTCTTTCTTTCCTTCACTTTCTTCAATCCAGAGGAAAAAACGTATCTATTGGTAGATATTGATGGAATGAGTGGATGAGGATTAATTACGTTTAGAAGCTCGGACGGACCAAATCCTCCAATCCAGAGGAAAAAACGTTCGACTGGAGTCCTCCAAAGGCCCGAGATCAAGTAGAAAACGTCAGCCTTTGCAGCATCGCCTTTCATGCGGAAAAGATCGTAATAGTGACTTAAACCACTCTCTACGAAAAGGGAGGATTTCCGTTGTGCTGGTGCTCCTGAGTTTTGGTTGGAGGGGAAGGGAAGGAGAAGGAGGGAAATGGTGAGGCTCATTTCCCTCCAAAGCAATCACCTCAAAAATGGGGTGATTCGGAAGGAGGGAAACAGATTAAAGAGAGAGATTTGAGCGATTCCAATCTTACCCTTTCAGATGTGAAGGTTTTGACCGGAGAGAGGGAGTTGAAGAGGTCGCCGGCAACAATGGAGATTTGCGGATAGAGAGAGGATTTGCGGATAGAGAGAGAGAAATTGGATTTGATTGAGGCGAGAATTAGATTTGATTGAGGTTTGAGGGAGGATTGGGAGAAGGTTTTGAGAGAAATTGGTTGAAGAAGAAGACCTCGCCGGCAACAATGGTGATTTGCGGATAGAGAGAGAGAGGAGAGAGAGAGGGGTAGTTTACGTATTGAGAGAGAAAGAGAGAGAACGTAAATACAAAAGAGTATTTAAATGGAGTTACGTAAAAAAAAAAAAAAAAAAAAATCTCTCTTATTCAGGATGACAAGGGTAAAAACGTAATTTAAATTTAATTCCTCTCTATTCCTCCCAAAACTCGGGAGCACGGAGAGGGAAATTTGAGCGTTTCCTTTCCTTTCTCTCCTAACTCGGGAGCACACGGGAGAGATTTTAAATTTCATTTCCTTCCCTCCCCTTCCCTCCCTTCCCTTCCCTTTCCCTCCTTTCCTCTCATTTAAAAACTCGGGAGCGCACCCTATATTTCCATAGTTAAGATAGGTGTTAAATTTCACTGCCCACCCTAGAGGTTTGGACTAGTTTTCACCTTGGTTGTGGACGTTTTGACGGTGGTGGTGAACGGTGGTGGTTGTAAACGGTGGTGGCACATGGCGGGGGCGGGTTTTATTAACCTGTGGTGGTTGATATTAACGGTGAAAATAAATGACTATTTAGACAAAATAATGTTTAATTTTTTAGAAATTATCCCTATTAATCCTATTAAATTACCACAAATTAATTTTTAATCAAACTATTTTTAATAGATTTCTTAATTGTACTGATATTAATATATGAAAAAAATTATTGTCAAAAAAAATATATATATATGAAAACAATTGATTTAAAATATAAATAATTGATTTTAAAAAATAACTCTTTGTCTTTCAATAATTGATTAAAAAAAATTCGATTTATGATTTTTTTTTAATCTGAAGATAAAATTAAGGACGACAAAGTCGTTCTTTTTTTGGTTCGAAAAATAGGGACGACATTGTCGTCCTTAAACTTTGAAATTAGGAACGACTTTGTCGTCCTTAAATTTAGAAATCAGGGACGACATATCTCATTTAAGGACGACATTGTCGTTGTTAATCAAGGACGACCAAGCTTTGTCCGCTTCAGCGACGAGGATATAACAACGACCAAAGTCGTCCTTAAAATTGAATTTAGGGACGACTTTTGCAATTTAAGGACGGATTTGGCCGTTGGTAATCCCATTTTTTCTAGTAGTGTGTGGAGAATTCATACTATGGTGTTAGATGATTTGAGAATTAATGAAAATAATGGGTATAAATTTATGGGAGTTAAGACTTGGACAATGGTGTGGAGTATATCAATGCTGCATGGGTGTACAGCAATGGTGTTTCTCTGTTGGGTTAAGTTGTCTGCGTGTATATCGTATTTTATGTAGGGCTTCAGGGTGTATCTCGTGTGTATATAAACGAGATACTATGGTACATATCGTGTAAAACCACACGATATAGTCTTTGTTTCTGGTAATTATCTCGTATGAACAATACACGAGATACACCCTGATTCATTTCGTGTATTGTTCATACGAAATGTCTTGCTAAATGTCGTGTATTTCAACACGACACACCATATAATAAAATAAAAATTAATTATAAATAAATGTGGTAGGTTATATGATATTGTATGATGTTGGTTCAATCTTATATGTAATCATTGTTTGTTTTCCAACTTATTATAACAAGAAACATATAATCTTGATTAACAAATATGATAATTTCAAATATATAATCTTGAGTAGTTGGTATTCCTCTAATGTACAACATATCATTAACCTCGTTTATTTTTTTTTTTTTATTTTTTTTCTACATTCTAAATGACATTTAAAGTGTTTTTCATCTCTATGACTTTCCTCCAAATCCAAATGGAAAATGAGTTACAAATATGTGCCATTATTTAGGGTTTTTAGGGTTTTATGTGTCGCGATCTTGTGAGAATGGTATACGGCTACCTCGTTTATTTTTTTTTATTTTTTTCTACATTCTAAATGGCATTTAAAGTGTTTTTCATCTCTATGACTTTCCTCCAAATCCAAATGGAAATTGAGTTACAAATATGTGCCATTATTTAGGATTTTTAGGATTTTATGTGTCGCGATCTTGTGAGAATGGTATACGGCTACCTCGTTTATTTTTTTTAATTTTTTTCTACATTCTAAATGGCATTTAAAGTGTTTTTCATCTCTATGACTTTACGGTATAATCATTTGTTAGGTGATTATAAATAAAGTGGTATCACTTAAATGTGATAGGTTATATGATATTGTATGATCCAATATGAAGTTTGTTCCTTGTCATGTATAAGTGTATAAATTTTGCTCAATTAACAACACAATTCAATAATATAACATAGCATATGCATATCATTAGCATCGTGTTACAAATCATCGAAGAACACCTTCATTTTGATATGTCGTATGGATATACACGATATTATGACATCATATTGTGTGGTTGTATACGACATTAATGACAGAGTAAATTTAAATTTCGTATAATTTCATACGACCTAATATTTTACACAATTAGTTGATGTCGTGTAAAAGTACACGACATGAAGGCTTTCTGTCGTCCTTTCGAACACGACACGCGAAGGGTAGTTTGGCCATTATTGGTGCCTTGTATGTAATATGCCTTGTATATAGAATTTACCATTAATAAACTATTTGTATTTGATTTCATTTTTGGATATCCAAATATTTTAACCGTGCATTTAAAGAAATAAGTTGCAGTTATTTACGATAGTGCCTTCATGCGTTTTAAAAACTAGTTTTTCCTTTTCGTTAGAAAAAATATAGTTTTTCCTAAGACCAATTCAAAAAGATATATTTAGAAAAAAGAAAAAAAGATCAATAAAATTATTGGTAATTAATAATTATTCTTTCAACTCCATTTATTTTGTAGATCCAAGTATTGAAATGAGAATTATTTTGGGACGTGTGGAGTAAATGTTTAATTTGGTTAGTAATATAATAATATAATTGGATGGAAAATACTCCCTCTATTTCTATTTCAAGATGTATGTCGTTTTACACTTTATGCATACTACAAAATTACAATTAATATGTGAAATGAATTATACTCCCTCCGTTCTAGTCGAGTGGATATCAAAAATTTGGACACACAAATTAAGGAAAAGTAAGAGAGATAAAAAATGAAAGGAAATGTTGTGAGTATGAAAAATTAAATAGGAGAGAGAATGAGTGAGAGAAATAGTGATTTGATTGGTGTTGTGAGTGTAAAAGTAAAATAAGAGAGAGAATGAGTGGGAAAAATAGTAAAGATTTTCTTCCATTTTGAACAGTTTTCATTAGGCTGAAATGGATCAAAAAAGAAATAAATATCCACTCAGCATGAACGGAAGGAACGGAGGGAGTATATTCTTACAATAATTCAATTATCCATTGGGCTTTGTTCATTTTATGGCTCACGACCCAAACTCGTTTTATACCGTTCATATATATTATATATATTTGTATTTTAATTATGATTACATTCTATTGAAATCTTCATGAGGCTAAAAATGACTTGATAACAACTTGAAATGATATTATATATTTTCTTCGTTTCAAATTAATTAAGTATATATAATAGTCATCTTCTTAATTGATTGATCATATTATATATTTGTACGTTCTAGGGGTGTAAATGATTCGATTTGGTTCTATTTGAACAAATTTAGAGACCAAATCGTTAGTACTCGGTTCGGAAAAATTTCAAACCAAATCGAATCATGAAAATTTTCAAACCGAATCAAACCACCTCGATTTGATTCGATTCGGTCTCAAATCGGGTTCCATTAAGCGGTTCAAATCGCAGTCTGAACCGCGATCCGAATCGCGGTCAGAACTGCGATCCGAACCGCATAAGCTGAAAAATCAGAGCCTGAAACATGACCCTGCAAATTTAGAGCAAATCCCACAAAATTATCATATTCGAATAGTCAAGTTCAACCTTATACTTTTTCACATTGTGTGCACCTGTTGCAGTTTTCCAGCACAATCAAATTAACGACGTGGAATTGAGTTTTTTCTTGTTCTAGCTTCAGGTTTCCAAACAGATACACAATACTCCAATACACATATTAATTGGAAACACACTAGTAAACTATGAGCATACCATACAGGAAGAATAGAGATCAGACAAATTAACGAAAATCGAAAAAGCAATTCGGCAATAAAATTATGAAATTCAGTTAGATAAGCAAAGCATGAATTAGCAAAACCTAATTAATTTTGAGAATCACCTTCAGTTAGACAGTAAACGAGCAAAATAAAAAAATATAAAGTAAATGCAATCGAAAAATATCGTTAAGTGACGAACTAGGCAAAAGTGCAAAGAAATCAATAACAAGAGGAGAGAGAGTGAGAGAGAGAGAGAGAGAGAGAGAGAGAGAGCGAGAGAGAGAGAAAATTACTTTGTGAGCGTAGATGTCGGAGAGAATGGCACCCCAATCACCATTGTTGAAGCTGAGCTATTTTTGGAACTGGAAATGGCGTTGATGGAAGAGAGAGAAAGCGCCGTGGTTTGCGTTGGACTTGGATAGCTCACATTGTTCACCGGAAATAGGCATCGCCATGGCTTAATTGTTCACCGAAAATCCCCGACCGACGAGCTGAGAGTGGAATTGGACTGATGATGGCTCTGATCGGTCGGTCCAAAGTTAGAATGGAGGGGTAATTTTGTATCAATCAAAAAGCTTGAATGAAGGAAAAGGAAGGCCGTCTTCCTGATTGAAGACCAAAGGTAGAAGACGGAGAGAGAGGGTTGAGGGAGCAGCGCTGTTGTTGAATCTGAGAAATGAAAAGAGAAAGGGTTACACTTAGGTATTTAGACTAGGGTTTGAAAGATCCAAGGGTGGAAATAAAATCAAAGTAATCAACGGTCAAGAATCAATGGTTTGACGGTTCAGCTTGATGGTTCGGTTTGGCAGTTCAGCTCGGTGGTTCGGTTTGGCGGTTCAGCTCGAAATGGTTTGGTTCGGTTCGGTTTAGTTCGGTTTGGTGGAGTCAGACCGCAAACCAAACCAAACTGAACCGCATGGTTTATAAATTTTTGAAACCGAGCTGAACCGTTAATCGTTAAAAACCAAACCGAGCTGAACCGCGTTGTTCGGTCTCAAATCGCGATTTGAACCGAACCGCTGACACCCCTACTAGTACGTTCACAATGCATGTGTGTTAAACTAGTCTATAACTAAATAAAGGCTGAAGTGCAAAGCACTTCAGCACACCCACCATTTTCCCTCCAAAACAAGCACTTGGACTTAATAAAGACTAAATTCATTTCCCTTAATGTCAGTTACTGAATACACCCCCTTTGAATACTCATAAATTCGAAAATACCCTTGAACTAACAAAATAATAAGTCGAGTCCTTTAGTAATCCATCTTCTCGATCTCTCTCAACTCACTCTCTCCGGGCGTCACTCCCTCTTTCCCCAAAACATCTCGCCCTGCTACAAACAACGCCATCGCCATTAAGCCTCCCTCTCTCTCTCTCTCTCTCTCTTGCGCCATGGTTGTTGTCACCCCTCTCTCTTCTTCTTCTATGGTCACCACGGCCGATCTCTTTCTTCTCTCTTCTGCAAGCAACCAACGAAGAGATTGCTTTGAAGAACCATGGCTCAGACGTCCTCCGTGCAACTCATCTCGAATAGTTGGTCGAAACTAGGCCCATCAAAAAGGTAAAGGAATAAAACCCTATCGAGGTAACATACTTGATTGGATTCAATATTTGGTAATATCACAGTTATCTAGGGATTAATTTACAAAATCATGATAGATAGGGATAAGTATACGCTCTCTTCTTCTCGGTCTCTTTAACAAAATTGACATTTATAATTCAATTTTATCACTTCTCCGCTAATTTGATTTGATATGAATTCAAGAACAACTTCCCAATAGAAGTGTCAATCTCTCTCTCTCTTCTTCAGACATCTTCAATTACAAGTACTAAATTTTCTATCTTTTTAGTGTTTGGTGTTTGATTTTTGTGAGTTTATGTCAAATCTTTGATACCCATCTTTGTTATAAGCTTTACTACTATATGTTTCATGTTTAATTGATTGGTTATTTGTATCGCTTTTAAAACTCTTAAGTACTTTTTGCTAAAAAAAACTCTTTCACTATTCTATTTTTGCTATGTGCTATGATTTTATTTTCCTTGCAACTCACATGAATTATGTAATATACAGTTTGCAATTTCAACTGTTCAATGTCTTGAAGTTAAATATCTTAATTTTTTCGGTTTATGATGTGTGTTGAAGTTAAATATCTTAATTATTTGAAAAGGACACTCATTTTGGATGAGAGGGTACAAAACTATATGAGAATGGATATATCACATTGCTTATATCTTTCCTCATTTTTCCTCCTGGCGGCTCCTGTTTGCGTTCCTATTACGAATCATAGTAGTAATAGTAGTGGTTAATGTCCGGGATATTGATATTTGAAGGGATATGGTCTGAATTGGAGTATCCACCACTTTGACCTTTATATTGTGGTTCTTCTTGTGTCGTTGGTGTTTTTTGCGAGCAACATGTTGTGCAGCGGCTCACTGTTTGCGTTCCTATTCCGAATCATAATAGTAGTGGTTAATGTACGGTATATTGATATTTGAAGGGATATGATCTTGAATTGGAATATCCACCACTTGTACCTTTATATTGTTGTTCTTCTTGAATAGGTCCCGTCAATGACACATGTATTTCAATATTTTGTAGCCGATAGCTCCCGGAAGTAAAGATGGTGAAGTTGACAATGATTGCTCGTGTTACGATGGCCTTCCTTTATCCAAGGGCCTGGATGATGGCCGTGATATACATGTTGGTGTAATGCCACTAGGCTTTAGTTATGTTTAACTTAAAACCTGTCATGTATCGTCTTTATCGTTTAAGTTTATTATTTAATTATTATATATTTAGCATATTTATTTTAATAATCTCCATCCCTAATTATTAAGAGAATAATTATTGTAATTGTCAAATGGATAATCATATGATGATTATATGCGTAGAGATGCACATTGAAATTATGGGTACTTGTTAGTGAACAAGTATTTGGACACGGACATGACCCCTATGCGAGATTTATGTCATAATTAAATCTCATATGGTCACTTCATTTAGTCCCTAGACACTGAGATTATCATGACCTTACATATGATGAAAGTTATGCTTGATTTTAGTCAAACGATATCTTAACACGATATTTATAAAGGCTATCTTTGGCATGATCGGATTCATGATGGGAAGGATGATAAGTCTAGATGAAATTTGTCCCTCGAAAGAGAGATGTTTTGCTTGGGCCCCTCGATGAGTGATAATGATGAAAGTGTGTGGCCACACCCCAATGCGATTGGATTATCATTATACTCAAGATCGAGAAAGCATTGAACAAATACAAGTTGACGTGGACCATGACTTGTGTTCAATATAACATCGTGAGACAAAGGGAGAAATGGAAGTGTACCATTGGAAATGTGAACTCTTACGTTATATTATTTGGGTAGACATAATGGCTTGCTAGAGTCCGCTTATGTCTTATGAGGATCGATATGATCGGGCTCATTACCAACATAATATAATCCTATTGGGTCACACACAACTAGAATGAATTGGTTAAACCAAAAAAAGAATGATTGAGAGTTCCTGATATGGCTTGTGTAGCCGCGCGACAGAACTTGTCCAAAGGACACGTCGGGTCGCGCGACAGAGCAAGGCCAAGGCGGTTTTTCAGACTAGTTTCCTAATTTGATTAGGAAACAAATAGCAATACTAAAGTAGTATAAATATTAAGTCTGTAAACCCTAGCAGCTAGCCGAATTTCTTCAATAGAAAATTCACAACAAAAGGTTTCTCAATATTTCTTCAAAGGTTTAAGGATCTAGCAATCCTCAAGAACCGTTCTTGGTTCATTCTAACGTGTGGATACTACTAGAGGGTCTTCGCTCGTATGACGATCAAGGCCTAGAGTTCCAATTCGAAGATTCAAAGATTTTTGAAGATCGAAGATTGTGATTCAAAATCACACCGACAAATTGTTCGATAGCTCAAGACCGGAAAGCAACTAAGGTTGGTAAATTCTATCTCATAAGAATTCAATTTAATCGCATAGATCGGATCTTAGGGCTTTGGGTTTTGTGTTATTAGATGCTTAATTCCGCTGCGCATGGACCCATAAAACCCAACAGTGGTATCAGAGCCCCGTTCGTATGGTTAAGTTTGAATTGGCATGCTAGAATTAAGATATAAATTGTTTATATGCTTATTGCATGTTTTTGTATGCGATAGAATTTTTATTGTTTATGTGAAACAATGTGAAAATCATTTTCTGATTATGTTGAATTAAATCTATAAAAGCTGTTTACTTGATTTAATTGCTTTATGATTGGAATTGATTGAAGTTCGAAAATACGCGCAGGCCGGCTACTGCAGTCGTGCGACATAGTAGGCCGTAGGCGATCAGAGGAGCTTGTCTAGTCGTGCGACGGATCGGCCTTTTGGCCGATGTCGTCGTGCGACGGATCGGCCCATGGAAGTTTTACGTCACGTGACGAACTTGCCAAAATACGGCGTAATCGGTTTGTTGATTTTTACGCTGTCTGTGATTATGTTTATAATCGATATGTTTTTGTCTTAATCTGGATGCTATAAATTTACGAAAATTAAATTTATAGGGCTATGCTAGATTAATTCATTGTTTATGCATGCTTAATTAATTTAAATGTGTTTTTATTAATTGTTGCGATGCATGAATTATGTGTTCTTATGTTTTAAGAGCTTATGTTAGATGTTTAGTTGAAACATTGAATTATAATTTCATAAATGTTTAGTTGAAACATTAAATTTTGATTTTACGATTGTTTATGAGAAACAAGTCAGTTTACGCAAAATTTGAAGGAATCTGATTGTTTATGAGAAACAAATCAGTTTATGAGTCTGATTGTTTATGAGAAACAAGTCAGTATACAAAGTATTGATTATGTTTCATTCAAATTGGTATTATAATTGTGCATGACTAGGAGAGTTCTCACAAAGGAAGATTTGGTACTTAAACGAGTCCTTGTGGCTCACCTATTTTCTTGGGAACTTACCTGGTGTACATTATGATTATCTTTGTCGATATGCTTATAATCTGCTCAAAAGAACCTTCATTTAACTTTTAAGTTCTTTATGCCAATCCATGATTAAAACACTTGAGACCACTCGGATAGTTTTGGGTAGGCTTGTCATAGCAAGGTGCTTTGATTCTATTTCGTTTGCGAGCAAGATGAGGTAATGGTGGTTCCTATACGTTTAAAGTGGATGAACTTAATTGGGTTATCAAAGTGGTTTTGGACCCATGGCATAAGATGAGATTAAAATATGCTTAGACATATGATGTCTTAAATAAATCTCATAAAAGATCTAAGAGTCATATACGATATGATTGATGTTTTCTACCTAATTAATTTAATCTTGAGCGGTGCGCCATAGCGTACTTGAGATTAAATTAAAGATGAATCTTAGCCCATTAAATGCATATTATGTTTATTTGCATTGGAAGGTGTATGATTTAGTGGGAGTATTTTTGAAATACATTATTTGCGCTTAGATGGTAAATGTGTTGATATTGATATGTGTTCATATAATTTGTATATTTTGTTGTAGAAGTAGCATTACATAATGATAATTGCGATTCGTCCTTATGAAGGACAAAGTTCGAAAGGAACGATACAAATAATTACGATTTGATCGGATGCTCAAGAAGTGTTCTTAAGCAAATGTGTACGTTCTTGACGAATCCATTCTTGTTGAACCCACTGCGAATGTTGCAAAGGGCAGATAAGGAGCAACA
The DNA here is from genome assembly GCA_022495995.1 of Adenophora triphylla var. japonica. NCBI lineage: Eukaryota > Viridiplantae > Streptophyta > Magnoliopsida > Asterales > Campanulaceae > Adenophora > Adenophora triphylla. Next base: position 11,903 of record JAFEMH010001886.1, on the reverse strand, counting down.
ATAGAAACATGTTGATGATTCTAATAATATTGCTTGCCTTATACTTGCCACCAAGTTTAAAGGCTCTTATGACGAACCTTGAACACATGAAAACTACTTTTGTTCTAGCACAACGCAAAAGGAAATGTTTCAAATGCGAACTAGGCAAAAGATGTATGTTGTGGTGAAGGCTCTTGATGCATGAGATGCAAAATGGAGCAATCCGCAAGTATGTTAATGGTTAACACAAGAAACGGGTTTAAAAGGAAACACAAAGTAGGTAAAGCAAAGGTTGCTAAACCTAGGGCAAAAGTTGCAAAGCCGAAGAGGCTAAACCCAAAGTGTCTCAAAAGGATGCAGTTTGCTATCATTTCAATAAGATTGTCATTGGAAGAAAAAGTTGCAAGGCTAATTAGGAAGGCCTAAAAAGGTGAAGAAGGGCAATACGATTGCTACTACTTCAAGTATCTATATGATAGATATTTTCCTTTCGACTTCTTGTTCTTGGGTATATGATACCGGACATGGATCCCACATTTGTTTGAATGTGCAAGGAATAAAGAATAGAAAGCTACTCAAAGAAGGTAAATTAAACCTATGCGTGGGAATGAAACAAGAGTTGCTACATTAACCATAGGGACTTATGAAGTCACTTTACCTTGTGGACTAGTACTTGTTTTGAACAAGTACGACTACATTCCGGATTTGAGTAGAAGCATTATTTTCGTTTCTTAAATGGATGATGAAGGATATAAATTTCTTATTAAGAATAAGAAGTTTTATATTTATTTAATGATATGCCTTATTATATTGCATATGTCAATGAATGGTCTTCATATCCTTGATGTTAAGAAATAAAATAATATTGAAGATATCTATAATATAAATGGAAATCTAAACCGAACAATATGAATAACGAGTTCATATGGCATTGTCGGCTTGGTCAGATAAATAAGAAACATATATCTAAACTTCATTAACATGGACTTTTAGACTCATATGACCATAAATCATTTGAGGAATGTGGATCTTGTTTATTGGAATTATTGACCAAACCACCCTACACTAAAGTAGTGGGAGGGCTAGTGATTTATTGGTCATTATACATGAGATGTATGTGGACTATTAAGCAGCATTGCTAGGGGAGGATTTTGGTGTTTCATCACATTCACCAATGACTTATCTAGATATGACTATGTCTATCTGATGAAGTCCAAAGGTGAATCAATTAAGATGTTTTGAACATTTCAAGATGAAGTACAAAACAACTTGGCAAAACTATTAAGTACTTCGATTAAATAGAGGTGGTGAATATTTGAGCCAAGAGTTTGACAATCATCTCAAAACTATGAAATCGTTTCAGAGTTGACTCCACCCGGAACACCACATTGTATGGTGTGTCTGAAAGGAGGAATTGAACCTTGTAGGATGTGGTTCGTTCGATGATGTGTCAATTAGACTTTCCTATTTCCTATTTCCTTTTGAGGATATGCATTAGATATGATGCGGTTACACTGAATCGAGTCCCTACTAAATCGGTTCCTAAGACCCCACATGAGATGTGGCATGGAAGAAAACTTAGTTTGTCTTTCATAAAGATTTGGGGTTGCGAATCTTATGAAAAAAGACTTGTCTCTTGTAAGTTAGCACCAAATCTGACTAGATTATTTTTGGAAATTAATCTTACAACCGCGAAGAGAACAAAATGTTTGTTGCTCTATACGATTCGTTTCTTGAGAAATAGTTTCTCAATAAAGGATCTAGTGGGAGTAAAATTAATCTTGAAGAAGTTCAAGAATCCGAAAATAATATGGAACCAAGAGTAGAGACGGAACCAATTTCACAATGAGTTGAGGAACCGGTTCAAGATGCACAAAGTCCATTGTAGATTGGATAGGTTACGATCCGAACTCAAGAAATATTGATTTCTCGTATCGGAAAGTAATAAAGTGAAAGTCATTGAGAATGACGATCCTACATCCTATCTAGAAGCGATGTCCACTCCTAATTTGGTAAACGGTTATGAACCATGGAGTCCGAATTGCAATCCATGTTTGATGATCAAGTTTGGAACTTGATTGGGCTACCTGAAGGTGTAAAAACTAAAGGGATGCAAGTAGGTCTTCAAGACCGACATGGATGGGAAGGTGTATACTTCATGACTAAGAATTGTAGCAAAGGGATTTAGGTTAATTCATAGTATTGACTATGTAGAAACCTTTTCGCCAGTTACAATGTCGAAGTCTATTAGAATTTCAATTGCCATGATAGCATATTATGACTATGTGATATGACAAATGGATGTCAAACGACATTATTAAGGATGTGTATAGTACACAACCCGAAGTTTTGTCGATTCGAGAAATTCTAATAAAGTATGCATGTTGCAAAGATCCATGAGATGGATTGAAGCAAACTTCAAGGAATTGGAATCTTCATTTTGATGAATCAGTCAAAATGTTTGACTTCATCAAATACAAAGATGAATCTTGTGTATGCATAAAATTCAGTGGGTGCGTAGTATTATTTCTATTGTCTTATTAAAATGATATCTTACTCATTTGAAAACCGAAGTTCCAACACTTAAGACTGTCAAGTCTTGGTCAAGGAAAGGTTTCTCAATGAAAGATATGGGTGAAGCCGCTTACATCATTGGCATTAAAATCTATAGAGATAGATCTAGAAGGAAAAATTGGTTTGAGTCAAAGTATTCACATTGACAAGGTTCTTAGAAGAGTCTAATAATAGTAGCTTGTCAATGGGTCATGGTATTTCTCTTAGCAATACTCATTGTCTTATGACAACTGATGAGCAAAAAGGGGAATGAATGAAGTTCTATATGCTTCGGCATTTGGATCCATCATGTATGCCATAATTTATACTAGACCCAACGTCTCATATGCTCTAAGCATGATGAGTCGATACCAATCTGATCCTGTTGAGAACCATTGGATGGCCGTCAAGATGATCCTTAAGTACTTAAGAAGAACTAAGGATACGTTCTTGGTATTTGAAAGGTTGAAAGATAATCTTGTTGTAAATGTTACATAGATGCTAGCTTCCAAACTGACAAAGTTGATTTAAAATCGCAATGTGTTTATGCTTATTAGCGGTGCAGTTTTGATTGGAAGAGTTCCAAGCAGAAAATTGTAGCCGATTCTACTACTAAGGCCGAATTTTAGTAACATATGATGTGGCTAAAAGAGGCAGTTTGGATCAAAAGTTCATTAGTATTTTGGAAATGTTCCAAGTATCACTAATCGATGGAACTTTTGTTGTGGCAATTGAGGTGTCATTTGTGCAAACAATGGAACCAAGGTCACAACAACGATTCAAACACTCACTTAGACGTTTTTCGAGGAATTCATAAAGAATGAGAAGACGTTAAGATATGCAAAGTATCAACCGATGTTAACATCAGGGATTCACTTACAAAGACCCTCGCACAGGCAGAAGCATGATGGTCATGTTAGATCCATGAGTATTCGATACTAAATGGAGCCTAGTGCAAGTGGGAGACTGTTGGTGTAATGCCCTAGGCTTTAGTTATGTTTAACTTAAAACCGTCATGTATAAATTTATTATTTGATTATTATATATTTTGCATATTTATTGTAATAATCTCCGTCCCTAATTATTAAGAGAATAATTAGTATAATTGTCAATGGATAATGTTTTGGCTAAAAACAGTCAACAATGATAGGAATTGAAATGAAGCTAAGAAGGGTGCAATTGAATATAATTGGTGCAACAATGTAATCAAGATGGCTCGATCATGTAATGAGGAAAACCCTTGAGATAACTATCTCGCCGGCACAAAACCTCGGGAGGTGATTATGAGCACCTACCTTCCCAAATAATTGTATTAATAAGGAATTACAAAGCAGAAAGCTATGGCGGATTACAAAGTGTTTTTGAGCTGTGTGAGTGTAGTGTGTGTGTTCTTGTGTTGTATTTTTTCGTTTCCAGCCATAAGCTTATAAATAAGAAATAAAATAACAAAAAGATAAAATCCTAACAAACTCCCTATAATTTCGGTGAGTTATCCACATCTTGACCTAGTCTTCCAAGCCGTTGAAAGGAGTTTGTTGGACACGTTTTTCCCACGTACTTTTTATCTTTGCATTTAAAATATAACAGAAATAAACAATTAATTAATTTAAGTAAATAATTTTTACCTTGCCTTCGAGAGTGAAGATGTTGACATGCTGATAAAAACTCAAGACGTAGCAATCCTGAATTTTACTCACAACAATTATTCCCAAAAAACTGTCTTTTAAATGAATTTAAAAGGTCGGTTTTTTCCACGTCTTTCTAGAAGCTCTGCGTTTAAATTATTGAGGAGTTACGTGGAGGTTGAGGAGTTAACCTCCATTTAATTAGTGTCCACCCCAAGATCTAGGGTTTTTAATTGGAAACCTTTTTCACTTTCTCCTTCACCTTTTTCCATCACTTTCATCCGTTCTTCTTCACGTCGATGAATCTTCCTTGAAGGTAAAATCTTTCCCTCTCTTTTTCTTCCTGTTGCTTTTTCAAAAAATGGTGAAATCGAAAAAAGTAAAAATCACGAAAAATCCTCTGAGTTTAAACGAGGACGAGGGTTTCTCGTGTGAAGGTTTGTTGAAGAAATCAGATGAAGAAATCTGTATTTTTAACAATGAACTGATCAAATCCCTCAAGGATCGACACTGCTTCCCGGATTCTACTATCTTTAGATCATTCGATGTTCTTCTTAGGTCCGATTTCGTATCTCCGAAATGGGTTTGTCTTTACGAGTATCCCTTTACTTTGGGTTTTTCTCATCCTTTCCCTGCAATGATAAACGAGTTTTTTAGAAAGACTAACATTGCATTTGTACAAGTGATGCCCATGATTTGGAGGATCTTTTCTTGCGTATTGAGGGTGAACCGTGAATTTGGTTTAGATATAGGTTTGAAAGAGTTGGCTTTTGTGTATGAGCTTCAGATTTTTGGGTCTACCAAATACCTTCTTAAGACTAGAACTGGAATGAAACCCTTGTTCTTGAGAGTAACTGTGAGTGATAGGGGTTGGAAATCGAAATATTTCTTTGTCGAGAAGAATTCCTTGGAGGAAGGAGATTTCTTGGCAACTGAATGGAATAGGGAAGGTATCCCTCTTTCAAACTTCAATTTTTCCTTATTTCTCGCACTTACCTGTTGTAATTTCTTTGTTTGTTTTTGCAGCTATCGATTAGGCTAAGCTTTTCCCTCCATCTGCTGAAATAATTGGGAAGGTGAACAGGTTATTGGAGTTCTCAGAGGGGGAAAGATCTTTCCAACCTTACGAAGATATAGCAGTCTCTGAGGATAAAGGGATACCACCCGCACCGAAATGTCTACTGGTAAGTTTTCTTTTTAATCTTTGTGCACATTATCTTGGTGTTTCTGGATTTTGAATTCTTCTGACAATGCACTTCTTCTGACAGTTTCAAAGTCTACCGCTGCCTTTTCTCTTAAGGATCTTCAATATTTTGTGGGACAAACTCAGGCAAGCAATCAGATGTTGGAGCCCAAAAGGGAGATGGAGGCACCATCCGTGGGAGCCAGGGTGAAGAAGAGGAAGAGCAGTTCCAAGAAAGTGATAAACGTGGATGAAACAGGCTTAGGGGATGTGGAAGAAGCGCTGGCTAGGGCAGTAGTGGTAAGTATTTTATGAAAAAACTGAGTCTCAAAGGAAATAGTGTATCCATGGTTTTGACCTACCTTTTGGCCTTTTGCAGGGTGTTGATGCTGCTAAGATAAGAATGAACGCTCTTGAGGAAAGGAATAGGAAGTTGGTGCTGGAACTTATTCAAGTCAAGAAACAGAGGGAAGCCGGGGCTAAGAAAAATGAAGAATTACAGAAGGAGGTGGAAAGCTTGATGACAGGGATGTCTTCCCTTCAAGACACACAGCTGCCATGATTGAGGATTTAAAGAAAAGTATGATGGCTTCCGCTGCCCAGAGCATGGTTGCAATCAAGATTCAAATGATGAAGGAGTTTAATGCCGGGAAGCACACAGAGTGGGATGTTGAGCAACAACATTCCCTCTTGAAGACTTTTGAAGCTAAGGGAGAGGAAGTGGGAGAAGGATCCTCTGCAGCCAAAGGTGATGATATCTTGGATGAAGGAGCAGCAACAACATCAGCGGCAATAGCCACCCCATGAAGGAAGAAGGTAACATGGTAAAAACTTTTGGTTTGAAAAAAATTTGGTTGAAAAAACTTTGGTTTGAAATGGGCTGCGTCCCGAAGACAATATTTTGGTTTGTAATCGGCCCATAAGGGCCAAGACAATTTGTTTTTTCAAGTGTTGGGTTGGTCCAACACTGTTTATGCTTTCTGTAGGATAAACTTTTACTTGGGTTTTGGAAAAACTTTCCCCAAGTATCTTTATGAAAAACGTTTTTAGGAGGTTGATATGTTAACCTCTTCGTAGATGGTAACAGCTTGCGAGTGGATGTAGAAATCCTTTGCAGTTACTTAGATTGACATGTAAATGTCAATAACTGTTTGTACTTAGATGACACGTAAGTGTCATAACCATTTGTAAAGATCTTAGGATCTAACACATTGATTGAGTGGTGATGGGTAATTCGTATATATTAAACATACGGGCCCACCACACACCTCAATCAAAGTTGACATCGTGCACTCCAGGCGAGGTGTTTAAACCTTAATGCGGTGAAAGAAAGATATTTCTTTAAACCTTTGAAGGGGTTAAGTACCTTAAACGGAAGTGAGATGGCCAGTCTCAAAACGGTTGTTTTCATGAGGATTTGGACTGAATTTGGAGATTTCCAGTTTAAGGTGTCAACTTCTTGCAAAATAACAAGTTAATGAAAGATTTCGACATCTTTTACGATGTCACATTTTATTAAAGAAAATAAAAGAATTATAAAAACACTTTTTAAACAAAGATTTAGAGATAGTCCGTACCGTATATAAGACGTTAAATTCTTGGGAAGATGCTTACATCTTAGTTGACCAATGAGTTTAATGCTTCTTGTTTCCTTGCAAAACAGAAACATGTTAGGGGTGGGCGTTTGTAAGTACCCAAATCCGGATCGTCAAAATCCGTCAGAAAGTTAACCGAAATCCGTTAACTGGCCCGCTCCAGGTGCCGAACTCGTTAAACTCCCCGTTGCCAAGCCAACGAGACGTCCGGCGCCCGTGCATCCCGACGTCGAAGCGTGCTTAACACACGTCATCGCACGTAAAAGTACGGCTTTCCACGAAGCACTAGGCACTTTCGGGCGTTTCGGACATTTTCGGTTGTTATTTTAAAAAAAACGGACAAAGCGGGATCGGGGAACGATCTCCCACACATTTGGTGAGTCATGGGACACGTGGCGGCCATGCCACGGCCCTCCCGTCACCCTTCAAACAAATCAAGGGAAAAGACTAAAATACCCACTGGATTTCGGTCAAAGTCCAGTAGGACTCCTGTGCAAACTTTACGAAATTGCCGGCAAGCCCTCAGTTCCAAAATACCACAAAACCACGGAAATCGAGTCTAAGTCCGTTCGGACTCTTGCGCATTTTCACCTATAAATAGAAGTTCTTTGTCAAAGCCAAGAAAAAAACAAATTTACTCCCAAAAAATCACTCTACCCCACGGCCCAGGCGAGTTTCACCCCTCCCGAGCCCTCATTTTGTCTCGATTCACGTGAAACTTCCGTATTTCGATCAAATACGCCCCTCGCCACTCAGAAACACGGATTTCAAACTACTTTCAGTGTCTGTACACACCTTGAGGCAAAGGAGTCGACCCTAACCATAGGTATAACTCCCTCTCTCTAATCTATCATTTCGTCTCGGTTTACGCACCAGTCGCTACAACCGTTTCGAACAACGTTTGTTGAAATGTAGACGCCTCCGTCTAACGGGGTCCGATACGTTTTAGCCCCTCGGTCCTCTTCTCTTCCCGTAAGAGAAGTAATCACGAGTTAAAACGGCGTTGGATTCCGTTCCGTTTACACATGTCATTTACCATTCCGGATTGATCGATCTGTCGATCGTCACTTACTTTCTGTCATTTACAATTCTGAGCCGTTTTGGCTCGTTGATCGTCATTTACAATTCTGATCCGTTTTGGCTCGTTGATCGTCATTTATGATTCCAGATCGTTTGATTCCGTCGATACTGCTTTAAATACTGTCATTTACAAAGTCTGACCCGTTTGGATCGTGATAGTATTTACTTTTCAAAGTCCGAGTCGCAACCCGATTCGTTGATTGCATACCATTTAATACGCTTTTTCCGGTAAAAATAGTTAACAATGTAATGCCCGGTTCAAAACCGGAGTTCGTCCTTCGAACTCTCTTTCAAAAACGCGCAAAATGACGTTTGGCATCCGAACGCTCATCTTCAAACTAAAAGCCGCCATTTGACACTTAAATTATTTAATACGTTTTTCCCGTAAAAATCGTTAACAATGACTCGCCCGGTTCAAAACCGGAGTTCGTCCTTCGAACTCTCTTTCAAAAGGATCAAAATTGACGTTTGCCCACTTGGCAGCTCATTTCAAACTCAAAACCGACGTTTGTCATTCAAACGCTCGTCCTTTCAAACAAAGTCACCTAATCAACGTTTGACATTCAAACCAAGATTAAGCTTGTCATTCAAGCCCCCATTTCAAAACACACACACACACACACGTTTTCGAGAAAGGTAGAAAGACTCGTCATACGAGGCGTTTCGGGTGATCTCGTAATACTCTTCCCGAAACGTAACGTGACCTCCGAACCTAACAATCTCTGGTACTCAAAGCTTTTTACTCGTTTTTGCTACCAATAAAAATGATCTCCTGTTTTCAAAGCCTTTTCCTAAGTTTTTGCTACCAATAAAAATGACACCATTTTCAAAAGCCGTTTCTCAACGTTTGGGCTCAAAATACAAAAAACTGCATGGCAACTCCTCATTTTCCTTCCCATGAAGCGAGGTCTCAGACACCAACCCCCCGCGAAAGACAACCGCCCTTTCGCGCCGCGAGTCCGGGTAATTTCGATTGGCGACTCCGCTAGGGAGAGTGATACTTTTTCAAAACTATCGTTGTTTTCTAAAAAGTCTTAGTGAATCAAACTTTCGTTTACCCTTCCTCGTTTTTCGTGTGTGTGTGTTCCTTTAAACCTCGAACGGTTTTTTTTTCAAAAGGCATTACATTGTCAACTTTTCAAAATCATACCATGTTTGTGCATCCCCATTCATGTTTGATTTTCATTGCTTTGCTCTTTTGAAGCTATCATAATTCTTTAAGACACATTACGAAAAATCTCTGTTTTACTCGGAAAAAAAGAATTTTAGTGACCGCCCTCTACGCGCGCTTGCCTCGGAACACCGCACTTCACGTGCACTTTGGCACGCCTCGGAACAACGCACCACTTCTGACCCGTAACCCGGGATGGCCTTATTAGTTGCACCTCGATTGGCACGCCGGATGCCTTTCGGGGCGGCACGGGGTCGTCCCAAACATCCCATCCTAGCAGTGTAAGCCATGCACTCTTTGTGTCACACTTTGTCCAAGACCCCGGTTGGTTTTTGGCTTAGCTCGTGTCATAAAGCCTAAGTGTATGTTTTACGCCGGGCCCGCCCGAGTCAAGCTCGAGAGGATGAGGCAGAAGGTCGTTCTGACCCGAAGTCTCGAGCTCTTCGGCCTTGGCTTTGACGCGGAGCTCTGCGCGAAAAATATACCCGAAGGTTCAATGTGACGCCGTGTCACCAAACCCTCACCGTATTCACCGTGCCGGCTTGCCCAACTTGGCCAACGTCAAGCTAAGGTCCACCGCACAAGCGAGTCGGGAAGGTCATGCCAAAATTTTGGCACGATCCCGCCTTAACTTAAGGACGTTGACTTCGGACGTGGCCCGTGCGTCACATACATTGAAAGTTTGCGTGATCGGCTAGCCTTAAGTTCACTTTTCCTTTGTCGGTGGAACTCGCTTGCCTTATAGGACCTCGCTCGGGATAGTCCGTCGAGAAAGATGATCTACAATGGAAATGAGGGGCTTATAAGCGTAGTGACGAGATCAACGATTAGAGCTCTAGGATTAGTTGCGAAAAAGAAGACTCGCTCTTTTCCAATCGATTAGGACTACGAGAAACGCGCTTTAAGTAAACGTGTCGGTAGCGCACATTGCTGAAGCCCGAAACCTTGATCCAAATCCTCCTTTCGAAGCCTAAACCCTTCCTTTCGTTCCACGGACGGCGAGAAAGTGGTTCGGATTTCCGGGTCGGCGCCTTGCCGGGATCAGATTACGGCGGCGTCGAGGCAGTTCTTCGGTTCCCTCGGTTCCCTCGACGAATTTCCGACATGTCTAGCTCACAGAAATCGTGACGGGGAAGGACCCCCGCCACCGTGCTGTGAGATATGACTTTGGAAGAAGCCATCCGGGCTTGTGAGGTTCACAAGAGGCGAAGAAGATCGGTAGGAATTTCGTGGTACGGCTTACGAATGAGCGTGGTATAGCGGCTATCCCCAGGTCGGACGGTACTTTCGTCTGGTCGAGGATGACGATTCCCCGAAACCAGTTCACCAAACCTTCAACCGGGTTCCTCCCAGCCAACGTACGGGATGACTTCTAACCAAGGAAAGCAGCCGACCTAGGCTTCACATTGCCACCTCCCGAGGGCAACCTGTCATATTTGGCCGGGCCGGTGCTACTCCTATCACTCAATACCACCAGCGCACCGGCTGGACCATCTCGATGCCAATATCCTTCAATACCCTCCGGGTTCGTCCCGTTGCCTATACACGAATCCCACAAACAGGGACAAACCGTCCGATACGGTTTAGAAAAGGCCCCCATATATCCACATATATCAAGCCTTCCACCTCCAATCACTACTGCTCACGTGGTAGCACCCGGCGCGAGCCTCACAGTCCACCACTTGGACTCAACCTTGGCACTGGATGGTCGAACGGATGAAAGACACAAAGCCACCATGAGCGCGGCTCAAAGCGGGAAACGCTCAAGTCCACGGATCAGGGAATGGTCACGCCTCTCCCTGCCCAAGTTCGGAATGCCGGAGATGGACCGATTCGACGGAACCGAATGTCCAAACGCACGTCGACACCTACGTTCTCGGCATGAGAAGCGAAAGGAGAAACCCTCCCGGCAAATGGCCGACCACTTCCGGCATACGCTCAAGAGTTCGGCGTTACGATGGTTTCGAGGGTCAAGCTGCGGATCGCCACACCTGGGATCGGATTAGTAACATCTTCTGGACAGGCAGTACCGATCCAACTTAGAGTGGGAAACAAGTCGTGAGGACTTAATCACCAACGAGCAGAAAGTGGACGAAAGCTTCGGAGAATTCTACAAAAGGTGGAAGCTGGAAACTCTCGAGATCATGGAGCCACTCTCAAGGATGAACAGATGCGGATCTTGAAGTCACTGCTTAAGACCGTCCATCGAGAACTCTCATCGATCACCATTTCTTCCCAGATCTCGGGCCATGGTCAATGACGGATCCACCCGGTTCGAGAAGGATCTCAAGGAGAAGTTGGCTCTTTGCCACCAGCCCATATCTGGAGATACCGCTCGCGGTTTGCGATTCAATCCCTTGCAGAAGCCCCGGCTGAAAGGGAAAGATACGTCATCGTCAACCTAAATCCCATCCCGGGGGGCGAGCGGATCGAGGCAACAGAGAACCCAGTCCCACAAGCAATGCAACTCCACACTCGAAGCGAGTCTACCGTGCACCTTCGACAAGTTGGATATGCGGGCTTGAGCAAGATCTTTTGGAAGAGGTTAATTAAGGAAAGGTCTCCTTAAACCTTGGCAGGTGTTGCCAATCGGACAACCCCAGGAAGGAATCCGTAGTCGCGGCCCAGCCGAAGAGCAAGTCTGTAGCCAGCCTTCCATCGATATCACGGCCATACCATGAGCAAGCTGCGTGGGAGTTACGATACAAAATCGAACT